>JAGFNQ010002369.1:100040-240886 GCA_024364735.1 Boesenbergia rotunda | reverse complement strand
CCATTGGTAAATCAAGAAAATAAATATTAACTATACGTGCCTATTATTATATCAGGATTTAGGGATTGTACTCCATAATAATCTAAGGTCTAATCCAATTATCAAGTCAGTATAAATTGAATGACCTCTGGTTTCGGTCCTGCTCAATGCACACATAGCACACTAGTGTAATTCTATGGTCAAGACAAACCACACCTAATTACACTACAACCATACCGATGGTTTGTCTAAATCCATCTCGGGTGTGAGCCTCTACTTATACTATGCAAGGGATTGATAACATGATCTTAAGTGTGTCACCACACACCATGTTATCTACAATACAAAGTAAAGGACTTTTATGCATATACTAATATAAATATACATCTGTGTTGTTGTGATTCTCTTTTCAAAATGTAGATGATCTCATATATAAAAAGAACAAGTCTTTTAGTATACAAATCTAACAAAGTAAAGATATACCTAAGCAGATATAACGTATAAACGTACTGCTATCTATAACAAACCCTGCACAACAACATGACAAAATGTAAAGAGATAAGTCAGTGGTACCCACCTCAAAAGAGAGATGCTCGTATCAGAAAAGAACCTCCCGTCTGATAATCAATAGTGATAAACCCAATTAAAGCCTTGTATCAAGGGTATAATGTTTAGCTATATTAATATAAAATTTATAGCTAAACGAGTTATCTCAATTGATTAGGATCGTCCTAATTATCTCATTTTATTTAATTAATCACAATTAAATGAGTAGCCCCTAATTAACCCAAGGGTTTATCTCGAATAAAAATCTAATTCTGACACCTAGTAACTCCAAGACCCAAGGGAGACACCTAACCATATAATTAAGTTAATCCTTAATCTAAATTAGAATTAGCCTTAATCTCCCTTACTGAAATTAGGTTCAATCCTCAACTAACCCAAGACAAGGACTTATCTCCAAGACTAGGTAATAACACGATACAAGCCAATACAACCTACCATCCAAAAATCTATCCAAAGATCTCTACTGATCCCACTCAACCTTTAGTTACACAAGGAATAACTACAACACAATTGAGAAATATACATCAACCCTATTAACCAAAACATGTCCACTCCAGACTGAGCTCACAGCTATAGAAATGTAAAAATAGGCTTTTTGCCAAAATACATTCTCCAAACATAATCTCCACCACATCTCCATCCATACATGTGCCTAAAATATGAAACTCAATCCAAAACCAAAAGTCCCACAATTCTATAGTAGAATCCCTCAAAAATCGAGAGCTAATATAAGAACTCAAAGTATGAACAAGCTCAATAGAAATCCAGCGTACATAGAACCATCTCTCATACAAAATGGATCTAAAACTTACTAGGGAATTTACCCATTCATTGGCTGCGGGATCAAAATAGGCCAAGCAACCACCATATAGCTCATTTCGCTAGCTTGCTACTGGTTAGACCTGGAGTCATCATAGCTAGACTTAATCCAAGAACATAACCGAATACTAAAATCAGCACAGAACTAATCAATAGAAGAAAGCAGCCTCTCAAAGATCCCCTCTCCCAATTCGCAATTCCATGGCATGATACAACCAACGAACATCACAACCAATCTCAACACTTAACAAATATCAGAACTACACTATGGAGTGAAATTCAAATTTAAAGTTAGACAAGTCTTACCTAGTCCTCATGCCTGCGTATCCTTAGATCCGCCCTAATGAAACAGTGCCACGACATAGGTTATATCAATCATAACTCCAAATCTGGGCTAGTCTATACACACGACTTAGTTCTCCTGAGTGCCAAGAAACATTGCAATCAGAAAGGAGATTTCATACCCAGAGGTCGGCAAGAAGGAAATATTCCAATAGGCAGGGGAAATCGATTTGCTTTTGATCCAATAGAAATCAAGTTCACAATGCGAAAGATCGTACTCACAGTTGATGAGTCACGGGAATAAACCTCTGAAAGTAGCCACCACTATCGAGTGGTCCGTAGTACCGGCGACACCTCCTCCGTTACTTCAATCGCTTGCCCCAAGTTGAGGGCACATGACTAGGGGCAACAGGGACAGGGAATCGTAGCCATTGGAGGATACGCGGCTGACTTTAGGTGCGATTGAGGGGGGGGGGGGGGGGAAGGAAACTCTCGCTCGGATCGAGCGGAGGGGAAACAGAATCGTCGTCAGGGAGGAAAAGAAGGAGTCGGGGAATCGCGTAGCTTGGCTGTGGGCTAGGGGTCGCGACACCGGGCGAGGAGGAAAAGGTTTATAAGGGGTGGGGGTTTTTTGCAAAAAAGTCCCTCCATTCTCCCAAATTCAAACCTTACCCTTAGGGTAAGGTTTTTAGCCGATTTAACCCTCCAAATTATTGCATTCCACATCACATCTCTAGGGTTAGATTATTTGTCCTCTTAACCCCTAGCTTTAGCCAAACCTCGAAACCCATTCTCAATTTTAAGATTTATTTTTTTATTTTAGACCTTTAGGATTAAATATCAAGCAATTTAATCCTTCGTAGTTTAGGAATTCACCTTAAACTTTTTCTCTAGTCCGATAAACCCTAATTTTACATATCAATTTTTAGAAAAATTTATTCTACCAATTTCTAATTTGCCGGATTTAACATCCTCCCACACTAATAAAAATTTAATCCCTAAATTTTATTGTTTCTCATACAACACACTAGTAGCTAAACATGGCTGTACTCATCATTTGTAACCATTTCATCTGATACCCTAAGGTTGCACTATTACAGAGCAACTGGAGTTATCAATCAAGAGGTTATCATCCGATAACCAGATACACCCAGACAATCATTCAGTCATCACAACTATCCAGGGCACTTAATCCTAAGAGCATTGGCCCCAAATCCATACTCTGATCCTCAAACGTCAAACGTTCAAATTCATGAGTATCACCCAAGTCAATAACATCCTCCCAAACATCACAAGTCATATATATATATATATATATATATATATATATATATATATATATATATATATATCTTCCCATAGACCGTCAGAAGATAACATATAATTTAAAGATTGCGCCAATATGTCGTACCATATGCTACTATCAATAACAAACTTCCTAAATAATCAACCACCGAAAGATCATTTATCCACCCAATGATTCATCAAAAAATTACAAATCCGGTAAGTCCATATCCACTAATAGAATCTTTAATATACAACATATTATAGAGATTCGTCAATCTCAATCCACCTCTCAACATCAACGAGAAAGTCCACAGTGATAACAACCTTATCATCCGGTGAACTAATAGGTCCACGATGGGAGTATAATAACCGAAAACCAGTGGACATCTTTAACCTCCTGATTAATGTCCAATATCTCATCGGAAGGTAAGGATACAACTAACTCCACATCCTCCGCACCCTAGCGGGTCGTACATCCCGATGCACCATCGAGATTATTCAACTATATACACCCAATCTATGAGTCAAAATCTCTCATAGAATAGCGTAGCAACTAGCGAGTCACACCAATCGTCGCCACGTAATCCAGTATAGTCCAATTCCTCCACTCCATAGTCAAAACCCTCTAATGTCCTACTCCATAACAAGGAGATAGAGACATGCTATCTCTCAGGAGTATTTCAACATACTTATGAAGCAATTCCTTTATTTCCCCACAGGTCATCCTCAATATCATCTAACCAGAGGTAGTCTAGTCTTGGTTATCCAAACCAAGTACACACGATAACCTGTAAGTGTCAAGCAATTAGTTCCACATTTTCCGTATTAGCTCAAATAACCCATCAACATGTACTTTCTAGGTCAACAACCAAGTACAAGTGATCCATGGTCAAAACCTCCAAGGAATAGAATGTATCAATCCTTTACTAATCGTAATAATATATAACTAATGCTACCCTACTGCATCAATGCAGATCATATACTCAAGACATGACATCTAGCTTATCTGTCCAGATATACGTAACATAAAATTAAAAAAAAACTTGCAGCTCCATGAGCTAAAGTGAATTAATCCAATATTGATCGAGCCAATTACGGTAGGCATCCCTAGTCCACACTTAACTGATAGTAGCTAATACAAGTACTATGAATAGTAAGGTTCAGGAAAAATAAAAAAATCCTTAACCTCCAATATCTTGTTGACAGGTTCGACCCTCGTCTTCTAACTCGTATGTCGGTATCACACAAGAATCAACATTCTCCGCATTTAGACAAATCCGCAACAAGCCAACTAATTGCCTTCATGGTCGATCCCGACCATGATTACTATAAACTGATTGACTTTAAGTCATCAAACCTAACCAAGTTAAAAAGGTACTTATTAGGCGGGTACAGGAATAGTAATATGAACCAATAATATGAGTGAATTCTATAACCATACCTAAATATACAAGAATAGTAACATGATCCAATAACATGAGAGAATTCCTAATCATACCTAAATATACAGGAATAGTAACATGATGCAATGACATGAGAGAATTTCTAACTATACCTAAATATACAGGAATAGTAACATGTTCCAATAACACAAGAGAATTTCTACCCATACCTAACTAGGATAAGGGATACAAGATATCAGAAGAAATACCTGTCGCCTGAAGAAGTTCCATCGTGCCAAGTCCCAAACACCCACATGAAAAAATGACTCTGCTAAATCCGTAAAACAAATTATACAGGCATCTGAAACTTGGCTATGATACCAAAAATAAATTGGTATCAGATAAATGCCGAAAAACTCCGAAAAGCCTCATAAACCTGGCTTTGATACCAAAAATAAATTATCACGCCCTGAGACCCAGGGAGCCGCTGGTCCAATATAAAATCAAACAACACCTCCCCTGTCCGGCGGATAATTTACGCATACAAAAATCACATGCAGTAATAATTTGGCCTCAGGCCTCAAAATCAAGACAGAACATAAAAAGAGAGACGACCAAAACCATAAAACATAGTAAACCATACTTAACTGCGGACCAGTCTGACTTATGACAAAACAACCAATACATAAACCCCTTAGGGCACACAACACACTCATAAGACATATACCACTTGCTAAAAGAAATATGAAACAAATGCATTGCCATGTACAAAACAAAACCATGTCATCACGATGGGTAGGGACTGGCTGCTGGGCTCTTCTGGCGACTCCAAGTATCTCAACCTGAAATTAAAAATATGGGCAACGGTGTAAGTCTAAATGAACTCAACGGATACCTAACAGATATGCATAGTAAGCTATACTAGCAGTAAGAGTCACACTGATACAGTCTCATATGTACAATAGCAAATGCATACACTGAAGAAATTGAATGTATGTAGATACCAGAATCCATCTTTCCTGTAGGGTGGTGGAATCAATCCCTATAGAATAAGTACAACACATAATCCAAGGTATACATGTTTCTTGTATGTGCATGTTATCCAAAATGCAGCAATCAAATGCAGCAAGCATAAACAATGCAGGATGCAAAATATGCACATAGTGCAATAACATGTGTCACCTGTGACACCAGTCACGGCACCGCCCACCTATCATAAATGAACGGTTGAGTGGGTAGGGCTGTGACAACTGTACGCATTCTACTATCACTACTCCTGAGTGACTGAGTGGACAAGATGCTGGCGGAGGGCACCTCCTACCCCAGGCAATGTGGGAGTCTCGCTCTCATCTTCTCGTGTCTCAGGAGGAGAAGGGATCCCTGACTGCTACTACGCTACGGAACCACTCTCCAAATAGCAACCGAGCGGAGCAATACAGGGTAAATGCACACACTCTATGGTAGCCACTACCCCTGAGTGGATGTGTGTGCATATCCTCATGTAACTGACGATGGGCTCAGACTACATAGGAGCCGATGATCGTCAACATGTAACAATGCAAGGATGGTGCATGACACTAACACATACAACATCCATAAGTTCTCATCTATTACCTCAGTATGCTATGTATATGTTTGAATCCTATATAATGATATACAAATAACATATTAGGTATACTGGTAAAGAAAACTAGTGATCCATCAATGTCAAATACGAGGGGACATATCACTACATCTGTGCACGTATACACACATGACAAACATCGAGACTGTATGAAACTAAAGCGAGATCATCTCAAGAATAAGCAACAGATGTCAAGTAAAGATATACTAAAGCAGATATACCGTATAAATTTACTGCTAGCTATAAAAAAACCATGCACAATAACATGACAATATCTAAAGAGATAAATCAGAGGTACCCGCTTCAAAAGAGAGATTCTCGTATCAGAAAAGAGCCTCCCATCCGATAATTAGTAGTGATAAACCCAATCAAAGCCCTGTATCAAGGGTATAATGTTTAGCTATATTAATATAAAATTTACAGCTAAACGAGTTATCTCAATTAATTATGATCGTCCTAATTATCCCATTTTATTTAATTAATCACAATTAAATGAGTAGCCCCTAATTTACCCAAGGGTTTATCTCGATTAAAAATCTAATTCTGACACCTATCAACTCCAAGACCCAAGGGATACACGACAAGACACCTAACCACATAATTAAGCTAATCCTTAATCTAAATTAGAATTAGCCTTAATCTCCCTTACTGAAATTAGGTTCAATCCTCAACTAACCCAAGACAAGGACTTATCTCCAAGACTAGGGTAATAACACGATACAAGCCAATACAACCTACCATCCAAAAATCGAACCAAAGATCTCTACTGATCCCACTCAACCTTTAGTTACACAAGGAAACTACAACACAATTGAGAAATATACAACAACCCTATTAACCAAAACATGTCCACTCCAAACTTAGCTCACGGCTTTAGAAATGTAAATATAGGCTTTTTGCCAAAATACATTCTCCAAACATAATCTCCACCGCAGCTCCATCCATACATGTGCCCAAGATATGAAACTCAATCCAAAACCAAAAGTCCCACAATTCTATAGTAGAATCCCTCAAAAATCGAGAGCTAATATAAGACTCAAAGTATGAACAAGCTCAATAGAAATCCAGTGTACATAGAACCATCCCTCATACAAAATGGATCTAAAACTTACCAGGGAATTTACCCATTCATTGGCTGCGGGATCAAAATAGGCCAAGCAACCACCATATAGCTCATTTCGCTAGCTTGCTACTGGTTAGACCTGGAGTCATCATAGCTAGACTTAATCCAAGAACATAACCGAATACTAAAATCAACACAGAGCTAATAAATAGAAGAAAGCAACCCCTCAAAGATCCCCTCTCCCAATTCGCAATTCCATGGCATGATACAACCAACGAACATCACAACCAATCTCAACACGTAACAAATATCAGAACTACACTATGGAGTGAAATTCAAATTTAAAGTTAGACAAGTCTTACCTAGTCCTCATGCCTGCGTATCCTTAGTTCCGCCCCAATGAAACAGTGCCACGACATAGGTTATATCAATCATAACTCTAGATCTGGGCTAGTCTATACACACGACTTAGTTCTCCTGAGTTCCAAGAAACATTGCAATCAGAAAGGAGATTTCGTACCCAGAGGTCGGCAAGAAGGAAATATTCCAATAGGCAGGGGAAATCGATTTGCTTTTGATCCAATAGAAATCAAGTTCACAAAGAGAAAGATCGTACTCACAGGTGATGAGTCACGGGAATAGACCTCTGAAAGTAGCCACCACTATCGAGTGGCCCGTAGTACCTGTACGATCAAGTGTGATTCTAGAGGGGGGGGGGTGAATAGCACTTTTCGATTTTGTTCTTCCTACACGGTTAGTTGCACAAGCGAAAATCTAAAGTAAAACTAAAATTAACTATGAAGAACACTTACGATTTACGTGGTTCGGAGATCAACTCCTACTCCACGGCTGCCCGTAAGGTGGGCGATCCCTAATCCGTCGGTGGATGATTCCCTGGAGCATCTCCGGCTAGATCGCATAGCTCTTTGTAGGTGGAAAAACCTTTCCACAAACTCTAGACACTACCTGAGATCACAAAGCTACTAACTAGCTTTGACCAAGCAAGTTTCTCCAAGGAAGGAAAGTAGGAAACAAGCTCCTTTAAATAGAGCTCGAGTCTGAAACACCCGCTACCAGTCGACTGCCCCTAGGGCAGTCGACTGGTGCCACTCAGATTCGACCGTTACAGTACAACGTTCGAATCTAGTAGCTGTCCCAATCGACATCAGTCGACTGTCCATGGGCCAGTCGATTGGTACACACCTAAACCTAAGGTTACACTCCCCGAGTACATGTCACTCCGCACTCGAACCCTCCTGGCTTAGCCCCTGAGTACAAATACTCATACTCAGACCCTCACAACCCGGTTGACTCTTCACCAGCAGCCTCGACTGTTACCTTCACGCCCTCTTCATCTTCGGCTCTCGTCCCTCGGATGTGCATGCAAGCCTCCAGCTTGCCTCCATGCCACCCTTCATGTACGCCTCGAAGTCCGCGCCCCTCGGCTCATCGTCCCTGCTAACCATTGTCCCTCGGATGCGAACGCAAGCCTCCAACTTGCCTCCATGCTATCCTTCACCTGAAGACATCAACCAAGATCATGTGTACCTGTACACCTGCACACTCATGTACACATATTAGTCCAACAACACATCCTAACTTAACCATATTGACCACACACATCAAAACACTATGATCCTCCAGATCATCTCAGGGCCGATTGCCCCAACAATCTCTCCCTTTTTGATGTGTGATAATATATTAAGTTAGGTAAACATAACAACAATAATAACAAACAATAGCAATAGCAATTGAAAAATAAAGCATAACAAACAAGAGGCAACCTCCCCCTTAACCTATGCTTTCTCCCATTTTCAATTCTCATTGCCAATCGCAAGTTAAGTTCTATCCGACTTAACTTTACAAGCACCAACACCACGCCGAGTTATACCCAACTCAACCCTTAACACAAGTCAACTTCTCCCAACTTGACACCCAAGTGTCATAAACCAACCATAATTAAGTTTCAACCCAAACCTAACTTAACACCCAAGTTCTCCCCCTTTGACACTATCAAAAAGATTGCCCCAAGCAATCCTACTCCTGGTGCCAAATAGAACTTACCAGATTTCCTAAAAACCCCTCAGAAATCATAAAACCACAATCTATCCACACTACCAGTCGACTACCCTACCCCCAGGGCAGTCGACTGATACGCCAGTTTCTAAATTTCCAGTCGAAATTCAGAAACGCATAAAAAATTTCAAAAAATCCGAAAAAATATAAAATTTTGCAAGCACGTTTGTTAGAGTATACCCTATCTTAGAAAAATATATTTTCATGAAAAACATCAAACATGCTTGACTTTTGGTACAAACCCAAAAATCCTCTAAAATTATCATTTTTGTATCAACTTTAACATCCATATGTGTTTCCTTAATTTTACCAATTCCATTCACCTTAATTTTATGGTTCTTAGCTCTCCCTTTTTCAATATACATTTCTCATTTTGACAAAAGCTCCTCCTCTTTACCTCTTACCCCTAGATAATCATGAAAAATCTTCCCTATGCCCTTATTCATAACAATCTTGTCATTTAATACTAATCAAAGACTTTAAGCAATTCAACACATGTCATAACAATTTGTAACATATCATGAAGGCATAGATAAAGATTTTTAACTTGAAAAACCATAGCATATTATCAATACAATTTACTAGTTTCAACCAAAACTCAAATCATGTATCATAACATTAAACAATAATGCAAGTCAAAATCAAATCATGACATAAAACCACATAATATAGCATGAACATAAATGTATCATACATAAAAACATAAAACCAGTCATGAACTAAAACATGAGAAAGTAGCAAGGGCTAAAGCCCTGAAGTCATCCAAATGATACAATATTCAGAACAAAGAGTGTTTGAGAGATATAAGAATACATCAAATAAAAAATGCTCTCAACACTAAGTCACTCAAAACGCTGTGCCATCCCATCACATCATGTCATTGTCACCTGGAGGAGGAGGAGGAGGAGGGGCCTGATGAGTCATATGTAGTTGCCAGAGCATCTTATACATCTCGTCTTGCCGGCTCCGGAGCCCCTGAAACTCCCCCTTGAACGATCTCCTGGAAGCCTAGCTGCTGCTGCTGATAGCTCTGGAGGTCCTCCCGGATGTCGTGAACATCAGCCATGAGCTGGGATAACTCCTTGCGTGTAACCCCCGCGGCAGGCTCCTCATCCGAGCTGGAAGACTCAGGAATCTACCTCCAAATGAACTCCCCCTGCCTACACTCTATGCCTGCCAAGGACAGCTGGCGTGTGCCAATCTGGTCATAGTCCTTGGACAGGTGCCTGACCTGACCGCTAGAGACACGGATATCCCGAGATGCAAAGAACTCGGTCAAGACGTGGCAAAATGGCATATAGATTTTCCCATTAACACTATGGGAAAAATGACAAATAGAGGTGAACACATGCAGGGTGACATCTATATCTAACCTCCTCTCTAGAGAATACATCATCACCAGATGAGGTAGTTTGATCCTAGCACACCCCTTGGTGACGATGGGCAGAAGACACTCTAGAACAATCTTATATAACACATGACTGAATGGACGCATGGGTTTGGCATCAAAGATGCGCTCTGACTCATGCTGATGTCTCCTAAAATAGTGCATATGAATTTGATCAATGGAGACACCCGAAAACTCAAAAGGCTCAGCAACAGTAGGGAAATAAGTAACCACATTGTTTGATGCCCTACACTCCAAAAAACTAGCTAAAACCATGGCCGAAAAAGGAATAGGATCTCCGGCTACTCTGGACTCATAAAGGTTATTGTCAGAATTAATGCAAGTTAAGTTGGCATAAAACTCTTGACACAAGTCCAGATTTACATCATGTTGGCAATATATCAATTTCTCTATCCCAAAATGTGTAATCATCTCAGCTATTTAGGGGGACTTCTCTTGAAAGAAAGTCTGATTGAGATACCGGCAATTCATAGCTACAACCTCATTTTCATTAAACCTTTTTCGGCATTCTACCGACCTAAACCTAGACTCTCCTGACTGTCGTGAGGATCCCTCACCCCTTGGTCGCTTAGAGGCCAAACTAAAATGCGATAAACCCATGCATGCATACCAAACCATCCCCCACAAAGGAAAATGACAAGGAACCCATGCAAAAATCGTTACATTAGTGCCAAATCACAGTTTAAATGGGAAATATTGACCTATTTAAGTTCTTACCTCTTTCCCATGCATTTCATGATGGCAATGAGGAGAGATCGACTTGAAAGAAGAGTTTTCACTAATCCTAGAAGTAGATCCGAGGTAGAGGAAGGCTTAGGAAGGGATTTTAGGGCTTGGGAGAGACTTGGAACTAAAGAGGAGTCGGGAGGAGGAAGAAATTGCCAGGGGTGGTCTGCCAAAACCCTAGGTTTGGCCACCCTCATGCGACCCCGAGCCTTTTAAAGTCACGTAGACCAGTCGACTGCCTAGGGCAGTCGACTGCGAAAACATATAGAGCCTTTCTTACTCAAAGACCAGTCGACTGCCCCTGAGGCAGTCGACTGGTAAACCTTATAGACCCTTTCTCGCTCTAGCACTAGTCGACTGCCAATAGGGTAGTCGACTGATACTGAAAAACTAGTTTTCCAGTCCTAAATTCAGAAATGTCTAACTAATTTCATAAATCTCCAAAAAGTCTAAAATTTCTTGGAGAGATTTGTGGATCCTATGTCTACTTGGGAAAAATATGTTTTCAATAAAAACTCTCCCGAATCTCAAGATTGGTACAAACTTCAAAGTTATCAAAATTGGGTCCTTTACACTCAACTAGAAGTTCTAATTTGGATCTCTTCTTGATGCTTCCTCTCATACTTGTTCATAATACATTAATAGCATTAAGTTATATGGTATTTTCATATTAAAACCGATTTCTTTCAATTATAATCTCATTTTCAACCTTTTTCTCCATAATTCTCTCTTTAGTGTGCCAATTCCCTAGTATTAAGGCTAAGCTTAGCCCTTTTGAACCTTTTGGCACACTTTATAGCTCATCTAATCTCCTAGAAGATAACCACCTGAGATCCATTTACCATGGATCCCATTTTGGCTTCTAGAGCTCTCTCTTGAGCTCCTAGCCCTGGTTATCTTCCTAGGTAACTTGTCTACAAATGTAAGACCACACCGGTGCTCCTCCGGTGCTTCTTGACCTTCAACTACTACTCTCTTAATCCTATAAACCTTTTTCTTGGTTAATTCTTTTTCTTTTCCTTTAAATGACTTTTCTTTGCCATTTTTGATTTTTTCTCTACCATAAACATAAGGCATCCTTGAATATGATATTTTACTAATATTTGCCCTCCTAGGATGGTATCCTAAACCCGACCTACCATTTCTAAGAGGTTGATCTTTTTGCATCATGCTTGATCCCTTGGACTCCCTAATGAGTCTATCTAGGTTTTTCTCCAGTTTATCAAGTTTTGCTTTCAAAACTTGATTTTTCTTTTCCAAACTCCTAACCTTAGGATCATTAACTTGATCATTCCTAGGTCTACCCATTTTTCTAGACATGTGTCTCCCTTTCTTAGAGTTTATGCCTTGGTCCTTAGGTTTTGTAGTCCTAGGTTTATCATGAAACATAGAATGTTTTATGTTTTGGCACGCAATAGTGTTTCTATTCCTATCATGATATTTAAAACCAAAATTACATCTAGGCAAGCAATCATTTACATTTCTAGCATTCATGGAAATATTTTGAGCATAAGTAGAGTTAGAGATTACCTCCCTTACCCTTGGTGCTCCCCCTTGATATAAGCTCCTCTTCCTTTCTTCTTTCTTTCATTTTCTTAGGTGCTCCATCTTCTTGAGCTCTTTACTTCTTGGACACATTGTATGGTAATGCCCTAGCTCTCCGCACGTGAAGCATTGAATTCTCCTTCTTTTCTTTTGAGCCTCCTCATTCCTACAACCCATATTAGTATTTAAATGAATGGACTTGGGCTTAGGAATTACCTCCTTTTTACCTAGTGGACACTTATCCTTGTAGTGCCCCCTTTTGTTGCAGCCAAAGCATATGATATGCTCTTTTGATTTGGCTTTGTTGGAGATTGGAGCTTGTTCTTGTTCTTGTACGGATGAAGGTCTCTCCTACCCCTCAACCCTTGTAATTGATACTTCTTCTTCTTCTTCGGATGAGGTGGATGCTTTTTCACTCACTTCCTTCACTTCACTTGATAGTGTTGATAATTCTTTTTTCTCTTTGGTCTTCTTGAACACTTGAACTTAATTCTTCGGGCTCTTCTACTAGGTGAGCTTGTGTAGGGTTCTTTTGAATTTCTTCCAATTTATTCCATAATTCATATGCATTCGTATATGTCCCTACATCACTTAAAACATTGTTAGGCAAAATGTTTATCAAAATATTGATTACCTTTTCATTGGCCCTAGCTTTTTCTTGTTGCTCCTTGCTCCAATACCTAGGTCGGAGCTTCTTTCCATGCTTGTCCTTAGGGGTCTCAAATGGTTCTTCTAGTACCATTACACACTCCCACTCCATGCCGAGCTACATCTTCATCCTAGCTCTCCAATATGCAAAGTCCTCATGATCATACGTTGGTGGTGAGTTTATATCGTCCCCTAGCTTATCTTCCATCGTTTTCCCTCTAGCTTTCTTGCTCCTTTGGCGGTTATTCCAATCAAGAGCGGTCCTAGCTCTGATACCACTTGTACATCGAGTGCGATACTAGAGGGGGGGGTCAATAGCACTTTTCGATTTTGTTCTTTCTACACGATTAGTTGCGCAAGCAGAAATCTAAAGTAAAACTGAAACTAACTATGAATAACACTTACGATTTACGTGGTTTGGAGATCAACTCTTACTCCACGGCTGCCCGTAAGGTGGGCGATCCCTAATCCGTCAGTGGATGATTCCCCGGAGCACCTTCGGCTAGATCGCGTAGCTTCTTGTAGGTGGAGAAACCTTTCCACAAACTCTAGACACTACCGGAGATCACAAGGCTACTAACTAGCTTTGACCAAGCAAGTTTCGCCAAGGAAGGAAAGTAGGAAACGAGCTCCTTTAAATAGAGCTCGAGTCTGAAACAGCCGCTACCAGTTGACTGCCCCTAGGGCAGTCGACTGGTCCCACTCAGATTCGACCGTTACAATACAACGTTCGAATCTAGTAGCTGTCCCAGTCGACACCAGTCGACTGCCCATGGGCCAGTCGACTGGTACACACCTAAGCCTAAGGTTACACTCCCCGAGTACATGCCACTCCGCACTTGAACCCTCCCGGCTTAGCCCCTGAGTACAAACACTCATACTCAGACCCTCACAACCTGGTTGACTCTTCACCAGCAGCCTCGACTATTGCCTTCACGCCCTCTTCATCTTCGGCCCTCATCCCTCGGATGCGCACGCAAGCCTCTAACTTGCCTCTATGCCACCCTTCACGTACGCCTCGAAGTCCGCGTCCCTCGGCTTATCGTTCATGCTAACCATGGTCCCTCGGATGCGCACGCAAGCCTCCATCTTGCCTCCATGCTATCCTTCGCCTGAAGACATCAACCAAGATCATGTGTACCTGTACACCTGCACACTCATGTACACATATTAGTCCAACAACACATTCTAACTTAACCATATTGACCGCACACATCAAAACACCATGATCCTCCAGATCATCTCAGGGCCGATTGCCCCAACAGTACCGGCAACACCTCCTCCATTGCTTCAATCGCCTGCCCCAAGTCGAGGGTGCACGATCAGGGGCAACAGGGACAGGGAATTGTAGCCACTGGAGGATACACGACTGACTTTAGGTGCGATTGAGGGGGGGGGGGAGGGAAACTCTCGCTGGGATCGAGCGGAGGGGAAACAGAATCGTTGTCAGGTAGTGGCTGTGAGCTAGGGCACGCGAAGGGAAGAAGAGAGGAGGAGGAAGGGAGTTCGGCTGCAGGCAAAAGGAGAAGAGGAAAAGAAGGAGTCAGGGAATAGCGTAGCTTGGCTGCGGGCTAGGGCTCGCGACACCGGGCGAGTAGGAAAAGGTTTATAAGGGGTGGGGCTTTTTGCAAAAAAATCCTTCCATTCTCCCAAATTCAAACCTTACCCTTAGGGTAAGGTTTTTAGCCGTTTTAACCCTCCAAATTATTGTATTCTATATCACATTTCTAGGGTTAGATTATTTATCCTCTTAACCCCCTAGCTTTAGCCAAATCTTGAAACTCGTTCTCAATTTTAAGATTTATTTTTTATTTTAGACCTTTAGGATTAAATATCAAGCAATTTAACCTTTCGTAGTTTAGGAATTCACCTTAAACTTTTTCTCTAGTTCGATAAACCCTAATTTTTCAAATCAATTTTCAAAAAAAATTATTCTACCAATTTCTGACTTGCCTGATTTATCAACTCTAACACATGCAACCCTACCAGGTCATCAACACATAACACAACCTAAGATTCACAGGTCATAAACATGCATCATAACCCAATCATCATATATCTAGATATACGTGCAACTATGACTAGAATAAATCCATGCACCCATACAGTGGTATGCTACTCTATATCTATATACTCGTGCCCATACCAATGTTATATAGAATCAGATAACAAATAAACGAGACTGTATAGAAGGGAAATCTAGATCATATCCAAGGCCAAACATAAGTATCAAGCAGGATAACAAACGATAGCAGATAAAGGTAAATAACAGCCTACTACATAAATATCAAATAGTTATATATAAAAGTTAAAGTGGTACTACAGAACACAAGCAAGAAGTGTCCGCCTCCTAATAGTAGAAGTCCGAACCAAGTACAGAGAGAACCACCTGCCAATAATCCAAATCAAGCCCCTGTAACAAGGACATATTTAATTAGCTATTATACAGATATGATAACTAGTTAATAAATCCCTAAACTAGACCAGGGTTAACCTAATCATTTCCTTTTTATTTAATTACTTCTAATTAAATGAAAGGTTCCTAATTACCCCGTGTAATTAAGATTTAGGTTTATGATCAATTTCCAAATTCAAGTTCACCCATCGTAGTTTATTAGGTTTAAATTTCGACATAAACCTAACCTCAACCCAACCATCTATGGATCAACCATAAACATTTATAGGATCATCCCTAATCTACGCTAGGTATCCATATGAGGCTTACGGCAAGCACACACATGGGCAACTTACACCATTTCAAGCACCCCAACAAAGCTCCAACCCATAGGCTCACAGCAAGAGTTTGAATACAAAGGATACCCACATGTAGATTCATTGCAACTGACCACCCACACACCACAATATAGACTAGAAATTGGATCAGAGCAAACCTCTGGATCTAATCCATGCCATAGTCAATACTAATGGCCAAGGGTGGCTCACGGTAGCTAGCTTCTCCAAAACTACAAACCCTTAGCACAACTCCAATTGCAAAGTTAACAATTCAGATGTAAATCCAAGAAGCAATCTCACAGCTGAACAAAACCAAACACAAGTTCAAATATATCAATTCTTTACTTTAATCCCAGGAGATCCAATGCCAAAATCTTTTCCCCAGCTCCAAAATAGAACGTATGGCACAGTAAGCTGGCGCAAGGAGGAGAAACTGGGATATAAGGATGCCACGTTCAGCAACTAGCCCAAATCATAAGCATTATCTTGGGCAGATTTTAGCCAATTCCAGCGCACAGTGGAAGAATCGGGAGAACACCACAAATCTACATTGCAATTCAAAACCAACGAGAATTGAAACAACACCTTCCGAGGTTTGGCTAGTTCCCAATCAACACGAAGCTAATCTTCTTACCTCAACCCTCGTTGATGGAAATCCAGCTCCAAGCCACCGACCTAATACACTGCTGGCCGAATCCCTGGATCGTCCCCAAGCAGAGAAACAGGTCTCGGATCAGTGATGAAACCAACCTAACTACCTCGACTCACAAAATCCCAGACTTAATGAACCCTAACTCACCTCAGGTGGGCTCTGACAGCACGATGAACCCGTCAGCCTGTTGGCACCACCGTTCCCCAAATTGCCCGTAGCGAATCCCTAGCTCCTGTTCGCGAGATGGTTTAAGGATCGTGGGATTGGAGCTTCAACGCCGGCTAGATCCGAGGGTGCGATTCGCCGGAGAGGAGGAAGTCGAAGAAGACAGTGGTGGCGTCGGCTCTCGATCGGGAGAAGGAGTTGTCTCGCGATCGGATTGTGGCCGAAGGCATCCTTTTAAGGTATGACATTTTTGCAATTTAGTCCTTGAAATATGATTAATAGCACCCAAATCCCTAATTTCCAATTTATATGTGATTAAACCATCTTTTAGTTTGATCACCCACCATCAGACCCCTGTCTCTAGGGTTTATTCAGTACAGTCCTTAAAATTTAGGTTTTTAGCCATGAACCACCCTTTAACTTCGATTTGGGGGCCCTAGATTCCCTAATTTTTTTTCAAAAAATTTTCCGGTTCGAGTCAAACGTGTCGGATTTAACAATCATAATCCTTAGAACATGATGATTTAAAATTGATAGGATGAATAATTGCATATAAAATAAGGATACTACTATATAGGTAGAATCTGGTTGGCCGAAATAGGCAAATAAACATGATTAAAAAATTTAATTTAATATCTTTTACTAATTTTATAATTTTTCATTTAATTTCTTATTAAATTATATCTTTTTCTATTTATTTTCATATTAAATTAATTTTTTAACTTATAAAATATATAAATCCATTATAATTTTTTTTTATAATTTTTAATATCATTAATTATTAAAAGTATATAAACTAAATTATATTCTTTCTTATTTATTTCATACTAAATTATATTTTTTAAAATTTAATTTCATATTAAATTATTTTATATTTATTTATAAAAATTTATTTTGGATGATCAAATTCTATACATTCATTTATCGATAAAATAATTAAAATGAGCCCAAATTGATAGGATGAATAATTGCATATAAAATAATTAAAATAAGCCAGCACTAAAATTCATGTTGGTTAATATTTTTCTCTGCCCTTATTTCATGTCCCGAAACACGAATACCGAAATCCATACTAGAATAGAAGTTGCACGAGCTGAACCTTGATAAGTGGGCCAAATCAATAAAAAAAAACACTCCCTAAAACACAAATTTAAAATTTAAATTCTAATATTTTAAAGGTGGAGATCTGAACATGTACAAATTATATTTCGAATTGAATTAATAGATGAAATAAAAAAATTATTTATTTTTGAAATTAATTAGATGAAATTTAGATCTCTGAATTATAATAAAAACAAGAACATTTCACTCGGATCAATTTTCAATGTAAAAATTTTCAATCGGATCAACAGAATTTTGTTATTACGCAAATTTATACATTAGATAAATATTTTAGTACGTAAAAAATTATTTTTACCTAGGTGAAATTGTCCTTATTAGTCGTATATTATGCACCAACGTAGGATCTCATTAAAAGGACATGTGTTGACGTCTGACATGCTTTTAATTGTCATACATCACAATCACGGGGATGTGGAAGCATTTAATTGGGAAATGGATAAGTGTGCATTAATTACTTGTTATATGGAGTATTGGGTGCCAAGGTGTCAGCTGCACTCATATTAGATGGTTTATACGGATAAAAAAATTATAAGAAATATTTTTTTTAATATAATAATTTTTTATGAAAAAATTAAGCATCTGATATATTATATTTATTGATAATTGATTTAAAATTTATTATATTAATAATCAATATAATTATCAATTATGTTAATTCGTGAGGGTATAATTTATCATTTTGGGTTGTCATGGTGGGATCACATTGTTCTTGGATGGCAAGATGGAATGGGATTGTTGGTAGGCGTATGTCTTTAGGGGAAAAAAAAAAATACCTCCCGAGCCTAATAATTTAATGGTTATTTTATGATTTATTTTTTTCTATAGGGACGGACTGTGAAGAGTAGTTGGGTGAACATAATTGTTGAATATAGTGTGAATAGAAAGAGAGGTGTGGAGGAAAAAAGTTCCTTCGTGAGTGGGACTTTAGTCCCACATTAGGAGTTTCATGCGAATGGAAAGGGAGGTGGAGAATAAAGAGACTCCATTGTGAATGAGACTAAGACTTTAGTCTCATATTAGGAGTATTAAGGCATAATTGTTGGTTTATATTGTTTCACAAGCATGTTAGTTGTGAACAAATGCAAGAGGAGAGGCCATCTCTCACGCGGGTGTGCAGGGGGTGCAAATCCAGGGCCCGAATTTATAATAAACCAAGTAGACTCGTGTGCGTGCACAACCTGTGCGCGTCGAATGCCCGACTGATCGGGATAAAATGTCTCCAAGCGGATGAACCAATGTTTTGTCAATTTTTTGCTCAATTGTAACAGATGCATTAACTGTTGATTAATACAAAATCAGTAACCCTCAAACATTTAGATCTGGATGGCTAATTGGCAGTAAATGACGTTAATTCGGTCATTGATTACTGCGGGGGTCTGAGCCTATATAAGGAGGCCGTGACCAAGAGGAAAAGAAAGATAGAGAAGAAATTGTCTTCCATCTCGTCCCCGTCTTTCCTTGGGGTTTCCTTTGGTAGCGTTCGAGTACATCTTCAGTTCGCCACGAGCAACGAGTGCTCTGTTGTGCCTGTGGTCTCACCGTTGTATCCTGAGAGACAGACGCCCATCGGAGCCTCGAGGCACCGTCGGAGGAGGACAAATCTGTTTCAAGGAAACTGCGTTATGCAAGTCTCAACACCTCTCCACTTCTGGCTGGGAGACCTTGTCGGGAGACCTGATCGGGAGATATTGGTTAGGAGATTCTGCTCGGGAGACCTTAGTCAGGAGATTCAGCTCGGAAATTCCAACTTGGGAGAATTCCAACACAGGAGACTGCACCCTACATAAAAGGGCATCTCGGGTCACTCAACAGATAAGTTGAAATTTGTGTAATTTCAATTTAGTTTTATTAACTCTTCAAAAAAAGGGAGCATTTCCTCCAACAGTAATCACCTTTTGCTATAATTCGATGACAATATGTATCTTGACATGCACATACCCTCGGAGAAAAACATTTCTCCCATCCTCTAACAACTTGGCGGCAGACTATAAGTTGAGTACCCCGTAATTTATATTTTTTCATATAATTTAAAGGCAGACTGTGAAGGACATCTGAGATGAGCATAATCACCATTTACTATAATTGGGTGACAAAATATAATTAACTTTGACCTTATGTAAAAAAAAGGAAATCATCTGTGCTCCTCTTTCATTTATTATCAAAATAGTTATTTATTTCACATTTGTAGATTTTTTTCTTCAAAAACTGCCTTTATTAAAGGATCGAGGGATGAATATCTCCGATCGCTTCATCGATTGAACTTGTACTCATTTAAATATACAGTGTAAATCTTAATTCAAACTTGATTCCATATGTACAACTCTGAGATTTTATTTGATATATATCTACCTTTTAGATGAAATCCAAGTCTTACTCCTAGTGATCTCCCTTCACTATGAACTTCTTCTTTTTGGATACCTGTTGGTCCCATTAAGTCTTCTGGGGGTGGGGGATGGGGGCGACTAGCCCTGAAATAAAATTAAAACTTTTTCTTACCTTTCGAACATAGTAAGGACGAAACAGATTAAGTAGTTAAATAAAATACTAACAACATAAAAAAAAGAGTCACAGTCTTTCATTTGATTGCAACCGAGGAGGTTGCTAATCCAAGGCGTTGAAGAGCTCACTAAGAATATCTCTATAAAATATGGTAAATAAAATACCATAAATAAGGGTCAAATGAGCCATTACCGACGGACTTACCGACGGAATTTTCGTTCTGTTAGTAATTTCCGATGGAATATAAGTTTCCGTCGGAATATAGGGTATCATCGATGAAACTATGATTCCGTCGGTAATAATTACCGACGGAACGGAAATTCCGTCGATAAGATGAGAAAAAGCCACGTGCCTGTGGGATTTTCTGAAGAAATTATAATTCCGTCAAAATAAATTATTGGCGGATTATCGATTCTGTTAGTAAATTGGGAAGGCCACGTGGATTAATTAAATTTCCGACGGAATCATATTTCCATTGGAAATTACCAACGGAATCCTCCTACCATTGAAAATTACTGATGGAAAAAATTCCATCGGGAATTTTTGATCAAAATTAGGGTTGAGCCCTAATTTTGACGTGCACTCTCGTTTCCCCTTCTCCGCATCTGTGCCCTAATTTTGTATTTCCTGTAATTTTTGATCAAAATTAGTGCAGATTTCCTGTAATAACATAAAGGTTTTTCTTCCAAATAACAACTTGTCACATGTTAATGTCTTCATAAATATGGGTAAAATTCATTTTAATCCTTGAAATTTTATGTCAATTATAAAATAGTCTTTGGAGTATTAATTTACTTCAATTTACTCCCTCATATCATTTTTCGATAATAATTTCCAATCAAAAAATGTGAAATGACAAACTTACCCTTTCACTATATTTTATTCAAAAACTTAAAAAAATACATTTTGATCCCCGAGGTTTCAACTCACTTACAAAATAATCCTTGTAATTTTAATTTACTTCAATTTAATCTCTCACATCATTTTTTGATAATATTTCCTTCCACATTAAGAGACATTTATACAATTATCTAATTAAATAAATAAAAAAAATCAAAAAGAAACCTCAGAGATAAAAATGAATTTTACTTTATGAAAATGTCACGAAGGTTTTCAAGACATGTCATCATATAAAACCAACCGTAGTTCTTTTTAATCCATGAATGAATTTTATATTTTATTGGAGAAAAATGAAAAAAAATGAACATTAAATTTGTATATTTAAAAAATTTCTAGAAGATATCATTATTTTTTATCCTCACTTATTGTCTTGATCAATATGTGCTATAATTTCATATGGTTGGTGTTTCAGGTGTCCTACGTAGCCTGCGTTTGCATCGCATGTCATTGCCCTCCGCAGTTTGTCGTCGTCCGCAATAGCATTGCCTGTTGTTGCCTTCCACAGCCCTCGTAGCGACACCAACCGTCTCACCTTCTATAAATACGACGCCGTCTTTCATATATCTAGATTTTGCATGCATCGATGACTCATTCTATACAAATAAAATATTTAGATAACATTTAGTATTTTCATTGGGATCCTATCTAATTAGGTATATAGAAAAATAGTTTTTCAACTGTATTAAAAATCAGTCAAGAAAATTCTAGTTTGTATATACCTTTGATGTATCAGTGAGAAATTATATATATATTTTACATTTGTATATATATTTAGGTAAATTTCAAAAATAAAATTATTTTTTAAAATTTATTATAATTTAATAAAATAGGGATTATTTTATATTTTTTTTCATAACTTAGGGATTATTTTGCTTTAATATTTATATATTAGTGATAATTTTATTTTTAATGTGTTTGAATGAAATATAGGGAAAGGGTATGTTGATCATTTCATATTTTTTTAATAGAAAATATTATCAAAAAAATAATTTGAGGGACTTAATTGAAATAAATTAGAACTATAGGGATTATTTTGTAATTGACTTGAAACTTCATGAAAATAAATTTTACCCTCATAAATATCTTTTTGTTTTAATCAAGAAATAATATTACTGCATAGATGAGGTGGATGATGCATCGTAAAGAATATATTGGATATCGTGGAAAACCAGAGACAGATTGATGAATCTTAGGAGTTGAATGCTTATCATATATTATATCCGGTGTGCATGTGAAACAAACTTAAAGATATGCAGCAAGCAATGTCGAGTCATTCCATGGATGCCTATTTATATTAGAGTTCAATATTTTCTGTCATCTCATCTCATGTGAATCTCTTCCTATAAGCCTATCTATATCTGTCCAGTCATGGTGGGTTTCTAGACTGCCATTATTGGATAGGCATCCGTGAGACTATGGTACAACGATAAAGTCATTAGTAGTTAATTCAAATATTCGTAATTTGATCCTTAGTTATGGTATATTTTGTAGGAATTTTTTCTCCAAATAGGGCGCACACCCTAGGACGCTGGGCTCCTAGACTGCCCACCGTGAGCGCTTCCCGATTTACCTTGATGACCGGTGGAAAACTTCTGTGGGACCGGACCAGTCATCCCAGGTTCAATTTGTCTGCTGCCTGATTCATCATTTTTTTATATC
The DNA here is from genome assembly GCA_024364735.1 of Boesenbergia rotunda. Classification (NCBI taxonomy): domain Eukaryota; kingdom Viridiplantae; phylum Streptophyta; class Magnoliopsida; order Zingiberales; family Zingiberaceae; genus Boesenbergia; species Boesenbergia rotunda. The sequence continues at coordinate 217,750 of JAGFNQ010002369.1, read as the reverse complement.
TGTCCAGTCATGCCCCCGGGATTATGGTGTAGCGGTAGGGCAATTAGTCGTTAACCTAGGTATCCGCGATTCGATCTCCAGCAACGGCGTATTTTGTAGGAATTTTTTCTCCAAATGGGACGTAAACCCTAGGACGCTGAGCTTCTAGACTGTCTATCGCGAGAGCTTTCTGATTTACCCTGATGACCGATGAAGAATTTCCATAGAGTCGAATCAATCATATCAGATTCAATTTACCTGCTATCTTATTCATCATTTTTTTCATGTATCTGTCCAGTCATGATATTTCTGGTAGCATCAAATAAATAGAGCCACGGTCTATTTCATTACTAGCAGATTTTCATGTCTTAGACGGTTCGCTGATAAGAACCTACCATAATTTTGGAAATTATACTTTACATGTAGATACATTGTTTATCTTACTAATGTGAACCAATTAAGCTAATAATTTTCTCACTAGATTTAATAATTTACATTATTTCAATAACTTTTACTATTTAATTCATTTAATTTATAAAAAATTATTATTATTCTAAATTATATTCTTATTAGATAATAATGTATATCAACAAAACTTGAATATATAATCAATTAAAAAATAAATTTATTAGAGATGATTTTGTTTATTAACTTGAACATTTTATAAACTTTCCTAAGAATCATCTAAAATATATGAATGGTGTCGAATTACGGTGTTCGTGTAATCATAAAAAACGTAGAAATAGAGCCTATCATGATGAAAATACTGTGAGAGTATATATATGTAGAAATGATTTTATGCCAAATTACTATAACTGGTAGTGGCACGGAGAACCCTATGTGTATGAACCAATTGGGCTTTCGGGTGGTTCATCATCTGGCACAACTGTTGTTGTGCCTGATTCATCAACTCATGCTATTGCAATACAATTAATGGTTCAGGATGCAATGAATGCAGTTGACTATTCTAATATAGATGAAATACCAACACATGAATATCAACAGTTATATGAAATGTTAAAAGCCAATGAAAGGGAAGTGTGGGAAGACATTTCTTCGGGTCATTCCCAACTATCAGCTACCATAAGGTTATTGAATATGAAAGCAGAATATTATTTTTTAGAAAGATATTACGATGACATATGTTAATATTGATATTAGAGTTCCTCCCTACTGATAACATAATGACTGATAGCTTCTACAATACAAAGACATTGGTTAGAGGTTTAGGTTTACCCGTTGAGAAGTTTGATTGTTATATAAACAACTGTATGATCTTTTGAAATGAAGACAACGAACTGAGTGAATGCAAAATATGTAGTCACCCTCATTATAAGCCTTGTACTCGCATATCAGGGAAGAAGAAGAAAAATATTATTTGGAAATTGATGTATTACTTTCCGTTAACTCCTAGACTTCAACGTTTATATGCATCTACTGATATCGCTTGCCACATGAGATGACATCATGAGCATGAGCACGAAGGAGGTATAATGTATCATCCCTATGATTCCCCTGCTTGGAAACATCTTGATACTGTATTTCCTTCATGTGTAATGAAACCAGGTAATGTGAGATTGAACATTTTCATAGATGGATTTCAACCATTTGGCCAGTTATGACAACAATATTCTTCTTGGCCAATTATATTATCATCGTATAATTTGTAGGACCGGTGCAGTCGATAGAGGGGGGGGGGGTGAATATTGACTCAAAAATTTCTTTCCAAAACTTCATCGTTTGTTCGTTCTAGTCAGAGAGTTAGTAGCACAGCAGAAAAATAAAGAACGAAAAACACATAAGACATGCGGGTTTTACTTGGTTCCCAACCCCCCACCGTCAGTACGTCCAAGGCCTAATTACGGGTAGCGCCCGTCCACTAGTGGTCTCCTTTTTGGACTTTCCGGAGGCGGAGAAACCCATCATACAGTTTAAGTTTTACACGCAAAAAGATATAACTAAAAATGCGAACTTATAAAATAAAATCGAACCAAACAAAAGTTGACGATTCCGGCCGATCTGGAACTCCAAAGTGCAGCGCACTTCCTCCTGGAGCCTCCTTGGTCGTAGAGCTTCGTCTCTAGTGCTTTTACTTCACTCAGAATGCTTAGAATGTCGTAGCAGATGATGTGTTGAGGAGTTGAACCCCTTTATATAGCTTCATCTCGGGCGCCCTAGAGCCTCTGGGGCGCCTCATTGGCAGTCAAAATTCATCCGGAATCACGAACTTCGTGATGTTGATAAGATTAGCTATCCAGGGCACCCAAGACAATACTGGGCACCTGGATGATCCAGGCGCTTGGTATCCAGAGCGCCTAGATTCATGGGGGGGGGGGCCCTGGAAGATGTGTTCCAACTTCTCTTGTGTTTGCTTGCCTACCTTGCCTCCAATTCTAGGTACCTGCAAAATACACAAACACAAGACAAACAAATATATACTCTTAACCTTAACAATTGATTCTGACTTTGGATTTCTCACGAAACCCTAGGTCGAACCGACGCCTAGTGTTCACTACCCGGGGTATGCACCTTCACCTACTCCTTTCAGGAGAAGTTTGCCAACCAGCTCCTCCGATTGGACTTTTGCCCGATCTTCCAGATTAGGACTTAGGTGCCCAGTCCACGACCATGATTTATTGCCCAACCCTCGGTCAGGTCTTAGGTGCCCAGCCCTCAGCCAGGACTTAGTGTCAAATTCCACGAACCAGGACTTCGTGCCTAACTCTCGATCAGGTCTTAGGTGCCCAGTACTTGGCCAGGACTTATTGCCCAATTCCACGAACAAGGACTTCGTGCCCAATCCATGATCAGGACTTAGGTGCCTAGTCCACGACAGGACTCAGTGCCCAATTCCTCGAACCAGGACTTATTGCCTAGGTTAACTAGGACTTTGTTTACCTTGATGAGTACTTCTTTTGCTAGCTGACTTTTCTTCACCTTCATAAATACTTCTTTTGCTATCTTACTCCTTGGTCTAACTGACCACCCCTGGGTTTTATGCTAAACATCAGATCCTGTTTAGCTAACCCTTTGATCAAACCACCCTTAGTATATTTATCAGATTAAGTCTAGGTTTGATCACCCTGCCAACATCAGGTCCTGTTTGGCTAACCCTTGGTCACCTTAACCAACCCTGGGTTCTGGTTTCTTCCAAACATTAGATCCTGTTTGGCTAACCTTTGTCAACCTGATCAACCTGGGTTTTCGCTACCAAACATAAGGTCCTGTTTGATTTAACCCTTGATCACTTTGACTAACCCTTACCATGTCTAACATATCACTAACTTAAGTATATTGTTAAACATTGAAATACTAGAGGAGGACATCATTGATGCATCTTGCACCAACATAATTTACTATCATGGATGTGCATGAAAGATGAATTTATGTTCTTTACTGTGCTAATTCCTGGTCCAACCTATCCCAATGAAAAGATAGATATTTTCCTACAATCACTGATTGTCGAGTTGAATGAGTTATGGAATGTAGGATCGGTGACTTATGATGTTGCAAGTAAAACTAATTTTACATTACATGTTGCATTATTATGAATGATCAGCAATTTTCTAGCATACTCAAGGTTGTCAGGTTGGAGCACAGCCAATAAATTAGCATGCTCATACTACATGACAGAGTCTAATGCATTTTCATTACCTTATAGTGGGAAGGTATCTTCGTTTGATAATCATTGTAAATTTTTACCTGTTAATAACCCTTTTAGGCTAAATAAAAAATTTTCTAAACAATGTTGTAGTCAGAAAACTTTCTCCAGTCAATGCTTCAGGTGAAGATATCATTGAATAAATAGACAATTATGAATTTCTACCAATTTCTTAACCTGGTTCCGATAACATAAATAAATACATTATTCGGATGTACAAATGCAGATGGAAGAAAAGGAGTATATTTTGGGAGCTGTTTTATTGGAAGTATCTACTCATTCGACATAATTTAGATGTTATGCACGTTGAGAAAAATATTTTCGATAATATCTTCAACACAGTGTTAAACGTGCCTAGAAAAACTAAAGACATTGCAAAATCACGTGAGAAATTAAAAGAGCTAGTTAACATGCCAGAATTTCATTAGGATGAAACAACCAATAGATTCCCAAAGGCTTGTTATATATTGGACAAAGATGACAAGCAAGCTTTATGTAGTTGGTTGAAAGAAATAAAAGTTTTAGATGGGTATGCCTCTAATATGACTTGATGCGTCAATATGAACAAGTTAAAGATGTTTGGAATGAAAAGCTATAACTGTCATGAATTCATGCAAAGACTTATTCTAGTAGCTTTTTATGACTTGCTTCCTCAAAATGTTTAGGAAGCACTCATAGAATTGAGTCTATTTTTTAGAGATTTGACAGTAAGGTGTATTATAGTGGATGATATGGTTTATCTTAAAACAGACATTCCTCTTATACTATATAAGCTGAAGCGAATATTTCTTCATAATTTTTTGATTTAATGGAACATCTACCAGTATATTTACCATATGAGGCACAAATAGTTGGTCCTATTCAGTACAGATAGATGTATCCATTCGAATGATTTTTGAGAAAATTAAAGAATAATGTTCATAACAAAGTAGGAATTAAGGGGCCAATATGTAATCCTTATATGGTTGAAGAAGCATCTTCTTTTTGCTCCTATTATTTTGCTGATCATATAAAAACTAGACATTGCGAGTATCCTAGAAATTCAGATGATGTTCGGCTGATGGACCCATCGATGCTTTCTATTTTCAAGTATTCTGATAAGGCAATGGGTGCATCTTTTTCTAGATGGTTAACTGAACAGGAATACTATATTGTAAGAACATACATACTCTTAAACTATCATGAGGTCAAACCATATATAAAGTAAGTTACTTCTCTAATGAAATATTGGTTAATTCATTGTTAAGTTTATATATCATGAGGTCCATCTATTAATTTTCCCAAAACAAAAATATATACTATTATTTTCAAATATTTGAAATAATGTTTAGCTTGAGATCGAAAATTCTCCAGGACACTTAGGAAAATGTCCTTGTAGTCAACAAGGTTTCCTATGATTGTGTCAGACTGGAAGATAAACCAAATTAAGTATTATGACTTCAAAAATTTATACATTTTTCAAAAAATACTCACTATTTTTCAGAAGTTCTGTGACTTATGCAATTATTTTTATATTTACTTGAGTTTGAAATATTTCCAGGACACTTAGGAAAATGCTCTTGTAGTTAACAAGATTTCCTAGGATTGTGTCAGACTGGAAAAGAAACCAAGTCAAGTAAAATAGTATACTTTCAAAATACATAATTCCTTGCAAAAATTGCTTATATTTTTCAAAGTCTCATCTTTTTCAAAAATAGTTAGTACTTGCAAAATATGTAAAATATTTTTCAGAAAAACTTATATTTTTCAAAATATCTTTCAAAACTGCTCAATCTATTCTCTCAAAACCTTCAAAAGATCATTTTTTAAAATATTTGGACCTTCAAAAATCCGGTATTTTCTCAAAAAAAAATTGTCTTTTCTGAGTTCAAAATACTTAAGTATTAGTTTTATGCTATGCTTTCAAAAATTTATTAGCATCTTCAAAAAGAACCAAAGGTGTTCATTGTTGGTGCAAGTATTTTTTGATTTTTTTTGATGTATGACAAAGGGGGAGAAGTATGCGTAAGTTAGAAGTTAGGAAAATTTTCTCCGAAAATTTTCTCCCAAAAATAAAAAATGTAGTTTCAAAACTCATTTTTAACCAAGGACAGTAAGTTAGCCCCTTTAAACCAATCTAACTTAAGTTATTGTCCAACATCAAAAAGGGAGAGATTGTTGGTGCAAGTTGCATCAATGATGTTCCTCTTTAAGTGTTTTAATGTTTGACAATTCACTTAAGTCAGTGATATATTGAACAGACAAAGGGGAGCAAAAGAGAAGTAACCTTAGCTGAAGAAAAGTCCTAGTTAATCTAGGCATCGAAACCCTAAGTCCCAGCGAAGGGCTGCTGGGCACCTAGCGAAGGGCTGCTAGGTATCGTAACCTTAAGACCTAGCGAAGGAGTGCTAGGTATTGAATCCCTAAGACCTAACGAAGGGCTGTTAGGCACCTAGCGAAGGGTTGCTAGGTATCGTAACCCCAAGACCTAACGAAGGGCTGTTAGGCACCTAGCGAAGGGCTGCTATGTATCATAACCCTAAGACCTAGCAAAGGGCTGCTAGGCACCTAGTGAAGGACTACTAGGCATAGAAGACCTAGCGAAGGGCTGCTAGGCACCTAGTGAAGGACTACTAGGCATAGAAGACCTAGCGAAGGGCTGCTAGGCACCTAGTGAAGGACTGCTAGGGAATGAAGTCTTGGTCTAAGGGACTGAGCAGCTTAGCTGAGCGATGACTAAGGACAGGAGTAGAGACGGGTCAGGGTTTGGGCGTCTCGAGGTCCGAAAGTATCGGAAGCTAAGCAAAAGTCCACCCGAAGGGCTGGGTGGCAATCGTCTCCTGAAAGGAGTAGGTGAAGGGCGAGTTCTAGGGGATAGGAACTCGTGCCGGTTCGACCTAGGGTTTCGTGCAAATTCGAAGTCCGAACCAAGTCCCTAAGGCTAACATTATATGTATCCATGCTTTGTGTTTGTGTATCTTGCAGGTATCAAGAACCGGAGACAAAGAAGTTAAACCAGGCAAAAAGCTGTTGGAGGCCCTAAGCAGGGCGCCCCCATCATTGGGGGCGCCCCCATGCAACCAGGGCGCCCCCAGCAGTGGGGGTGCCCCCAGCCAAAGAGGAAAAATCAGTAATGGGTTTGGTAAGCAGAATAGCTCCATGTGGGGCGCCCGGAGCGTCCGGGGCGCCCGGGTTCGAAGCTGTTTTGCTGTTTCGAGGTCGGAACACAGGATAAGACTTCACAAGGGCGCCCGGAACATCTGGGGCACCCTGGTCAAAGCTGTTATCAGCTGCGGCGAGGTAGGCGCAGGGATAAAGTTTGACCGAGTCTTCCGGGGCGCCCCCAGTGTCCGGGGCGCCCCCAGGAGGCCTATATAAGGGGCTTCGACCCCTCTGCTTTAGACACGACTTCCAAGAACCATTCCAAGTATTCTGACCGACGGCAACGCACTAGAAACGAGGCTCTACGACCGGGAGGCTCCAGGAGGAAGTGCGCGGTACTTCGGAGGTCCAGATTGGCCGAGCTTCATCCTTGTCTTGTTGGTTTGCATTTAGTTAATTACCATACTTAAATTTCTATATTATTGATTATAATCTTGCACTGTAAGTCGGGTTTCTCCACCTCCGGAAAGTCCGGGAAGGAGACCAATAGTGGACGGGCGTTCCCGTTCATTGGCCTTGGATGTACTGACCTTTGGGGGTCGGGAACCAAGTAAAAATCCGCTGTGTCATTGTCTTGCTTTGTTCTTTCGTTCTAAATTATTTTCCGCTGCGCTACTAATATTCTAAGTCCAGAACGAATGTTTTACGAAGAATTCCGAAAGGTTTTTCACGGTTAATATTCACCCCCCCTCTATCGACGGCACCGGTCCTACAATTGGTATCAGAGCCGAGCCGCTCTTCACCGGACTAACCGCCGACGGAGCAAATACGCCAGGAGTTGAGGGGGAGCCCAGGGGTGAATCAGGTATATTTTATTTAAAATGTCCATTTGTAAATTCCATATTATCTGTTTCACATGCAGGGTGAGAGGGCACTATAAAAATCAGTGCCCTACGCGTAGGATTCGGTCTACATCTCCGGTGGCAAAGGAGGCACCAGCGCCAGGAAACCGGAGGGACAAAAGTCACGTACAATGTTTCAAATGCAAGAAATACGGACATTACAAAAATAAGTGTCTGGCGAAGGTACACAAGATTTATGTTCCAAAAATTTTACAAGTTCCTGCACTGCCGTGTGATAAAGTAGTTAATTTTTCTGATAAAGTAGATTTACTGCATAGTAAAATTAACTTTTTGCATGTTAAATTACAAAACGTGAATATGACCGAAATATTAAAAATTAATTGTTTAATTCAGAATATTAATTCAGAAATTAATAAAATTAACTCTGATAATTTATCTGATAAAATTAATTCTGATAATTTATATGATAAAATTAATTCTGATAATTTATCTGATAAAATTAATTCTTATAATTTATCTGATAAAATTAATTCTGATAATTTTTCTGATAAAATTAGTTCTGATAATTTTAATTCAGACAAAATTAATCCTAAGGATAATTCGGAATCCAAATTTGAAAATCCTAAGGATAATTCCGAATTCAAATTTGAAAATCCTAAGGATAAATCCAAATTCAAATTTGAATATCTTAAGGATAATTCAGAAATTAATTCTGAAAATCTTAAAGATAATCTAGAGATTAATGTTGAAAATATATCTGAGGATAATTTTCTCCTAGATAATAATTTAATTATAGATAATATTGAAGATTATTACAAAACCTTAATTAGTGGCCCAAATTACTCCACCTACTGTAAGGATATTGAAAGACATAATCTTGAGGAGGATATAGAACTATCTAAAATAAAAGCCATAGTTAATAAAAATTACAAAAATTCAAATAAATCATAATTATTAGAAAAACTTGAAAAAAAAGATAAAAATGAAGAAGAAATTTTTGAAATAATGAAAATGATGAATTTAAACCCACAATTATTAATTAATCATTATAATCTTAATTAAATCCTAATTAAATTCGAATTAAATCTTAATTTAATCCTAATTAAATTCGAATTAAATCTTAATTAAATCTAAATTAAATTCAAATTATATTAAATTCAAATTAAATTAAATTAAATTAAATTCAATTAAATTAAATTTAAATTAAATTAAATTCAAATTAAATTAAATTAAATTAAATTCAAATTAAATTAAATTAAATTCAAATTAAATTAAATTTAAATTAAATTAAATTCAAATTAAATTAAATTTAAATTAAATTAAATTCAAATTAAATTAAATTAAAATTAAATTAAATTCAAATTAAATTAAATTAAATTCAAATTAAATTAAATTCAAATTAAATTAAATTCGAATTAAATTAAATTCAAATTAAATTAAATTAAATTCAAATTAAATTAAATTAAATTCAAATTAAATTAAATTCAAATAAAATTAAATTTAAATTAAATTAAATTCAAATTAAATTAAATTAAATTCAAATTAAATTAAATTAAATTAAATTAAAATAAAATTAAATTAAATTCAAATTAAATTAAATTAAATTCAAATTAAATTAAATGAAATGAAATGAAATGAAATGAAATTAAATTAAATTCAAATTAAATAAAATTCAAATTAAATTAAATTAAATTCAAATTAAATTAAATTCAATTCAAATTAAATTAAATTAAATTGAAATTAAATTAAATTCAAATTAAATTAAATTACTTTCAAATTAAATTAAATTAAATTTAAATTAAATTCAATCAATTAAAATTTTAATTAAGTCAATTAAATCAATTTGATTCAAATAAAGCTAATCAATTCAATCTACTTCAAATAAATTTAACTTTAATTGATTCAAATCAATTCAATCTTAGTTAATTAATTTTCAAGTTAATTCAAACTTCAATTAACTCAACTTCAAATCTTAAATAACTTAAACTCAAACTAAAATAAAATTTTACGCAAACTGTAACCATTAAAATTAATAACATCAAATATGTCAAAGTGGGTTGGCATATTCGCGGGTTCACACGACATGTATCAAATCGGGAATTTGATACATTTTTAGAAACTTAAATAAAATGCTTTGGACTTGTTTGACTCATACATAATTGCCATGTCATTCATCTGCTACTTCTTTTTATATGACATGTCATTCATGTTTAAATTTTATGCATATATTAGAACGGCTATAGGAAAAAGAATAATTGAAACTTGATCAACTTAGTATTGCGTGGCGGTGAGATGATAGTACGTTAGGGAAGCCAATTCTAATAAGGTCAAGTATACTTGGTCTCTTTAGACTGGTGAAACTAGCCGAAGCTATCGATCCAAGATCTAAACTAGTTAGACCAGAATTTATCAATAAATAATTTTGAAAATGAAATTTCATTAAAAGGCTTTGTCAAGGAAAGGGTTGATGATCCAATAAGGCTACGGCCAAAGAAGGCCTAGTGCCTCGCCAAGACCTGGAAGCCAATTTTTGAAATTCAAATTCAAGTTACTTCTTGTAAAATTCAAATCTAACACAAGCTTCAATTAAATCTTAGAATTAAAAATAAATTAAAGAAAAATGATTCAAGCATCTCACAATACACTTATAAGGCAATCATGCTTGTTGTATTGATACATCTAAAATGGGTGAGATGTTAAGGACTAATAAATTGAAAAATGTTTTTCAAAATCATTAGAATATTTTTCTAAAAATATATTTTCAAAATAGTGTTTCAATATAATAATGTTTTTATGGAATTCATGCTTGTCTGATTGAATATACATATTATACGTTTTTCAAAAATTATATCTTTTCAAAAATTGTTTGACTCACGCAATTAGACACAAGCCTCTTAGGACAACACTAAAGTTCCTTAAGGCACTTAGATAGAGTCAAACGGGATAGTATACAGGGGGAGTGATTTTCATTTTTTTTTGGCTTTCAAAAACTACACTGTAAAAATTACTATTATTTGAAAATACTTTTCGAAAACTGAGCTTTAAATCGTTATCACTTGTGTTTTTCGAAAAAGGTTTATGTTGTAAAATTTATCTGTCTTGTTTGATTTTGATAAACCCTAAAGACACAGAGGAAGGTCCACTTCATAATCTACAAGGACTCCTAGGATGTGTCAACTTTAGGGGGAGTATAAATCAAACTTCTGAAACAATTTTGTTTAATTAATTGTTTTGAAATTATTAGATAATTTCTTTAATTTGAATCAACCCTTAAGACTCAGAGGAAGAGTATTTGTGGTCAACAAGCTTCCCAGGACTGGGTCAAGTTTAGGGGGAGGTCAAATTAAAAGACTTATTGAATATTTCAAATGTTTTCATGCGCGGTATTTTCAAATCCTGTTGAAAACGTAAGTATTCTTTCAAAATACTATTAATTTTCCCAAAACAAAAATATATACTATTATTTTCAAAAATTTGAAATAATGTTTAGCTTGAGTTGGAAAATTCTCCAGGACACTTAGGAAAATGTCCTTGTAGTCAACAAGGTTTCCTATGATTGTGTCAGACTGGAAGATAAACCAAATCAAGTATTATGACTTCAAAAATTTATACATTTTTCAAAATATACTCACTATTTTTCAGAAGTTCTGTGACTTATGCAATTATTTTTATATTTACTTGAGTTTGAAAAATTTCCAGGACACTTAGGAAAATGTTCTTGTAGTTAACAAGATTTCCTAGGATTGTGTCAGACTGGAAAAGAAACCAAGTCAAGTAAAATAGTATACTTTCAAAATACATAATTCCTTGCAAAAATTACTTATATTTTTCAAAGTCTCATCTTTTTCAAAAATAGTTAGTACTTGCAAAATATGTATAATATTTTTCAGAAAAACTTATATTTTTCAAAATATCTTTCAAAACTGCTCAATCTATTCTCTCAAAACCTTCAAAAGATCATTTTTCAAAATATTTGGACCTTCAAAAATCTGGTATTTTCTCAAAAAAAAATTATCTTTTCTGAGTTCAAAATACTTAAGTATTAGTTTTATGCTATGCTTTCAAAAATTTATTAGCATCTTCAAAAAGAACCAAAGGTGTTCATTGTTGGTGCAAGTATTTTTTGATTTTTTTTTATGTATGATAAAGGGGGAGAAGTATGCGTAAGTTAGAAGTTAAAATTTTCTCCCAAAAATAAAAAATGTAGTTTCAAAACTCATTTTTAACCAAGGACAATAAGTTAGCCCCTTTAAACCAATCTAACTTAAGTTATTGTCAAACATCAAAAAGGGAGAGATTGTTGGTGCAAGTTGCATCAATGATGTTCCTCTTTAAGTGTTTTAATATTTGACAATTCACTTAAGTCAGTGATATATTGAACAGACAAAGGGGAGCAAAAGAGAAGTAACCTTAGCTGAAGAAAAGTCCTAGTTAATCTAGGCATCGAAACCCTAAGTCCCAGCGAAGGGCTGCTGGGCACCTAGCGAAGGGCTGCTAGGTATCGTAACCTTAAGACTTAGCGAAGGACTGTTAGGTATTGAAACCCTAAGACCTAACGAAGGGCTGTTAGGCACCTAGCGAAGGGCTACTAGGTATCGTAACCCCAAGACCTATCGAAGGGCTGTTAGGCACCTAGCGAAGGGCTGCTAGGTATCGTAACCCTAAGACCTAGCAAAGGGCTGCTAGGCACCTAGTGAAGGACTACTAGGCATAGAAGACCTAGCGAAGACCTAGCGAAGGGCTGCTAGACACCTAGTGAAGGACTACTAGGCATAGAAGACCTAGCGAAGGGCTGCTAGGCACCTAGCGAAGGACTGCTAGGGAATGAAGTCTTGGTCCAAGGGACTGAGCAACTTAGCTGAGCGATGACTAAGGACAGGAGTAGAGACGGGTCAGGGTTTGGGCGTCTCGAGGTCCGGAAGTATCGGAAGCTAAGCAAAAGTCCACCCGAAGGGCTGGGTGGCAATCGTCTCCTGAAAGGAGTAGGTGAAGGGCGAGTTCAAGGGGATAGGAACTCGTGCCGGTTCGACCTAGGGTTTCATGCAAATCCGAAGTCCAAACCAAGTCCCTAAGGCTAACATTATATGTATCCATGCTTTGTGTTTGTGTATCTTGCAGGTATCAAGAACCGGAGACAAAGAAGTTAAACCAGGCAAAAAGCTGTTGGAGGCCCTAAGCAGGGTGCCCCCATGCAACCAGGGCGCCCCCAGTAGTGGGGGCGCCCCCAGCAGTGGGGGCGCCCCCAGCCAAAGAGGAAAAAGTAGTAATGGGTTTGGTAAGCAGAATAGCTCCAAGCGGGGCGCCCGGAGCATCCGGGGCGCCCAGGTTCGAAGCTGTTTTGCTGTTTCGAGGTTGGAACACAGGATAAGACTTCACAAGGGCGCCCGGAACATCCGGGGCACCCTGGTCAAAGCTGTTATCAGCTGCGGCGAGGTAGGCGCAGGGATAAAGTTTGACCGAGTCTTTGGGGCGCCCCCAGCGTCCGGGGCGCCCCCAGGAGGCCTATATAAGGGGCTTCGACCCCTCTGCTTTAGACACGACTTCCAAGAACCATTCCAAGTATTCTGACCGACGGCAACACACTAGAAATGAGGCTCTATGACCGGGAGGCTCCAGGAGGAAGTGCGCGGCACTTCGGAGGTCTAGATTGGCCTAGCTTCATCCTTGTCTTGTTGGTTTGCATTTAGTTAATTACCGTACTTAAATTTCTATATTATTGATTGTAATCTTGCACTGTAAGTCGGGTTTCTCCGCCTCCGGAAAGTCTGGGAAGGAGACCAATAGTGGACGGGCGTTCCCGTGCATAGGCCTTGGATGTACTGACCCTGGGGGGTCGGGAACCAAGTAAAAATCCGCTGTGTCATTGTCTTGCTTTGTTCTTTCGTTCTAAATTATTTTCCACTGCGCTACTAATATTCTAAGTCCAGAACGAAAGTTTTACGAAGAATTCCGAAAGGTTTTTCACGGTCGATATTCACCCCCCCTCTATCGACGATACCAGTCCTACAAACACAAGTGCGGCAAGAACTCAAACACAAGCTGTAGAACTCTTCCGTTTTTTTTACCGAAGCTGTCTTCCGCCCATTTTGTTTCTCCACTAAGCATCAAGTGACCACATCTCCAGCAACCTCCAGCTGCCTCACTGCCAACGCCAGCTACCACTGAACCCTTACTGAACTTCCTGAGCTCCCTCAGCCTTGCTTCAGTCAGCGGCTTCAGTCCTGCAGCTCCAGCCGTTGCAACCTGAGATGAGAAACGGACAAACCTGCTCCAAGGAAAGCCTCCATTGACTTCTCCTTGAGTGTTTGAATCCTCCCCTGTCACCTGCAGCTTAATCAGACTGTTAGAGCAGTATATCACACAGTAAATCAAATATCAGAGGCAAACAGCAGTGAATCGAATATGGTCAGACGCGATCAGAGCGTCTGACAGTGCATTTTGAATTAAAGTGATCGGTCATCAGACCGATCAGAGTGACTCCTGATCGGTCACCAGACCTATCAGGCTGGGTCCAGACCGATCAGGCTCCGTCCTGATCGATCCCCAACGCTCGACTAGGAATCGCGATTTCTTTGGGACTCTCCAGGATCGATCACTAGACCGATCCCAGGTTGTGGATCGATCACCTGACCGATCCACCCCTTATATCGGGCGATTTCTGAGTTTCCCAGCCTAAGCCTTCTGATCGGTCATCTGACCGATCAGGTGTTCTCCTGATCGGTCACCAGTCCGATCAGATCATCACCAGACCGATCAGGCACCGTCCTGATCGATCTTAGTGAGGAACCCGCGAAGCTGGATCGTTCTCCAGAACGGTTTGCACAGTGATCCTGATCGGTCACCAGACCGATCAAGAGCAGATTAGCAAGGGAACTCAACCTCACTGTTCGCTTCCTGATCGGTCACTACACCGATCAGGAGATAGTCAGTGGGTGAATCACATACTCCCTGATCGGTCACCAGATCGATCAGGAGCAGCACATAGGTTCCCAACCTCACTGTGTGCTCCCTGATCGGTCACCAGACCGTTCAGCCATTGCTGGATCGGTCACCAGATCGATCCACGATGGAGCAGCGTGCCAGAATCCCTGATCGATCACCAGACCGATCCAGGGACTCAACCTTAGCCCTCCAAGCTAAGTTTTCATCCACCTTAGCCCTCCAAGCTAAGGATTTTTCACCTAACTCTCCAAGTTGGGAATTTGCACATAACCCTCAAAGTTAGGACTTTTCACCCAACCCTTCCGAATTAGGACTTTTCCAAACCTAGCCTTCCAAGCTAGGACCTGACCCTCCAGGCCAGGACTTTTTCACCTAATTCTCCAAGATGGGAATTTGCACTTAACCCTCCAAGTTAGGATTTTTCACCTAGCCCTCCAAGCTAGGACTTTTCACCTAGCCCTCCAAGCTAGGACTTTTCACTCACCTCTTCCGAATTAGGACTTTTCACACACCTAGCCCTCCAAGCTAGGATTTCCAACACCTAACCATCCAGGTTAGGATTTTTCATACCATGCCTGATCCCCGATCAGGACTTAATCATAATCCATGCCATGCCTGATCCTCGATCAGGACTTAATCATAATCAATAATTATCCACTTAAACTAAAATCGATGTCAACACCAAAAACAACAATCAGGGCAAGACTGCATCAACAATCTCCCCCTTTTTGTTGTTTGACAATCTGATTTTAAGTTTAGGGATCTCAATCAATATTTTTCAACTTTAGAATCATAGGGGAATCCAGATCCTCCCCCTATAACATGATCATCCCAAACTTAACCAACCCACACTCTCCCCCTTTGTCGAACACCGAAAAGGGGTCTAGAATGGCTGTTAAGTTTAAACCATACTCCCCCTCAACCCTAGGGGTATCCCAAAACAACAATTTGATTGATATTTGATAATCATATGAATACATATGGCAAAAAGATATGGGCATGACACAATAGGCATATGTAACATATGAGCATGGCATCATAAGCATGAACATAGAAATAACGAATAAGTCATATAGACACACAATAAGCATGTGAACATATTGATAAAGAACATCCGAAGCAAAAGACGCCAAATATCATGCTATAATAAGCAAAAGTCAGGATGGACACATCCGTCAGATAGTCAGAAACACATCACACACCAACACAAAATAGTCAATCGTCAGCTGGATCATCGTCTGAATCATCAATGTATATGATGTCCCCTGGTGAAGTGCCGCTGGGAGACGCACCATCAGGAAATGTATGATGATACCATTTCTCATACCATGTGTCCTGGAATGAACTCAGCTAAGAGACATCAGAAGCTAGAGCGCCTAGCCGACGATCGAAGGACCGAAACTCCGAGTGAACCTCCTGTCGCCAGAGTTCGGAAATGTGTAACTCGTGCTGCAACATCCGCTCTATCTCCACAACCTGCCAGCGTAGGTCAGGAGCCCACTCATCGTAATCGGCAGCAGCAGTTGACAGCTCCTGGTCATGAGCTGCTCTCGGTAGCTCCCCCTCACCTCTGCGAGCCTTCCACCTTAGCCCCTGGGGCCCAAGAACAATGCCGGACTGAGCAATCATGCGGCGGTCCAGACGGCAATCCTGTCGAACCATGGGCACAATGCAGCCCTGTGAAACATCGATGCCAACCGACTCTAGCCAGGCGGTGATGATATGGCCAAATGACATGTAGACTGACTGGGAGCATGGCATACTATGAACGATGATGGAGAAATAGACCAAAGCTACTGGATCAAAGTCTAACTGCTGATGCATCCTGTAGAGCATCAGACAGTGGAACGGGTGAATCTCATCTAGATGTTTCGAAGTAGTTAGAAGGAGACAATTGGTGATGATTTTAAACAACACATAGTCAACCGGGGAAAGGCGAAGAGCAAGAAATGTGGGAAAATCACGGGTGTGCTCTCTGGAACTCCTTGGCCTGGGATGACCTAGAAAGTATTCATAGATGGAATCAGGAGTGACTCCATCGAAGGGAACTGGAAGAGGATTATGAGGATACGGGTAGAGAAAGAAATCATTTTCCGACCGGCGACAGCCGAGAAAGTCAGTGAAAATAGATTGATTAAACTCAAGATCGATATCGGCAACATGGGTCCTCCACCCCGTGCCCTCTCCACTTACCATGTTATTATATAATTCAGTGACCAAGTTAAGGTTGATCGGCCTCTCAAGGTAAAGAATGGATTGAAGATTATAATGTGTGATAATTTGTCGAATTGTCGGGCAATGTTCATAGATGAAGGATTGGTCTATAGTTCAACATGGCATTAATTTGAAATTGTGCCACTCAAAATTTAGAGCCAAAGTAACACTCTGAAATCTAGTATGTGGAGGAGGTGGAGGCCTTTGAAAAGATGTAGATGAAGGAGTCATCCCCCTCGAACTGCCCTCCAAAACCTCCTTGCCCTTAGAAGACTTTCTAAAGGGGTTGAATTGGTCATACACATGATTTAATCAATTTGGGCAAGATAAACATAGATTGAATCACAACAAATCAAGAATTGATCATATAGAATGACACCCAATCAGAGAATGCAACCAAGACACAATGATCAAAGGAACACATTGTAATCAAACGGTAGAATTGATTAAGGCAAAAATGGGTCACGGCCAAGACAAGGATGTCACGATACAACAGCAAGAACAAGAACAAAACCACGATTAGCTTCACATACAAACACTATAGACTTATTGAAAAAAAACTAAGGCAAGAACTTACTTTGGTGCCATCAATGTAGTTCTTGGAGGTCGAGAGTAAGAAGCTTGCGCGGAAGGATGCTCTCGGCGCAAGAGGTGGTCGCAAGGTGTTTCTGCGAGAGAAGAACTCGCACAGGGCTTGGAGGAATCTTCACACTCACGCTCACGAGAGGAAGACGAACACGCAGGAGGTGCTCTCGCACACACAGAGTCGCGCAAGAAGGGTTTTCGGCGCTAGGGTTCGGGAGATGGAAGTGTTTCGCGAAGTTATTTGGTTGGTGGATCGGTCTACCAACCAGAATTTAATGCGATTGAACGGATCACCGTTCGATCCGATAGCGCCCAAACCGATCAGACTATAGCCTGATCGGACTGGACTGGGCCTGATCGGTCAGATGATCGATCAGACGCACTCCTGATCGGTCGGCTATCCGATCAGGACACGAACAGTAGGGTCTGGAGAGGAACCTCTGAGCTCCCTGATCGGTCTGTAGACCAATCACCAAAGGGTGCCAGATCGGTCTGGGGACCGATCCAGGCTAGCTCAGTACACTTGGTCAGATTTCGGACAATCACTGCTGCCTCTCTGATCGGTCAGTGGACCGATCGTCAAAGGATAAAGCCTGATCGGTCCGGGGACCGATCAGCCCTAGGCCTGATCGGTCCGGTGACCGATCAGGGTTCCTGATATTCCCTGATACGATCTGAAATATTCAGTTTCAGATTCTCAGAACTTTTCCAACGAGATCTGATGAAGTTTATCGAACTTGGACATGATCTCCTGACTAAAATTGACCCCTGAACAAGGATCAAAGGTCCTTATAGGTTCAACAATCACTTTGATCCACCCAAATGGAATCAAACTCAATAAACAATCATTCAATCAATTTCAACTAAGTTTGTATCAAATTCAGGTTTCCAATCAAGTTTCCTTGATTGGAATGTCCAAGTATGATCATGGAGCCAAATACACATATATTATGCAATGGTTTTCCCCATACTTGGTCACCACTGTGATTATTATCTCGTCAACTTAATTTCTCAAGGGATGCAATGACATTTCGAGAAATTGAGTTGATCCTAGCATCTCACCCCATATCTAGCAAACAAAAACATTTTGTTAAACCTTATAGTTTGTGTGAGATGTCCCCAAAGTTAGCCAATTGTTTCCCAACAATTCAAAATAATCATAAAGGGTTTTAATGCATTTTGAAATTCATGAAGCGCGACACATTCCCAACTCCCGTCTTAGGAAACTAAATTCATTTTCGGGAAGTGGTTTAGTGAAAATGTCAGCTAGGTTTGACTTGGACTCTACATGAGAGAGTACAATGTCTCCTCTAGCTACATGATCCCTAATGAAGTGGTGTCTTACTTCAATGTGTTTGGTTCGAGAATGATGGACTGGATTCTTGGTTAGGTTAATTGTGCTAATGTTATCACATAACACTTGCACATCCTTGTAACTCAATCCATAGTCCTCTAAGGTATGAATCATCCATAACAATTGCAATACACTCTCTCCCATGGCGACATATTCTGCCTTGGTAGTGGAAAGAGCAACACAATGTTGCTTCCGACTCGACCAACTTACTAAGGACGAACCTAAGAATTGGCAACCCCCACTAGTGCTTTTCTGATCCAACTTACATCCAGCGTAGTCGGAATCCGTATAGCCAATCAAATCAAAAGATTCGGTACGGGGGTACCAAAGACCTACACCAATTGTGCCCTTGAGATATCTCAAAATTCGCTTAACAGCAATAAGATGAGATTCCTTGGCACAAACTTGATACCTAGCGCACATACCCACATCAAATAGGATGTTCGGTCGACTAGCTGTGAGGTATAGCAAACTACCTATCATGCTTCGATATTGAGTTAAATCAACGGGTTTACCACTCTCATCATTATCTAATCTTGTGATTGTAGCCATGGGAGTGGTTACCTCTTTTGAGTCACTCATGTTAAATTTTCGAAGCATTTCTTGTGTATACTTGGATTGATGCACATGAATACCATCGCGAGTTTGCTTGATTTCGAGTCCAAGGAAGAAAGTCAACTCTCCCACTAGACTCATTTCAAATTCACTCTCCATGTGTCCAATGAACTCATTTAAATAGCCCCTATTGTTTGAGCCACAAATTATGTCATCGACATATACTTGGGCTACAAATATATTATCATTATCCCTTCGTAGAAATAGTGTAGGGTCTATTTGGCCTCTAACGAAGCCCTTTTCAATCAAGAATGTTGACAACCGCTCATACCAAGCCCGGGGTGCTTGTTTAAGACCATAGAGTGCCTTTTTGAGCTTAAACACGTGGTTTGGGAATTCGGTACTATCAAACCCCGGAGGTTGTTCGACATAGACCTCTTCTTTAATCAAACCATTTAGAAAGGCCGATTTGACATCCATTTGATATAATTTGAGGCCACGATGAGCTGCAAATGTGAGCATCAATCAGATGGACTCTAATCGTGCCACGGGAGCATAGGTCTCATCATAATCAAGGCCTTCAACTTGACTATAGCCCTTGGCTACTAAGCGTGCCTTGTTTCTAATGATTTCTCCCTTATGGTTCAATTTGTTCTTGAAGACCCATTTGGTTCCAATAATGGTGGTCTTCTTAGGTCTAGGGACTAAGTCCCAAACTTGACTTCTTTCGAATTGACCTAGTTCATCTTGCATTGCAATGATCCAATCGGGATCATTTAATGCTTCATCAATTTTCCTAGGTTCAATTTCAGAAATTAGGGCAATTTCATTAGCCTCATTCCGGAAGAATGACCTAGTTCTAACCCCATGATGGATGTCTCCAACAATTTGGTCTTGGGGATGACTAGAGGCTAATCAAGTTTGCCTTGGTGTTAGTGGTGCTTCTTGAATAGGTTCACCAGACACAAGTTTAGCCTCAGGATCCAGCTGATCTATGGATTGCCTAGGTTCACCGTCATCAGATTCATTACCATCAACAGCATTTGGACTCTCATTCAAACTTAGTCTCCTAAGTTCGAATTGGACTTTATCTTCTGGTTGACCATTGACTTTTGGAATTTCTTCAAAGACAACGTCAGAAGATTCTTCAACCAGTCTAGACTTCTTGTTGTAGACTCGATAGGCTTTGCTAACGAGGGAGTACCCGACTAGTATCCCTTCATCAGCCTTTGCCGTGAACTTTCCAAGATGATCCTTGGTGTTTAGAATGAACACCTTACAACCAAACACCCGAAAGTGTCACTACAAGAAAAAAGTTAAACAACAACGCTTTTTCCGCGTTGTCGTTAATGCTTAAAAAGCGATGTTGATGAAGCCGTTGTAGAAAGTATATCTACGACAACGCTTTTTTCGCGTTGTGGTTTGGAGCAAAGACAACGCTTTTTTCGCGTTGTCTATTGGTTTTTAAAAAGCGTTGTTATTGACACTGTTGTTAAAAGTAGGGTATCAAAGACAACGCGGAAAAAGCGTTGTGGTTTGGCACAAAGACAACGCAAAAATCGTGTTGTGTATTGTTACTTAAAAAACGTTGTCTTTTTAATAGGCAGTGTTTTTCACAATTTATAATATTCACAATTTATAAACATTTTTATTCACAATTGATAATATTCACAATTTACAATATTCACAATTTACAAGCATTTTTATTCACAATTGATAATATTCACAATTTACATTGATAATAGTTTACAAATTTCACTTATAATACAGTGCATTATTTACAAAAGTGTTTGTATTCCATATTAAATACAAAAAATATCTCAATTCACAAGTTCTATAAAACTTCATCATTCACAAGTTGTTCTTTGGGGCTGCTTGTTAACTCGATCTGCTTTAACACTGCATAAAAATAATAAATTGGGATAAGAGATTATATACACACAAATAAGACTGCTTCCGTATGTGACAACTAAAAAGAATATAAAGCATACCTAGATGAACTATTAGAGATTATGATAAACAGAATCAATGTAACATTGACCTTTTGTTAACTTAAAAATATGCAGAGCACAACGCTCAACGGCAAGTCTTACTGGGCCACTCCCATTCTTTAACTGAAAAGATCTATGTCTAATGAACTAGGTTGCAGATTCAGTCATATCCATAAGTACTTGTAGTAGATCCTGGAACTCATTATCTTCCATGTACTGAGAATAAATAAGATTGTACATCAGTGCCTCAATGCAAAATAAAACAAAAGTATACAAAAAATCTCATAAAGCATCTTAAAGAAACTAAAACGAAGCAGAAGCATTTGTAGCAAGTTGTTGTAAGTATTTCTCTAATAGTAGATTCATCTATCATTTCACAGCTAGACCAAATATGGTAATCAACTTCAGACCACTGTCTTGCAATAGACACAAATCCCAAAAATCAATCACATAAAAGATGTTGTACCTGAGACATGATTCCCATGACTTTTGTTGCAGAAACTCGCACCTCATCATCATCAAGTTGCAACATGGCTCTCAGTAAAGTAGCAAGTTACTTAAATAAGATTATAGATTATGTTATGTAAATATAGTACTGTTAGAATGTAGATTGAAACTATTCATACTAAATAGTAGCAATTTCTTAAGGGAACTTAACATCAGTCATATATCATGCAGAATGAAGCAAGTACCAACAAAATTTTGGTCCTTAAGTCATATAACTCTCATAAAGCATAGAAAAATAGTATGTCATGAGATTTGATATTGAATGGCAAACCAAAAACGAAGCAAACTCACAAGTTTTACAACACATCATCAATCACTTAAGAGTTTCATGAGTTTTTTAATTCACAAGTTTCATAATCAATCCGCGATTGGGGCCAACTTCTGAAGCTCGATCTCATAACTATCCTTTAACACTGCCTAAAAAAATGGAATTAGAAATTATAGAAAATACAATATAATGTAAGCTACTTTTAAAAAAAATATCATTCCATGAACTTAAATCTAAATAGAATAATGATCTTGTATGATTCCAAACCTATTCAGAAATATGATCTTGAATGCACTCCATCAACTCGGCCCGAACCTCATCAATTTGATCACGAGAGTAACCTGTTTTTGTGAACTGTGAACACAGACAAATTAAATTGGCGAGTGGTTAATGGGAAAAACAATCAACACTGATCACTTTGCAATTCTAAATAGTTAATGTCAAAGAATTTGAGATAAGCTTAATATAGTTACTATTGATCTCAGTGAATCTCTCTCGATAGTCTCAACTTCTTCAATAATTTGTTTCATGTATCTCATCACAAAAAAACTGCATTGTTTCGCATCCGGTTGTTGAGGAGCCTATATATGGTAATTATTGTCAAATAGTTAACGAAAATTATACACATTCCAATATATGTTAAACAAAAGTATACATACCTTAACTACTTCCCACTTAGCATTTTTTCTCCCTTTCCTTCCCTTGGTAGAATTAAACAAGCGTAATGCCCTTCATACGTTATGAATATTTGTTATATAAAATTTATATTAAAATATAAATTTACTAACAGAAATCTGAACTCACATTTCCATTACGTATTTACAATCATCATCTTGAATGCGGGAACTAAGGGAATCCAACACATAAATAGTATCCTTGTAAGGTTCAATTACACTGAGAATCCAATGGAAACTAGGCAAAGACATATGGTTAGATCATAAAATTTATTAAATTAGCGAATGGAAGCATTTTAAAGTGAAGTTTTATTTTGCACTTACCCGACATTACATGGCACCAAAACAATTTCATCTGCATGCACCGGTTAGCCTATCAGCTAAAATAGTTGCCCTTTGGTTCAGCGTTTCAAGCTTAGCTGTTTTGTCTTGTGCCATTTTTGCTAGAAATGGGATTTTGTGGGGATTCATAAATCTGAATTTCTTTGTAGTGTTATCTTTCAGCTTCTTTTTATACAGACACCTATCAATGCAAAGAAAATAAAATTAAGATACGAAACAATAATGTAAAGCAAACATAAGGATCACTCATAATGTTTCATTAATGAATATAAAACATCATCTGTGAAGAAAATATTTCTGAAATTGCATAAATAATTTCACTTACCATATGTAGGCAACGATCAAATTTACTGAAATTGGCTCCAAATGATACAAAGAATTTATATCCTCAAGGTCCAGAAAAAGTTCACAATCTTCATCAAAAACTTCATTATCTAAACGCAGTGATATACACCTTCCTCCATCTAGAGCATGCTTACTGTAACAATATAACATATGTAATGATCTTGGGACACTTGTTGACAAACTAGGTTTCTTTTGTGGTTTTTCAAACTTCTTCCTTCCAGGCTTCTAATAATATCAAATATAAACAAGTTAGATAGCTAGGTTGAATAATAATATAGTCACAATTTAACTTGAACTATAATAACTCATATACCTTCTCTTGCTTCACAATCTGCTGTTCAGGCCAAGCCACAACAGATCCTATGGCATCACCAATGACTTCACATTCACTTGGAATTGGATATGGCAAACGAGCTGATTTGTCCATTGCTTGATCAATGGAGACTCGAATGCAATTAATGGGAAATGGAACACCATGAAGCATTTTATCCTGTCCATTGAAACCAACAATTGTACCATATGCAGCAATATTTGTGGCAGATTCCAATGTCAGCGCAACTGATTGACCCTAAAATATAAAAAGGCATTTCGATTATTTTCAGTTTATAACGCTATACTAAAAATGAATATAACTATAACTTTGCTTTTATTATACCTGTAACACATCATCTTTACGAATAATCTGTACATCATCTTCGTCAATATTCATCTGATGAAACTTCACCGAGCAACTACCTTTGCCATCAATTGAATTTTCCCATGCACCCCTTTTATGCATCATAGCTTCAAGTTTTTGGATGCGTACATCTTGTTGTGAAATTTGCATCTTCGCCTCCTGCATCTCCCTTTTATGCTCAGCGATTATTTCTAGGGTAACATCAAATTTCTTCCTTGTTCTAGGAACATTGAAATAGATTGTTGGGTTGATATGACCTCCTATACCCCGCACGTGGCCAGCAATTTCTTGAGTATCAAGTGCCTTGGTCAGAATATCCTCTTTTGGTCCTTCAATTTGCAGCTTACCCTCCCTCTTTTGTTGTATATATTCATCCTGTTATGCAACATTAAAAGAAATTATTATTATACAAGGTATCATTTTATTAAATTTACAGGTTTTATGTATTGTTAATTTGCTTACAATCTTGTGGACTGTGTTCACCAAATCTTCTCCTTGAAACTCTCCTCCTTCGTTGGCACGTCCGTTCTTCCACATAATAGCTCTGTTGATGTCTTTATTATCATATAATTCATTCGCCTACAACAAAGAAAAATCAAATGACAAATGTGAAATAATTTTATGTGAATCATTTGGAATGGTTCTTAAAGGAAATATAGTTTACAAATACTTACAATTTCTTCAGCAAAGCATGCATATCCTTTGCGTGAGAGTCGATGAGGATATCTATTCTTTTTTCCTTCGCTCTTTATTATCATCACTGAGTTTCTAGTTATTTCAAGCATGGGATATATCAAATTTGAATAATACATAGTGACTTTTGGTCGAAGAGTTTCAAAAGAAAATATATTAAGAAACTTACAATGAATTCTTCTGAAATTCGACTAATGACAAACGCACGCCAATCTTCTCTTGTAATTTCAAAGCCAACAGGTGGCTCATTCAGCTCCTCAGGTTTGTCACGCCTGCTCATAATGAATTTTTGGGTGAGATGGGTTTTGTATTGCCTCCACTTACTGTTTGCAAATCTTAAACATCCCTTTTTCCACCTTGAATCCACATTATACATCAACTGTACATCACATAAGTGGAAAACATTAATAAGATTAACACAGACGACATTAAATATATATAATTAGAAGGTAAAGATTATAATTGTTAAAAATTGCTAACATACATTCACTGATTCCCATATTAATTCTTTACTAGCAGCTGGGACATGCTTCCATGTCTTGTATTTAATATTAATTTTTTGCCGAGCCAGCACACCAATGTAACTTTGCATCGCTACAGCAGCTGGTCCTATCGGTTGTCCTAATTGATTGAATGACACATCCTTTCGAATACCTTGCATTCTTTGCTTCGAAAGCTTATCTAACTGTGTCCGACCTCTAGAAGTTCTTGAGGTGGTGGTTTCTTTGGAATCCGCCACTCTATCAACCTCGCAACTCTGTTCAATGCCATCTATTCTGACTTCTTTGCCCTTATTCTCCAACTTAGCAATTTGGCTTATTCTTTTACTCTTCCGAACTGACTGACCACCTTCACAACTTGCTTTAGTAGATGCCATTGATTTGTAACAACTTATACTGAGCAACATAAGTTGTAGTTAGCGACATGCATAAACTCACAGCAACATGATAAATTAAACGATAAAAGCACATCAATATGATAAATTTACAGCAACAAGATTAATTTACAGCAACAAACTCACAGCAGTATGATAAAAATTGAAAGATAATAGCAGAAACTTATATTGTCCACATAATTATCCCCACAGGTTAAATGTTTACAAACTTATATTCAAAAGTAGAAATTGTGTAATTAAATATTGTCAATCCAACTTCCATCACAGTCTTCACGAATACATGGCGGTTCATTATCATCTTCTCCGTCAATATCCATTGATGCTAACCCCCTACTAAAACATTGATAGTGGATAGCAGTTGTTGGGACCGGGTGCATGTCGACAAGGATACGGGTTCGTAAAATTTTAAATTTTTACGTGCAGCGGAAGAATTAGTATAAAATAATTTTCTAAATTATTTTAACCTCGTATCTAGCATGCAACCTTATAGTGTGTGGACATAATCATAAATTAAAACTTTGCGGAAAAGTAAACTAATTTACCAAGTACCTCGCGTAACTCGAAGTAAGGGACGAGATCCAACCGTAGCGTCCCTTGGAAGCTTCGCCTCTATTCGCGTCCACGCCGAGTTCTCTTCGGGATGACTTCGCAAAGTCACGAGTTTTGTGCCGACGAGAACTACTAGATTCTCGGAAGGCACAACTAGAAGAACAAGAGAAAAGATAGGAAAGAATGGAAACTAACCAACAAAGAAACGGAATCGAATTCCGAGAAGAGAGGAGTCGCTATCCGCTTCTTCTTCTTCTTGTTTCGTTTCTTCTTCTTGTTTCGTTTCTTCTTCTTCTTGAAGCTCACGGCAACCCACTTGGGAGAGGGAGGCGCCGGCCCTAGGGTTGGTGTGCGCCGGTCCTAGGGATGGTGAAGAGGGCGCCGGCCCTAAGGGAGGGAAGGGAAGGAGAAGAATAAAAGAGAGAGAGAGAGGGAGCTCTATATCGATTAGGAATCCAAGGCTTGCCTATGGTTCCTTATATAGTTATTTCTCCCTTGCTAAGTCTCCTCTTAACGGATTTAACGGAATTAGTTATCATAAGAATTTTATCTTATAAAATTTCTTATGACTTATTCCGTTAAGCCTAGTCTTATTATAACTAATTTATAATAAAACAAATTCTTCTTTTCCTTTTAAATTATGGAATAAATTTTATAAGAAATTTATAAACTTTCTTATTATGGTAAAATCAATTCATAATTGATTTTATAAAATTAAAATAAACCAATTCATGGATTATTTTAACTTCCATAAAAAGAATAAATTTCTATAAATTTATTTATATAAATTTCTTTATACAAATTTATTTATCCATAATTTATAAAATAAATCGCGCTAGATTTATTTTTATTAATTAAACCAAAATTAATTGGTTTTTCTCCCTTTAGGTGGCCGGCCAACCAAGGAGGGTTGGCACCCTCTTTGGCCGGCCCAAACCGAGCCGAACCAACGCGAATTAAACTCATTTAATTCGCCCAAAAAGCCTTCAAAAGACTTAGCCATTTTTAGCTTCCATTGCGCCTCTGATTAACTCAGATTCGACTTATCTCTCTTGATCGGAAAATCCAATTTTCAACTCGTTTTAAATCCCTCGGATTACTCGTAGTGCGTGTGACTAAATAGGCTTTTGATTTATGTTGGCCGTCTATAATTAACCAATTATAGAACGATCATGAGTGTCACCTAGTAGTACATCATGACCCCCAATTAATCGAAAGATCAACGGTTGACCTCAGAAGTAATTCTGAAACCCTTCAGCAGCTCTAATGAATCGTGCCCCATTCCCTTCACCATCTTATACCCACTTGGTTCAGGACATGGTCTGTTTGTGTCAGTCCCCACTAGACTGACTACGTCACACCTACCCCAAGTAGTATCTTTCTCGTCCTTTGGATTTCTAATTACTCTCATGTATTTAAGAGACTTGCACTCTTAACATGATATACTCTGGCCAGAGGTTTTGAGTAACAATCCGACGATAGACCTGGGTATACATCTCCTCGCAAGGAGTGGTGAATCCTTTGTAGGCTGTTCAAACATCTTCGGGCACTTCGGCTTATACCCAATCATCCTGGGTCCACACCTCCTTGGAGATGCTTGCTTAAGATGTTAAAGTATAAGTCTCCATGACCAAGATGACTTGAACACCGCAAGTCAAAGGAACATCGCACTTAAGCCGCAGTAAGAACTTCATTGACATTTCAATAGATATATTCCATATGAAGTCTTACAGCTAGTCACTCTAATAAACTAGTTCCCTTAACTAGCATCCATGTTTATCTCCGGACATCCCAATGTCACAAGCCAGTGAGAATCAGCTGATTAGAGAATAACCCATGCTAGTCTCAACAGAATTGATAGTGTCCGTATTTATCAATTCATCGACTAGGGATATTTTCAATACTTCACATTTGCGCATATAGAGATAATCACTAGTTGTGATCCCATCACAAATTCTCTTATGCTGTGAGTTGTATTGCGAACATTCAGTAGATGAGTATAAGATCCCAATCAAATATACAAGCATGTATACTCAAATTGTGAATTATCATTTATTAATATAAATGTTTTACAATCATAAGGCGATTGCCTTAGGACACTTCTCTCATATCACTAACAAACTCCCACTTGGCCTAATGCCAATCGCTACGGTATCCAATACCACAGGCTCTAACATGACCCTCAAACTTGCTCTGAGGTAAGGCCTTAGTTAAAGGATCCGCTAAATTCCTTTCAGTGGGAATTTTCTCAATTTGTATGTCATTCCTACTTATAATCTCTCTGATCAGATGATAGAGGCGAAGCACGTGTTTGGATCGCTGATGAGACCTTGGTTCCTTTGCTTGTGCAATAGCTCCATTGTTGTCGCAGTAAACCGGCACTGCTTCATCAATGGTTGGAACCACACCAAGTTCGGAGACGAACTTCTTGATCCAGACTGCTTCCTTTGCTGCTTCCGAAGCTGCGATATACTCCGCTTCCGTGGTAGAATCCGCTACGGTGTCTTGTTTGGAACTTTTCCAACTTACTGCGCCTCCATTCAAAGTAAATACGTATCCAGACTGAGATTTGGAGTCATCCTTATCTGTCTGGAAACTGGCATCTGTATACCCACGTATTACCATATCTCCTTCTCTATATATTAGGAACACATCCTTAGTTCTTCTTAAGTACTTAAGGATTGTCTTAACAGCCACCCAATGATCCATTCCTGGATCCGACTGGTATCTGCTTGTGATGCTCAAAGCAAACGATACATCGGGCCTAGTACACAACATAGCATACATGATAGATCCTATCGCGGATGCATAGGGAATCTTATTCATGCAAATCCTCTCGTCTTCTGTGCGCGGACACATAGACTTTGAAAGGTTGATCCCATGCCTGATGGGAAGGTAACCTTTCTTGGATTCCGACATACTAAACCTTTTTAGCACTCGGTCTATATATGTAGACTGCGAAAGACCAAGCAACCGTTTTGATCTATCTCTATAGATTCTAATCCCAAGGATATAGGTTGCTTCTCCCAGATCTTTCATGGAGAAAGTTTTGGACAACTAAATTTTAACTGTCTGTAAGACTGATATATCGTTTCCTATAAGTAAGATGTCGTCGACATATAATACTAGGAATACGACTGCACTCCTACTAACCTTCTTGTACACACAAGGTTCGTCAGGATTTTGTGAGAAATCAAACTCTTTGATTGTCTCATCAAAACGGATGTTCCAGCTCCTAGATGCTTGCTTCAGTCCATATATGGATCGTCGAAGCTTGCATACTTTGGTTTTATCAACCGATGTGAAACCTTCTGGTTGTATCATGTATACATCCTCAAGCAGGTTTCCGTTAAGGAAAGCTGTTTTCACATCCATTTGCCATATCTCATAATCATAATGAGCTGCTATGGCTAGGAGCATCCGAATGGATTTAAGCATAGCTACTAGCGAATATGTTTCGTCATAATCAATTCCTTGTTTCTGACGATATCCTTTTGCCACTAATCTAGCCTTAAAGGTAACAACATTACCTTCCATGTCGGTTTTCATCATGAAAACCCACTTGCACCCTATGGGCTTAATCCCTTCAGGTGGGTTAACCAAGTCCCACACTTGGTTTTCGTACATGGAATCCATTTCCGACTTCATGGCCTCAAGCCATTTGTCCCTTTCTGAACTTTTCAGAACATCTTCATAACTGATAGGTTCATCATCGCTTATGAGTAACACGTCGTTCGATTCACTTATGAGAAATCCGTATCTCTATGGAATATTGCGTGTCCTATCAGATCTACGAAGAGGTGGTGTAGTTTTAGGTTCAACTGATAGCTCATCATTATGAGTTATTGGTTGTGGGTCTAGACTAGGTGTCTCTGTAATGTCTATTGGAGTTTCTTGAACTTCATCAAGTTCAATGCCACTCCCACTGTTTTCTTGTAAAAAAAAATCTTTTTCTAGAAATACAGCATGCCTTGAAACAAACACCTTTTGTTCCAAGGGATGATAGAATTGGTAACCCCTCGTTTCCTTAGGGTATCCAATAAATAGACATTTATCAGACTTAGCATCCAATTTGTCTGATACAGTCCGCTTCATATAAGCAGGATAACCCCATATCTTAAGGTGAGTTAAGTGAGGTTTCTTACTATTCCATATCTCATATGGAGTAGTAGAGACTATCTTGGTCGGGACTCTGTTTAGCAAGTAAACAGCTGTCTTAAGTGCATAGCCCCAAAAGGACTTTGGAAGAGTTGCATGATTCATCATTGACCTAACCATGTCTATCAAGGTTCGGTTGCGGCTCTTAGATACACCATTATGCTGTGGTGTATACGGCGGAGTCCATTGGGACAATATCCCATTGTCCCTAAGATAATCTTGAAACTCTTGACTTAAGTATTCACCACCCCGATCGGATCGAAGTATCTTAATACTTTTGCCAAGCTGTTTCTCTACTTCATTTCTGAACTCTTTGAATTTCTCAAAGGCTTCAGATTTGTGTTTCATCAAGAACACATACCCGAATCGTGAGTGATCATCGATAAAGGTGATGAAGTAGCTATAGCCTCCTTATGCAAGAGTTGACATTGGTCCACATACATCAGTATGTATTAGACCAAGCAATTCTCCCACTAGATTTCCTTTTCCGGAAAAGGGTAATTTGGTTATCTTGCCTTTTAAGCATGATTCGCATATATCAAATGAATCGGGTTCAAATGATTCTAAAATTCTACATCGGTGCAATTCGGTCATGCGTTTCTTACTTATATGGCCAAGACGACAATGCCACGTGTAGGAGTCTATTCGATTATCTATTCTAGCACGTTTGTTGCTTACTTCGATATTGAAAATGTCACCGGATAAATCTAACGTGTAGATGCCATTGCACAAAGTTCCATTCCCATAAAGAACGCCATTTAAAGTTATGTAACAACAATTGTTACTAAAAGTTAAATGATAACCCTTTTCATTCAAACATGAAATAGATACAATGTTCTTTATTAACGAAGGAACGAAATAACAATTATCCAATTCTAAGACACGTCCAGTCGGGAGCTTTAGCAAATATGTTCCGATGGCAACAGCAGCAATCTTTGCTCCGTTTCCAACTCGCAAATTCGCTTCTCCCTTGACGAGTCTTCTTCTATTCCTTAGCCCTTGTATGTCATTACATATATGTGAGCTACACCCAGTATCAAGTACCCATGTGTTTGAGGAAATAGAGTGACATTCAATAATGAAGATACTTGAAGAGGATGGGGCATCGGATGCCTTCTCTTTCAAGGACTCAAGATAAACCTTGTAGTTTCTTCGCCAGTGACCCTCCTTGCCACAGTGATGGCAAGTGCTTTTTAGGGTATTTTCAGTCTTTTTGGCCTTTTTCTTCTTTCCCTTATTCTGTTCTTTGGCCTTCCTCTTAGAACCTTTCTTCGAGGAACCAACTAACAGTACCGTCTTCTGATCCTGCTTCACAAAAGGCTCTACAGTCTTCAGCAGGTTGAGCAACTCAGGAAACTGGTCTGGAGTTGCATTTTCAGGAGGACGGTTGGGAAGTTGATCTTCAAGGACATAAGCCTTACGAGGAAAATTTTCATCTTGTAATAAACGTTCGATTATGCTCATCTTGTAACCACTTCTTGAACTTAGCCTTACGAGGAAAATTTTCATTCAAATACGCCATATGTTCCCTAATCAAATTATTTGGTATTAAAAAACCAATAGAACGTAAGCAAACCACATTAAAATATTAATAAGTTAGATTTCTTACTCGATATAGATATCAATCTCATCATCATTTGCCAATACGTAACGATGTGCTTACGTCAACTCATCGTGAGTAGTGGAGCAGACTACTGCACCTGATAAAGGCTGAGTAAGTTCTATTTGTCGATGACTTGATGGGATCCCAATTGTGTGCACACTAGACAGATAGTATGAGCAAAATTCAACAGCCTCTTCAGCAATATAACATTCAGCCATACACCCTTCAGGTCGATTGTGATTTCGCACATAACCCTTCAAAATCTTCATGTATCTTTCAAATGGATACATATACCTATACCAAACTGGTCCACATAGTTTCACCTCCCGCACTAGATGAACAGTTAAATGAATCATTATATCAAAAAATGAAGGGGGAAAATACTTTTCAAGTAAACACAATATTGTCACAATCTCTTTTTGCATATCATCCAATCTTGAGACATCTATCACTTTATTACATAACATATTGAAGAAGAAACATAAGCGAGTGATAGTGACTCTGACATGTTTGGGCAAAACTCCACGTATCACCACTGGAAGCAATTGTTGAATTAAAGCGTGGTAGTCGTGTGACTTAAGGCCAACAAGTTTCAAGTCCTTCAACGACACTAGGTTTTTAACATTGGATGAGTAACATGATGGAAGTTGTATTCCATACAACGAATTCAAAATTTTTCTTTTCTCATCCTTACTAAGTGTATAGCATGCTGCTGGCAAAAATGTTTTCTTCTCCCCCATCCTTGGTGCCAAATCTGTCCTTACATTCATTTCCAAAAGGTCTAATCTCGCTGCTACTCCATCCTTTGTTTTTACTGGAATATCAAGTAACGTTCCGATAAGACTTTCACATACATTCTTTTCAATGTGCATCACATCAAGAACATGTCGAATGTGTAGATGTTTCCAATACTCAAGTTCAAAGAATATTGATTTTTTTTTCCAACATGATTTTACATCATCATTCGATTGAGACTTTCTACTCATTTTTCCCCAATGACAATTAATTCTTTCAACTCTTTCAAAAACCTCATCGCCACTTAATGGTTTACGTGCCGGGTTCAACTCTTGCTTCCCATTAAATGCCTTCCGTTGCCTTCGATAAGGATGAGTTGCTGGTAGAAACCTTCTATGACCTGTATAAGACATTTTCCTACTATGCTTCAACCTTGTTGAATAGGTTTCTTCACCACAAATCGGACATGCATGATATCCTTTAACAATACATCCAGACATGTTCCCATATGCAGGAAAATCATTGATTGTCCATAACAAGATAGCCCTAAGCAGGAATGTTTCTTGCTGATATGCATCATATGCTTCGACACCTATATCCCATAAGATTTTTAAGTCATCAATTAGAGGTGCTAAGTAAACATCAATATCATTTCCCGGCTGTTTGGGACCAGAAATTAACAATGTGAGCATCATAAATTTCCTCTTCATACACAACCATGGAGGAAGATTGTAAGTAATCATTAAAACTGGCCAACAACTATATGCAGAACTCATTAAACCATGGAGATTCATCCCATCAGCTGATATAGCTAATCTGAGATTTCTTGACTCAATACCAAAATCTGGCCACTTGCAATCAACTGTTTTCCAAGAAGGTGTATCAGCTGGATGGCGCAAATATCCATCACAAAGTCTGTCTTCCGCATGCCAAGTCAACTGCTTAGATATATCTTTATTCCGAAACATTCTTTGAAATCTTGGAATAGGAGGGAAGTACCACAAAACCTTTGCAGGAACTCCTTCCTTTATCGTACTTTTTTGGCCCAACTTCCACCTCGACATCCCGCAAGTAGGGCAATTGGTTAAATTCTCATACTCCTTCCGGTATAAGATACAGTCATTAGGGCAAGCATGAATTTTTACATAATCCATCCCTAATGCAGATAAGCTTTTCTTTGCATCATACAAAGATAAAGGCAATTCATTGTCATCTGGAAGTATTTCTCCTAACAAACTGAGTAGATCATCAGTGAAACTTTTATCACTCCAACTATATTTGGCCTTCAAGTTGAATAATTTCACAATTATAGATAACCTTGTAAATTTAGTACATCCAGGATATAAAGGTTTCTCGGCGTCTTCAAGTAACTTATTGAATTGGGTTGGATTCTCAGCATAACTATCATATGTATCATGAACCATATTTATTGGTTCATCATGAACATATTCTCTAGGCCCTACTGGATCAATTTCATTTTGTGAAATCCCTATCGTAGATCTTTCGCCGTGCCATATCCATGTATGATATGTCATATCTATACCGTTACAATACAGATGTGCCCTTATAGTTTGTATATTTTTCTTCTTTAGATTACCACATTTTGCACATGGGCAAGATATTCCCATATTCGGATCATTACTGTTTTCCAATGCAAATATCAAGAAAGCCTCAACTCCATTCTCATATTCACGGGATAGTCTATCCTTTGACATCCATTCTTTGTCTATTCTTGTTTTAACTAATAAATCAACGATGAGCTAATACCTAAAAAGGAACTGTAATTAATAAATCTAAAATATTAACACAAACAATAGTGTGAAATAGTAACAAAATATTCAAACAATTAATCAAAATTGTATGTAGCTGTATGATTAGCAAAACATAGGAAGTAAATAATGTAGTAATACGCAATTGAATATTGTGTTAGCTTATTTTCTCAAGAGAAAAGCAGGTGGAACACTGTATAATAGGCCATGTTACTTTTACTATCTCATTCAGACTAATAATACAGATTATTCTTTCTTTAAAATGCAGATCTTGGGATTATCTTCAAAAAATATATATATACAAGATAGAGATTTTATTAAGGCTCAATGTATGCTTAGTTGCTTTAAATATGGATTCGACAGTATAATAGTCCCTTATGTATTACTAGGTTGATTCCATCTCCACGTAGAAGATGATAGTAGAGGATGATAATTCTTAATATATCAACTAAAAGGTCTTTTAATAGAAGCTATGCTTCAATATCTAACATTGAATTCAGAAAATTTTGGTATATATCAGATCTAAAATAGATACATTTCTATTAATGAAAGACTCCATCTATGTACAATTATTACACAAAATTCAAAGCCCTTCTAATTGAGATAGCCAACTCCCAGATCCACTGACCTCAGTATTTTACATGATAAAAAAAATTCACTTTTAGTCACTCTGAAAAGAAAAAGGATGATTGTTTTCTTTGATAAGCAAAGTTGGAATTCATACTATGGATCAGGTTCGCTCTTGACAGAATTGTCAAAGCCCTTCATGTAATGTGTGCGCTTCCAGTTTCAACTGTAAATCTATGTGACAATATCTCCTACATTAAGTTGATGCAAGTTAAAAGCTAGTTCCACCTTCATAGAATACTGACAAAATGGTTTCTTGATTTTAGATATGGGTGATCTAGGCACACACAACCTACAGCAATTATGTAACCCAATATAGGCTAACAATTTTTTTAAAAAATTAAAACAATGGGTAGATTCTCTGTTCTCCAAGTTCACTATGAATTCATCAAAGTTGTAATTCTTTACTAAAATGTAAATGTAATAAAAAAAAGATGTCATCCTTCAAAATTTCAATCCGCTGTCTTTTTGTTTTACATGATCATTTTGTTTTGTGATTAGTAATCTTCATGAGGTAAATACAATCAAAGTTATCTTCTTGTTGTATTTTGTAGTTTATTCTTGTGATCATCTTATTTCTTTTATTTCATTCGTAGATTCTTAGAACACCTGATCTAGTACACCTAATAGCATACTGTTGTACTTCCAGGTTTGGGTTGCAACAGACACTGGGAATCTGGAAGTAGCATACATTCCATTTCAGAAACCCTTAAGGATTTCGGAAACCCTAAACTGGAAAATGCTTAGAGTTTTAGAATCTATCGATCTTACTCCCAAAGCGGTAAGAGAGAAGTGTGATTCGAGGAGGATGCACCTTGGTGTAGTAATTTGCAACCCCCTTCTCCCCGAGCGTCACCAGCAGAAGCTTGAAATCTGACCGCCACAGAGTCAGAACGTCGGCGACTGCGAGAGAGAGAGATGGAGAGGGTAGTGGCGAGCGTCGTGATGCTGCCGCTGGGGTTCAGTTTCCACTCAACGGACGAAGAGCTCGTGGAGGATACTTCTTGGTGGTGAGCTAGGAGAAGATGTATGTTCACCAGATCGTACACAATGTCGATTTCGTGGAGAGGAGAGGACGAGGGAGGTGGCAATGAGGGAGGTGGAGGGAGGTGGAGGGAGATATTTCACGGAGAAAAGAAGCGCGGAGAGATTTTTCGCGAGCCGCCGAGGGTTGGCAATGAGCGAGGTGGAGGGAGGGGATGTGTTTTTTATTTTAGCGGAAAATACAACAACGCTTTTAAAAAACGCTTTTGTAACAGCGTTGTCTTTCATCCAAAACCACAACACTAAGTACATCGCATCATTATAAAACGTTGTTGTTATTAAAAAGTAAAACACATAGACAACGCTTTTCACTAAAAACGTTGTAAAACAAAAAAAGACAACGTTTTTTTTAAAAAACGTTGTGGATTGGGCGTTGTTGATTGCAAAAATTCTTGTAGTGTGTTTAACCGTAGGTGGTTTCCCAAACCAAAGTTCATGGGGAGTCTTTCCTAAAAACCTATGGATGAGGACTCGGTTTTGCACATAGCAAGCTGTATTTACAGCTTCAACCCATAAGTAGCTTGGGAGTGAGTACTCATTAAGCATGCTTTGTGCCGCTTCTTGTAAGACACGGTTCTTCCTCTCTACAACACCATTCACTACAAGAATTTTTGCAATCAACAACGCCCAATCGACAACGTTTTTTAAAAAAAACGTTGTCTTTTTTTGTTTTACAACGTTTTTAGTGAAAAGCGTTGTCTATGTGTTTTACTTTTTAATAACGACAACGTTTTATAATGATGCGATGTGCTTAGTGTTGTGGTTTCGGATGAAAGACAACGCTGTTACAAAAGCGTTTTTTAAAAGCGTTGTCGTATTTCCCGCTAAAATAAAAAACACATCCCTTGCTCATTGCCAAACCTCGGCGGCTTACGAAAAATCTCTCCGCGCTTCTTTTCTCCGCGAAATATCTCCGCTCCTCTTCCTTTCTGGCAAGCTCCAAACCCAAACCCTCATTGCCACCTCCCTCCACCTCCCTCATTGCCACCTCCCTCGTCCTCTCCTCTCCACGAAGATCTGGTGAACATACATCTTCTCCTAGCTCACCACCAAGAAGTATCCTCCACGAGCTCTTCGTCCGTCGAGTGGAAACTGAACCCCAGCGGCAGCATCACGACGCTCGCCGCTACCCTCTCCATCTCTCTCTCTCGCAGTCGCCGACGTTCTGACTCTGTGGCGGTCAGATTTCAAGCTTCTGCTGGTGACGCTCGGGGAGAAGGGGTTTGCAAAACCCCGCGGCTTCTTCTGCTCCTCACCTCGTCTTAACCTTCGCCGCGGCTTCCTTTGTTCCTCTCCTCGTCTTCATCTTCTGATCTTCGGCGTTGGAAACCGATCTACTGTTTCTTCTGCTCTCCTCGTCCTCATCTGATCTTCCTCGTCCTCATCTGATCTTCCTGTCTCGCCGCCCCCGCGATGGAGAGAAATGAAGGAGTTCGGTTCGTCTCCTCCTCCATCAAGATCCCTCAGCCTCCTGCCCGTTCTGCTCCTTTGCCTTTCTTTCTCCTCTCTTCCTTCCCCTTCGCTTGCCAATCATTCTCTTTCCACCTCGACCGGGCCAAATAGGTGGTGCACAACTTCCTCACCTCGCTTCCAGGACTATGGCCGCGTCCTCTGATCGCCATGGCGCGGATGGAGGGGGAGCCAAATCTCCGACGCCATGGGATGGATATGGTAATATCTTCTTGCAGTTTAATTCTTCTTCAAGGATAACAATTTGCCATTTTTTAAAGATATTACTCTGCTTTGACAGTATGCAGAGAAAGATTAATCTAAACAGCCTGCTATTTTTGTTATTAACTGAGTTACCTACTTTCATTGCTAGGTGGTTATTCACATGTGGCTTTGATGGTAATTAATATGTAGGTTAGCTACTAACTAGTTATATAAGTTTGATCTTTTTGTTTCAAAAAAGATATTATGTTGCAAAAAAAACAATAGTGAGATATTATGTACTTTCTCTAGCTAGTTTTGAACTTCCACCTTTCTCTTGAGAAGTACAATAACAATTTGTGTTGGTTCCAACTTCCAACTATTTAGTTTTGGCAACCTTATGGAAAACTGTATCACTGGTCAAATCTCTTCAATCGCATTTAGTTAGGTTAATGAAAATTTTATTTAGTCTACACTACCCTTACACTCTTAAGTGTAATTGATTTAATTTATTTAGCAATCAAATCTATTATTGTTTGTGAAAGTCGTCATGCCATGTCTTCTTAACTTCTTTGTCTTCTTAACTTCTTTTTCTATCATTTATTGGATCTACTTTTGATTGCTTTCAGATGGTAAATAATTTTGATTTCACCTCGTCAAGTAAATTCCCATTAGTGATAGGATTCTCATCTACGGTACATTCACTTTTTACATCTTGCTTCCTAATTGCCTGATACTCAGGATCATAAAATATTGTGGATCATTCCACTTTATATTCTTGTCTGAAGTTTACATACAAACTTTTGTTATACTGGTGAGTGGTTGCTTCACTTTCTATTTATTAAAGAAAACTTCCATTTGCTCATATTCCTACTTGTTTGCAAAATTTGTTATTATTTGCTTTAAACCATTTTAAAGTGAACTTCAGGTGTATTTTTACTTTTTTCTTTAGTCTATGGTGTGACAGAATTTTTCGTGCTTCTAACGTGGCATTTTCAGTGTTATTTGGTTCTAATAGCATTTTTGTTGTCAAGTTATGCAGGAAAAATAGTCAACATAAGGCATTTAGATCAGGTGATAAAATCAATCAATGGGTGGTATCAAGATCGTGGGTTAACTGGCTTGGTTAATGATGGAGCCAGCTTGCTTGATAAATTCTTTTTATAAGGATGTTTAGCTTATGAAAATGCTTTGTTATAGATCAAGACATTCTTAACTTGCACACTGTGCCCTTAGGTATCATATGCTGAGATCCTTACAGGAGGGATAATTAGATTAGAAATTTCTGAAGCTGAGGTCAATAACATCATCATTAGATTTCTTGACAGAAAAACGTAAGAACCTATATTTGAGTGTGTTTAGAATGGAAAACCATATAGATCACTTAACCTACTTGCTGTCAGCCTCTGCAATTGTTTATTTAATTTTATGATGATTAATCCAGAGGTGAACCAACTAATGGGAAGACAAAACAGGATACTATACTTCAACAACTAACAACGAAGAAAGGACAGGTGGAGACATGAACCATATTTTATGTTATTTTTTTAAAATCATATAAGCTTAAACCTTCATGTGTTCTATTTAGTGTTATATTGTTTGTGCTTATATTCTTCATAAATTGTATTTGTTTATATATTGCAAGCCATGAAAGATATTGTAGTTTAATACTTGACAAGAGCCTTTCTGATAGCATGAGGTAACCACTAACATGTTTTTCACATGACTTGCCTGGACCTACAGTCTACATGAATTCCAAGCTAAAATTCTAATATTTTGAAAATGTTTTAAACATTGTTTTTTTTTGACTTTTTATACTCTTATTTTGCAGAA
Source organism: Boesenbergia rotunda (assembly GCA_024364735.1). Taxonomy (NCBI): domain Eukaryota; kingdom Viridiplantae; phylum Streptophyta; class Magnoliopsida; order Zingiberales; family Zingiberaceae; genus Boesenbergia; species Boesenbergia rotunda. The sequence goes on along the minus strand of JAGFNQ010002369.1, from coordinate 178,157 downwards.
AATTGACCCTGCATCAAAATATATTATGATTTCTTTATTTTGTGATTTGGCAAGAGTAAATCTTTCTCTGCTGTAGTTCTGTTAAAATCAAGTGGATTCCCTTGGTTGTGCCATGCAAAGTCATGTGTTTTTCATATCTCAGCGATTAAGAGGACTCTTAATTACAACCTGATTACCACTGCAACCACCTTCTGGTTCGTTCAAATCTTCCAGGTATGATGATGACCTTGAGCAATTTCTAAAAGGATACTGACAAAGTATAATAAGCTTTTGCCATTTCAGTCAAAAAAGAGAAACTATCACACTCGATTATCCGAATTTTTATACTGATATAGCCTTTATTCTTCATTTTAATCTGATTGAATTGCATATTGATCTGTGCAGGTTTTTCAGATTTGCGAAGCTACAGACAATCAAATGTTCTCTGGCCGGCTAATCAAGTTCTTCACTGTGAGTTATGGGCTAATCAAGTTCTATACGCGTAGGTGAGGTAAGTTACTATTAGTTTTGACTTGAGAATTTTGTGCCAGCTATTTGCCTATCCATTTAATTTTTATCTATTAATTATTCTTAGTTTTTTCTTATTTCAATTGCATTTGCAAAAACATTGAACTTTAAAAATATTGTCTATCCTCCACTTGTTCTATTCTATTAAAAGCAATATCTTCTCTCTCAACATTTTCCTTAAGCTTATATATCTTTCTTATCTACTTTTGTAGCACACAAGGCAAATGGTGTGAGCTCACTATGGGGCCACAAACTTAGAGGTAAGTAATTGAAAAGGATAATTGGTTTGTTACTTGTTAGTTATATTACCTTTGCTTTCCATCTTTTTGTGAAGGATTATTTTTCAGAATGATGTCTTGATGTTTAAAAGCTTGCTAAATGTCGAAAATGATTCTGATCCCAGACTGTCTCTTGTATCTCATGATCAAAGTGTCTTCTTTTTGCAGATCAGTTTTATATGTCGTGGAACAGCTTTATAGATGGGTCTTTCAGTCGTTATGTATATGCATTAGTAAGTTCTATTGTTCAATAGTTATAGAAGTCCACTGAATGCATGCTATCTCAAAATTTCTTAGCTAGCCATGCTATTATATAACGTTACATGATGCTACTGGTCATATAAAATTGCGTTATCTTTTTTATCCAACAAACTAGTGATACCTGTGAGCTTTTATTTGTCTTGTCTGGGAATTCCTTGGACTTCAAAATTAGAATATTAAATACTTGTCTTTGATCGATTATCCTTGTACTATTTGGTCAATGTACTAGTGAATTTTTTGGTTTTATTATGCTTCTTTTTTTATTGGATTATTTGAAGCTTCTTTTTCACTTTAAATTTGGCATCATCAACTCTTGCATCTGATTTGTTTGCAGAATTCATATGCATTCTTATTTAAGATCCGTACTTACTTTGGATTTGTTCATATGCAGAATTCATATATCGACCGGAGTTTCTTGTCTAATGGTCTCAATATTTGTTGGACTACATTATCATCTCGTATATGCTATATGATGCTTCTACATTATCATCTCGTATACACTATATGATGCTTCTTTAGTTTTGGTAACCTATGTTCTGACTCTTCTGAGCCTCTTAGGCTCTTTCTTTTTTCCAGATGCAGTTTCTTGATTAACGATACTCTCCCTGTTGTTTGAAGTTCTCTTAAGTTAGTTATTTTTAAAATTGTTGATTTTTTTCATGTCAATTTCCAGAGTAAGCTTTGCTTTTCCAGTTCATCAAGTGGTACAGTTGTTGAAGGAGACAACAAAACAGAAGAAAAGTAAGTCCTTGAAGATTTGGCGTTTTTTTTTCATTTTTTTTTAACTCTTTGAACTTTGCAAATGGTTCATGGTTGATAATTGTTTTCTCGTTTTCTCTGTGAAAGTCAGCTATTCAGAATCAGACCCTTTATAATATTTAAAATCCATGTTTTTCTTGTTGAGTTCTTGGAAGTAATGTTGAGACCAAATATTCAGTGTGTTTTTTTAATCTGTAATTTTTATCAATTTTCTTTTTAACAAGTCAAAACTATTGATCCAATGCCAATGATTCTTCCTTAGGACCCACAATGGTTTTGTGAATGCATCTTAATAATTTAACTTGCACATAATTGTAGCTCCGGCCTCTCAAACTGTTTCATTCTTGACAAAATCTTCTCTTCTTTGGTGAACAGGACATCAGAACATGGAATTTATGATAGGGAACCTTCTGAAACTCATTTTCTTTCCTTGTTTGATTGTGTCATTTAGTTCTAATACATCAAATGTTTGCTACTTTGCTTTAAGCTGTCATTTAGTTCTAATACATCAAATGTTTTATTTTCTTTCCTTGTTTGACTGCAATGTTGTTTTAACTTGGTTCATAACTTCATGTTTAAATTATTGTTTATGGTTATTTAGCATTTTTTCCATCTAGCTGTGAACATTAGAAACATTTCCCTGAAATATGCAGGTACAATGTTGCAGTGAAGTGTGCAACAATAACACCTGGTATGCCAATGCCTCCCACTACCCAGTCTTATGAAATATGTATTCTGTTTTTGCATCAAGTGATTTTTTTGCTTCAGTTTTTGAGCCTTAATATAATTAAATTTTTGTACTTTTTTCATCAGAATAAAAATTTGATTTTTGAAACATATACCTTCATACTTGTTTATGTTGCAAATTTATTCAAAAACCAGCACCTGGTAATCAATCATTGTCTTTAAGACTGGACCGTGAGTGAATTGATTGAAGTTTGTCTCTACGTTTTCACTACACCATTTGGTTCATCCAGATTGACTATAAGTTTTCCAGAAATTATAAAAAATGGAAATTTGAGGAAATTGACTTGGTGGCATATGGAACTTTTGTTTTGACAGATTTGTATCATTTTGATCCGTTCTTCACCATGCTAGGCAAGTTCATTATTTGACTGCAATGTTGTTGAACTCATTAGTCCAATGCAGTTTCTTAAAAGGCTGCTGCTAAGATATTTAAAGCATTAGGGGTTTGTTACACTGCTTAAAATATAAGTTGGAAGGTGGCACTGTAATTCTTCACCATGTCCACAGGGGACTGAGAATCATTATTGAACTTTGATTAAACATGTTATTTGCTGTTTTAGAACTTAACAAAATGATTTATTCTTTTCATATTTTATGACACCATAAAACTGATGGGTTCTTCATGGCTATTTTAGTTACAGGAATGCAGTATGGGATAACTATTTTCATGTAAAATGAATTCAAACTTCTGAAATGTTCAAAGAATAAATTTTTATTGAGTTATTTTCTTAAATAAGATAACAATTGGAGCGCTGGAGGATCCAGCATACCATTCATTTTGGGTCAAACAGGTATTCCTCAGTCTTTCTATCAAAACAAGGAAGGCATTCAAACATAATATTTCATGTATCTGCTCGTAATTGGTGGTTCAGTAAAATGAAAAATGGCTTATTTTTACACTTTTCCTGTGGCTCAAATTCACAAATTGGACATTGTTGGCATTTGCCAATGGTTGAAATGGAGAAAAGCTTCTGGAATTGTGTGGAATTGTATGTTCCCTAGACTAAACATAAATTTTATAAGAGTAGTATGGGATGATTTTTGATAAAGATCAGAACGTGCAGGTGGAAAACAAGAAGTATGAAAAGTTAATATAGCAAGATGTGAGAGTACTAAAATGGACGTCTGAAAAAGATATAAAAGAGGAGCACTTAGGTGATAGCTCCAGTAGATGTACAATAGAGAAAATAGGTAAATATGGTGTTGAGTATGGACATTTCAAAGGCAATAAAAATATTTGTACTTCCATCTGGGAGTGCGTATGGACATTTCAAAGAACATAAAAGGATTTCATAGCTGTACAAATCAAATTAACTAAAGCTAAAGAGGGAAGGCATTTAGACTGATTGAAAATATCTAGTTGACATAAATAGGAGAGGCAATTTAAGAGATTCCAATATTGCTTGTAACGTAGCCTTATATAGTGTTCAAAGAAGTGATACATATTTATGTAGCTCCAAATGGTCGTGATTAACACAGTTTGATGCTGATGATGCCTAACTTGGCTTTTTCTTTAGTTCTTTTTTTATTGTGTTATGAAAATATATTTCCGTGGGGCCGGGCTGGTTGCCCGAGGTTCAACATTACCCAATCTCGTAATTTTTTTATATTAGGTTTACACTGTATGGCCTGTTAATGTATCATCCTTATAATGATTTCTCTCATTTATGTCTTAGTAAATGAACCTATGTTATTATTCTTATCAGTATACAACATTTGACAACTAAAGTTTATAGTTTGTGGCCTCATTAGGTATCATCCCTATGATGATTCGTCTCATTTCACTCCAAGTAAACAAGCTATAAAAACATAACTTTATCACAGTTACCTACTAATCCTAATATAATGGGAAGCCATGTGATCACTTTTGGTGCATTTGGTTTAAGGAATAAAATTTTTTGTTGTGGGAGAAATATAAACCTAAAAATAGTTATTTTTTTTTTCAAAATTTAGGCCTTGGGACGTGGCCCAAATGCAAACAAATATTAATGAATTAAGTCTTAGTAATATGTTGCTCTCACTATTTTTATTTCAACTGAGAAAAATAATGTGAGGTCCGGTCTTGAGATTCATGATTCTCCTTTTTCTTATTTTTGTCGCAATTTTCTGCTTATTATATGATAATCATGATAATTTCTCAACTTGTCTGTATATAGAAAAGAATGAAATCGAAATATAGATGGAATAAAATGAAATAGAGCCACTTTGAGTATCATAATGACTTAGGCATGGAAATAACCCACTACCTACAAGTTCTAGCTTATAGGGACAACTGTAGGGATAGTCGCCGTATATTAAATTCTCTACAAAATAATATTTCATCATCCCGATTCACATGGCCAAATGCAAAACTGATAGGCAGCCAGAAATGCTTGGACACTAGCACAGTTTGTCTGCTGGATGTGCCACTGGATTTTCCTTCTTTGTGTTATAATGTTAAGTCCTTCCACTTGTAATACACAATCGTAAATCTCTTCATGTATTAATTTTCTTTCTATTGCGGCAGCAATTTCTGTTGCGTTTCTCTGGAGGCATTTGCAGTCGTACTCCTTGGCAAGTATATCAAATTTCTCGTCTATAAGAATTCAAACTATTTGCTAACAACTAATTATTTTATAATTGTTGCAGTCAAAGAAGCTCTTACCTGCAGTATTCTACATAGCATTAAGGTATATTCTTCTCCATTGATGAACAAAATTAGCCGCTCGCATCCTTATATATTACTCATCACTACTTCAATGTTTTGCAGCGCTGCAATGGTCGAGTTAACAAGCAGATCGAGTTAACAAGCAGATCGAGTTAAAGCAGATCGAGTTAACAAGCAGCCCCAAAGAACAACTTGTGAATGATGAAGTTTTATAGAACTTGTGAATTGAGATATTTTTTGTATTTAATATGGAATACAAACACTTTTGTAAATAATGCACTGTATTATAAGTGAATTTTGTAAACTATTATCAGTGTAAATTGTGAATATTATCAATTGTGAATAAAAATGCTTGTAAATTGTGAATATTGTAAATTGTGAATATTATCAATTGTGAATAAAAATGTTTATAAATTATGAATATTATAAATTGTGAAAAACACTGCCTATTAAAAAGACAACGTTTTTTAAGTAACAATACACAACACGATTTTTGCGTTGTCTTTGTGCCAAACCACAACGCTTTTTCCGCGTTGTCTTTGATACCCGACTTTTAACAACAACGTCAATAACAACGCTTTTTAAAAACCAATAGACAACGCGAAAAAAGCGTTGTCTTTTCTCCAAACCACAACGCGGAAAAAGCGTTGTCATAGATATACATTCTACAACGGCTTCATCTACAACGCTTTTTAAGCATTAACGACAACGCGGAAAAAGCGTTGTTGTTTAACTTTTTTCTTGTAGTGATTTTGTTGTGGTGTTCTAGGAGTAGAGAACTCATGCTTATAACCTTTATCTTGACAAAATTTTAAAAACCTTTGATTTTGAAATTCACCTCCATGATCACTTCTAATTGTCTTAATGGTTGATGATTTTTCATTTTCAACTCTTCTACAAAAAGAAATAAAAACATCTAAGGCTTGGTCCTTATATTTTAAAAAGTAAGTCCATGTATATCTAGTGAAGTCATTAATGATCACAAAACAACATCTACTTTCATTCAAAGATATGATGGTACTACAATTAAATAGATCCATGTGAAGTAAATCTAAAGCGGTAGAAGTACTTACAGCGCTTTTACCTTTATGTGCAGATTTTGTTTACTTACCCATTTGACATGCATCACATAATTTGTCTTTTTCATACTTGATGCTTGGTAAGTCTCGGACTAGTCCCTTGTTGGCCAACTTCCGGATGTTCTTCATGTTAACATGTGCTAGCCTCCGGTGCCAAAGGGTGGACTCTTCTTCTTTTGACATGAAACACTTAGCAGATACATTAGTAGCACTTTTAAATGATACTTGATAAATATTGTCTACTCTTGTTCCTACTAGTATCGTGTCCAAGGTGTCATGTTGTCTAACTAGACATTGACTTGGTTGGAAATCAATTGTGTAACCCGTGTCACATAATTGACTCACACTTAGGAGATTAAATTTCATCCCCTTGACTAGAAGGACATTTGAGATTCTAAGACATTCGGATATTTGAATGTCTCCCTATTCCTATGACCTCAAGACTACCATTGTTACCAAATGATACATTACCTCTACTTTTCTTGTGAAGTGTGGTAAACAACGATCTATCCCCGGTCATGTGTTTGGAGCATCCACTATCAACGAACCAAGTTGATAGATGCTCCCCCTCAATAATAACCTACACAATTCGAAAAATAGAAGTTTTAGGTACCCAAACCTTGGGACCTAAAGCATCAACTAAGCATGACTTAGGCACCCATGCCTTGACAACTTTCTTTTGAACCTTGGGTGTCCTAGATTGTCTCATATCAGTCCTAGACATCGAAGACACAAATGAGAGTTCTTTGGGTCGGTAACCAATACCGGCCCTGTTGTAGACTGCCCTTTGAGCATTTAGGATCATGTCTAGGGTCTTAGAGCTAGTTGAGAACTTCTCAAGAATATTCTTAAGCTTCTCAACATCACTCTTCAATGATTGGTTTTCCTCAACTAGCAATTCATCATGCAAGTCATTGACTTCCTCAACCTTAGAGGATTTCAAACTTTCAACCTCATGTTTCAAAGATTTAATTTCGTCTTCTAATAGTTCAACATGCAAATCATCAATGTTATCATCCCTAGAAGCTTTTAATTGATCAATTTCTAATTGCAATGCCTTAACCTTATTCTTTGACTTTTTCAACATATTAGTTAAGCATGCAATTGCTCTATAACATTTTTCAAGCTCGGGAGAAGTTACCTCTTCATCATCTGAAGATGATGAAGCCGCGTTTGAGGAACTTGAAGATTCATCACTGCTTTCCTCTCCAAGAGCCATGAGTGTCACGTTCCTTGTGCTCTTCTCCTCCTTCTCTTCATCGGATGAGCTTGAGGAGGAGTCATCCCAAGAGGCCTTCAAAGCCTTCTTCTTCTTCTTGAATTTTTCTTCTTTCTTTTTGGACCTCTCCTCCTTCTTCTTAAGTTTTGGACATTCATTCTTGAAATGCCCTTTCCTACCACACTCAAAGCAAGATGCATTAGTCTTATCAAGTTTAACTTCACTAGAGTTACCTCTACCCTTGAAGCGTCGATCCCTTCGCATCATTCTTCGCACAAAGTTCGGCATCTCGGAGGAAGAAGAGTCGCTGCCATCTTCCTCGGAATCGGAAGAGGATGAAGATGAAGAGACTTCCTTCTCCTTCTTCTTCTTGTTGGTTCGGTCCCCTGCAACTAAGGCAATCCCCTTCACCTTGGGGCCTTTGTTAGCCATTTCATGCAATTCCATCTCACAAAATAAATCATCTAACTTTACAATAGATAGATCCTTGGATACTTTGTAGGCATCCACCATGGATGACCACAAAGCATTCCTTGGAAATGCTTTCAAGACATACCTCACAATGTCGCGATTCTCGACCTTTTCATCAATCGAATGAAGCCCATTGAGGACTTCCTTGAACCGGCTATGGAGCTCACTTACCGTTTCATTTTCCTTCATGGTGAGATTTTGGAGTTGATTGAGGAACAAGTCCCTCTTAGCGATTCTAGAATCTCGGGTACCCTCGTGGAGCTCAATGAGTTTGTTCCACAAGTCCTTCGCACTTGTGAAAGGACCAACCTTGATGAGTTGGTCTTTGTTCATGCCACATTGTAGAGTGACAACCGCCTTCGCGTCGGCTTCACTTTTTCGTGTTTGTTCGGCAGTCCACCTCCATGACTCAAGTTCTTTTCCTTCATCATCCTTAGGAGGGGTGAATCCCTCCTTCACCGCGAACCAAGTATGGATGTCCATCTTCAAATAGTATTCCATCTTTGATCTCCAATATTGAAAGTCGGCGCCATCAAAGAATGGAGGTCGGGTGGTGGAGAAGCCCTCTCTCAACGCCATCTTGTTGAAAACTCTCGGATGTTAAGCCGTGTACAGAGCCCCAAGCTCTGATACCACTTGTTGGAACTCGGATGGCTAGAGAGGGGGGGTGAATATAGCCAATCACTTAGGCTTCAAAAACTTAGCGAGTTTCTGCACTTGGAGTTGTTAGTAGCACAGCGGAAGTATGAAAAACAGAATGTGCAGAAACTAAAATAGATAACTAACTAGCAAGATTAGCAAGATCGCTAACAAGGAGGATTTACAAGGTTCGGGGATAACTTGCCCCTACTCCTTGGCGTGCCCTTAAGGTGGGTGATCCCTTGATCGTCGGCAGATCAAGCCCCGGTTATCACCGGATAAGAAACAACCTCCTTCTCGGTGGAGAAACCTCTCCACAGCGCGTTTCAATCACGGATTTAAGTTTAAGCACAAAGAAACAACAAGAAAGATCTTACTCAAACACTTAGCAAGGACAAGAACACAGCAAGCTTTCCCGAGCTCCACCTAGCGGCGATCTCACGCAAGAAACCCTTCCTCGTGTCTTCCCGCTGTCGGACTCCCAGCTCCTTGTTCTCTCCTTCTAGCGCTCAAGTAAGGGAAGGTTGCTTCAAGTTTTCAGCAGCTTGCTCAAGAGGATGAAACTTCAGAACGTGCAAGCTTGATGTGGAGAACACAAGTGCGGCAAGAACTCAAACACAAGTTGTAGAACTCTTTCATTTTTTTTACCGAAGCTGTCTTCCGCCCCTTTTGTTTCTCCACTAAGCATCAAGTGACCTCATCTCCAGCAACCTTCAGCTGCCTCACTGCCAACGCCAGCTACCACTGAACCCTTACTGAACTTCCTGAGCTCCCTCAGCCAAGCTTCAGTCAGCGGCTTCAGTCCTGCAGCTCCAGCCGTTGCAACCTGAGATGAGAAACGGACAAACCTACTCCAAGGAAAGCCTCCATTGACTTCTCCTTGAGTGTTTGAATCCTCCCCTGTCACCTGAGCTTAATCTGACTGTTAGAGCAGTATATCACACAGTAAATCAAATATCAGAGGCAAACAGCAGCGAATCGGATATGGTCAGACGCGATCAGAGCGTCTGATAGCGCAATTTGAATTAAAGTGATAGGTCATCGGACCGATCAGAGCGACTCCTGATCGGTCACCAGACCGATTAGGCTGGGTCCAGACCGATCAGGCTCCGTCCTGATCGATCCCCAACACTCGACTAGGAATCGCGATTTCTATGGGACTCTCCTGGATCGATCACCAAACCGATCCCAGGTTGTGGATCGATCACCTGACCGATCCACCCCTTATATCGGGTGATTTCTGAGTTTCCAGCCTAAGCCTTCTGATCGGTCAACTGACCGATCAGGGGTTCTCCTGATCGGTCACCAGTCCGATCAGATCATCACCAGACCGATCAGGCACTGTCCTGATCGATCTTAGTGAGGAACCCGCGAAGCTGGATCGTTCTCCAGAACGGTTTGCACAGTGATCCTGATCGGTCACCAGACCGATCAAGAGCAGATCAGCAAGGGAACTCAACCTCACTGTTCGCTCCCTGATCGGTCACCAGACCGATCAGGAGCCAGTCAGTGGGTGAATCGCATACTCCCTGATCGGTCACCAGATCGATCAGGAGCAGCACAGTAGGTTCCCAACCTCACTGTGTGCTCCCTGATCGGTCACCAGACCGATCAGCCATTGCTGGATCGGTCACCAGACCGATCCACAATGGAGCAGCGTGCCAGAATCCCTGATCGATCACCAGACCGATCCAGGGACTCAAACTTAGCTCTCCAAGCTAAGTTTTCATCCACCTTAGCCCTCCAAGCTAAGGATTTTTCACCTAAATCTCCAAGTTGGGAATTTGCACCTAACCCTCAAAGTTAGGACTTTTCACCTAGCCCTCCAAGCTAGGACTTTTCACCCAACCCTTCCGAATTAGGACTTTTCCAAACCTAGCCTTCCAAGCTAGGACCTGACCCTCCAGGCCAGGACTTTTTCACCTAATTCTCCAAGATGGGAATTTGCACCTAACCCTCCAAGTTATGACTTTTCACCTAGCCCTCCAAGCCAGGACTTTTCACCCACCTCTTCCGAATTAGGACTTTTCACACACCTAGCCCTCCAAGCTAGGATTTCCAACACCTAACAATCCAGGTTAGGATTTTCCATACCATGTCTGATCCCCGATTAGGACTTAATCATAATCCATGCCATGCCTGATCCCTGATCAGGACTTAATCATAATCAATAATCATCCACCTAAACTAAAATCGATGTCAACACCAAAACAACAATCAGGGCAAGACTGCATCAACAATTAGCATTATTGTTCATCAAGTACGTTATGCATTCATTTTGTTTCCTATTAATATTATCATGTATCTAAACTTTATTATGTTGTGTTGTAATTATTTTGTAGATACTATTATGGTAGAGCAGCAGGCAGTAGCATTCCGTGGATACAAGATGCTCAGAATTGTTGAAGAATCATATGTATTTTTTATTATTAGTAATTCAAGTTTATATATGACTTTAGTTATAATATATTTCTCATATTTTAATAATTTTTTATGCAGGTTTACTCCTGATGGTCACTAAGTGTCCTCCTATATTATCATACAATTCAAAGAAAGAGTATGCCCTACTGGTTTTACATGGAGACATGTAGACCAGGAGACGAAGACATTTTACTATAATAATTTGTAGTAAGTATATTTAATATATTTAGTATTCTAAATTTTAGTAAACTAAATTTTAAACTTAAAATTGTAGAGAAAATATACATGGGAGGACAGATACAAGGTAGAATTTCAAAATTGTTGGAATATTTATTATGTCAAATTGTACAAAGACCACATGCATTATTTGAGAAAGAAGGCGACGCGATGTTGATGCTCAAACCTGGGGTGTATAGACGACCACCTGGGTTGAACAAAAGTGGAAGGAAAATGCTGAAAAGTCTTAAGCCAATAAAAATACTGAGCCAGGTGGCCCGAGCATCGGAACCGCTTGTCATTCGTCTAGATCTAAATCTATTTTTGAGCATACTATCTAGATGACAAGTCATACACGTAAGCTTATTAACTTTATTGCATTTAATCGTTTCTATCTTTATTAACTTTAGTAATTGTATTCAAATTGAATATTCATTTGATTATATTTTTCCACATAGGATTAAATTACAAATAGAGTGACTTAGACATCTCAGCCGTAGGTAGAGGGGGGGGGGGAAGGTCAATATCACTTCAAAAAATATTTCAGATTTAAATAAGTTATATGGCGGAATACAAGAAAACATAAGAGAACAAATGCTAACACAAGTTGGTTTTACTTGGTTTGAAGTCTTGTGACGGCTCCTACTACAAGGCCCATGGTCCTTGACCGTTTACTTTGGACAATCACTATCAATCCGTGAAATGAGTACAAGATACAAGAATATGAAAGTCAAGCACAAGAATAACACAACAAATACCAACAACTTCAAACAGAATGAAGGGAACAACATGTCATTGTCGGAGCAACGTTTTGTCATCATCGAAAGCTTGTTTGCGTAGTACACAGACGAGCACAGGTTATTAGAGCATTGTACTGAGACTTTGGTGGAAGAACCCTTATATAGGGTCACACGGGCGCCCGTGTTGCTGCAATCCAGCCACTGCCTTATCCCTACTTGGTCCAAGGTTTATTCACACTTGGTTGCCTTACTGCTCTTGGGCACCTGTGATGCTAACGTGGAGCCTTCACTCAGCATGCGCCAACTTAGCCGAGTTTTGGCTGAGTCACAGATACACGAGTGCCCGAGTTCCTCTCGGGCACTTGTGTTCTCGGGCGCCCGAGTCTCTCTCGAGTCACTGAGTGCTGCCAATTGCCTTTCGCTTAGCTGCAATACAGGGTCAGTACAACAAATAATATGCAAAGGAAAATGCATGCAATGATAGCCAATTCTGTCCGATCCTGACTTTCAGGTTTCAACTGAAACCCTAGGTCGGACCGATGCCTACTGTTCTCTCTTTTAGGGAACGTGTCCTCACCAACTCCTTTCAGGAGAAGTTATCTATTGCCAACTGGCATCTCCAGTTGGATTTTTGGTTAGTCTCCGATGACTGGATCTCGTGACGTCCGAACTTCGACGTGTCCCTACTTCTGTCCGTTGTCCTCGTTTGGCTAAGACTTCAGGTTGATATTTTGGATTAGAACTTCGGTGCCCAACCCCCAGTTAAGTCTTCGTGCCTAGTCTTCGATCCAGGTTTTTGTGCCCAACCCTCGGTCATGTCTTTGTGCCAATCTTTACTCACCAGGACTTCGGTGCCTAACCCTCAGTCAGGTCTTCGTGCTAGATTTACTCACCAGGTCTTCGGTGCCCAGCCTTCGGCAATGACTTTGTGCTCAATCCTGCAAATCAGGACTTAATGCCTAGTTACATTAGGACTTTCCTGCACACTCAGTGAAACATATTAGATCATAAACAATACTTGACTTTGAACTCTTTGCTAATATTAAAACAAGGTTCGATATGGTGCTTTCAACACTAACATATTATGATGTTATCGATGTACATACAAAAAACTCCATCCTCTATGATCTTGGCTCACAGGCCAATGTTGAATTTGATCTTTTGAGGACTCCGAGGGGTCATGACACTTCCTCCTCTTCTTTTGCTGAGGTGTAGTCTTTAAGATGAGAAAATTAAAAACTCTGCATCCAAATTACCTTAATGGTGTTGGAACCGCGTGCATGTTGACATGGATACGGGTTCGTAATTTTTAAAATTAATTACGTGCAGCGGAAGAATTAGCATAAATAATTTCTCAAATTATTTTAACCACGTATCTAGCATGCAACCTTATGATGTGTGGACATGATCATAAATTAAAATTTTGCAGAAAGTAAACTAATTTACTCAATACCTCGCGTAACTCGAAGTAAGGGACGAGATCCAACCGTAGCATCCCTTGGAAGCTCCGCCTCTATTCGCGTCCACACTGAGTTCTCTTCGGGATGACTTCACAAAGTCACGAGTTTCGTACCGACAAGAACTACTTGATTCTCTAAAGGCACGACAAGAATATCAAGAGAGAGAGATGGATACTAACCACCAAGTAACGGAATCAAGATTTCGGGGAGAGGAAGGAGATGCGACCCGCTTCTTCTTCTTCTTCGGCACCTTCTTGGTGGAGATGGCTCACGGCAACTTGAAGGGGGCGCCGGCCCTAGAGGTAGTAGAGGGAGAGAAGGAGAGAGAGAGAGAGGGCTTGCTACTTGATCTCTTGATTGGAATTCAAGCCTTGCCTTGGTTCCTTTATATAGTAACCTCTCCATTGCCAAGTCTCCCCTTTAATGGAATAAATTTTTCATAAGAAATTTATCTTATAAATTTTCCTATGAATTATTCCGTTATGCCAAGATTTATTATAACTAACTTTATAATAAAAACAAACACATCTCCCCTTTTATTATGGAATAAATTTTCACAAAAAATTTATTATATATAAATTTTTCTTATCATGGAAAAATCAATTCATAATTGATTTTATAAAATAAAATAAACCAATCCAAGGTTTATTTTAATTTCCATGAAAATAAATCTCTTTAATACATTTCTTTATATAAATTTCTTTATATAAATTTATTTATCCATAATTTTATAAAACAAATCACACTTGATTTATTTTATAATTTAAACCAAATAAATTGGTTTCCCTCCTTGTTGTGGCCGTCCAAACCAAAGAGGGTGGGGACCCTCTTTGGCCGGCCAAACCAAAGAGGGTGGCCAAACCAAGCCGTCTCCTCGCGAATTAAACTCATTTAATTCGTCCAATAAGCCTTTAAAAGACTTAGCCATTTTAAGCTTCCGATGCGCCTCTGATAAATTCAGATTCGACTTATTTCTCTTGATCGGAAAATCTAATTTTCAACTCGTTTTAAATCCTTCGGATTACTCATAGTGCGTGTGACTAAATAGGCTTTCGATTTATGTTGGCCATCTATAATTAACGAATTATAGAACGATCATCAGTGGCACCTAGTAGTACATCATTACCCCCAATTAATCGAAAGATCAACGGTTGACCTCAGAAATAATTCTGAAACCCTTCAGCAGCTATAATGAATCGTGCCTCATTCCCTTCACCATCTTATACCCACTTGGTTCAGGACATGGTCTATATGTGTTAGTCCCCACTAGGCTGACTACGTCACACCTAGCCCAAGTAATGTCTTTCTCGTCCAATGGATTCTAATTACTCTCATGTATTTCAGAGACTCATACTCTGAACATGTCATGCTCTGGCCAGAGGCTTTGAGTAACAATCCGACGATAGGCCTTGGGTATACATCCCCTTGCAAGGAGTGGTGAATCCTTTGTAGGCTGTTCAAACATCTTCGGGCACTTCGGCTTATACCCAACCATCCTGGGTCCACGCCTCCTTGGAGGTGCTTGCTTAAGATGTTAAAGTATAAGTCTCCATGAGCAAGATGACTTGAACACCACAAGTCAAAGGAACATCGCACTTAAGCTGCAGTAAGAACTTCACTGACATGTCTATATGTAGACTACCATGTGAAGTTTTACAGCCAGTCACTCCAATGAACTAGTTCCCTTAACTAGCATTCATGTTTATCTCCGGACATCCCAATGTCACCAGCCAGTGAGAATCAGCTGATTAGAGAATAACCCATGCTAGTCTCAACAGAATTGATAGTGTCCGTATTTATCAATTCATCGACTCGGGACATTTTCAATACTTCACAATTGCACATGAAGAGATAATCACTAGTTGTGAATTCATCACAAATTCTCTCATGCTATGAATTGTATTGTGGGCATTCAGTAAATGAGTTTAAGATCCCTATCAAATATACAAACATGTATACTCAAATAGTGAATATTCATTTATTAAAATAAATATTTACAATCATAAGGCGATTGCCTTAGGACACTTCTCTCATATTACTAACAAATGGATCAGTGGATAGCCACTGAGGAGCATTGGAGAGCAGAGGAGGATTGGAGGAGAGATGAGGATAATCGGAGGAGAGTCGAGGATGATCGTCATGGGGATGTTAGTCATAAAGCTCTTATGGACCATATGATACCGGTTATAGCTACTTTCACCCATCGACATAATATGGTTTTGAGTTATAGGAGATTCAAGACCTAACAGACGGTGGCGATTAGACTTTTTCTGAGGCATGTTCCACTATAATGTACTTCTTTTTCGTCGGTAATATTTCCCAAGCAATTTTTATCCCATCGTAGTTCTGTCCATAATGCTACGTACCGATGAAATTCCATCAAAAAATTCCGTTGGTAATGCAGGTTTTTTTTGTAGTGAATTGGAAATAATTATATAGAAAATTTTAGAATTTTTTTGGAATTTTTTGGAATGGTTTATGGGATAAACAAGAGCGAGATGAGCTATTTCCAAATTATCTGAGGAGGAGTTTATTTTCCAAAAGAATCATTAATATTAGATTTAAATGGAATTTTATCATCCCTATATATACCTAATTTTTTTGGCCTTGTTGATTCTGCCCGAAGCCTTTATGGAGCCTCATCTCCCCTGATCTCATCTTCCCAAGCTCATCTGCTCCTCTTCCACCCGGGCATCGACAATCAGAGGTTCTTCTCATCTTCATTGCCGAGCCAGTCATCAACGATCTGTATTATTTAACTCCATTTGTCTCGGATGCTGACATCAGGTAGTGAGGGGTGCAACGATCCTCGCGGTGGCATCACATATACGACGCAAGGGTTGATCCCCCTCTAGGTACTACCCCCTCTACCCTAGCTTCATGGATCCTCTCGTTCGATGTCTCGTATTAGATCTAGTTCTCTCCTTGCGGCGATCTGCCGTTGTCTGTCATGATTGATCTCGAGATTGAGGGTGAAGAAGGTGACTGATGGCATTTTTCTCCTTGTGAGGTTTTATGGCAGCAGAAGCTGAATAGGGGACTCCACGCACTTCTCTAATCTTAGCCGGATCTGGGCATAAGGATTACAGTAGGAGCCAATTCGAGTAAGGTTTCTTCTGCCTATGTTGATCTTGATGTATTGCTGATAGTTTAGTTGAATCATTAGATATACATTGGTATTTCCTCCTTTGATTGGATTGAATTGAGGTTGATTTGGTTTTAGAGTTTTGAGCTTGCAATATTTGTGCCATATGATACTCGATTGTATCAGTTTAGATGGATAACTAGATTAATTGGATGAGTTGATTTGTGGCTCGGAAATTGTAATCCTGGTTCTGTTTAATCTTTGATGGTTGCCATGAGCGAACTTTTTGAATTGGATTTGAATGGAATTCAGTTTGAGTGTCTGGATCTGAACTCTTGAATCAGATTATGGAGTAGTAGTAGTTTTGTTTTGTGACAATTTTGGGCAGAATTCTGTTGAGTCCTATTGTGCCGCGAGCTTTAAATTTGATGATGAAACGATTAGATCTGGGTAATGGTATGGAAATTTGATTATTATCTTGCTTGCTTTGTTTATTTGGTTGGGGTGTTGCCACATGTGGTGGAGATGACAATTCAAACTTATTGTGGATTAAGGCATACTTAACATCTAGTTGATTTCTTCTTGCCGTGAGCTGCATTTAGTTTCTGTGAGGGTTTTCGATGTGGATCAGTGTAGAGCGATGCTCTACTTGTATATTTGTTTGCATGATTGATAGTCATGATGCATGTTTTGGGACCTATGCATTTCACACCATTGTAGGGTTGATGATTTTGTTGGGGTTGGGTGTGCTAGTAGCATGCATCCTCCTAGTATGGTTGCATACTAGCGATCACTGTTTTTCCTAGGGTCTGAGCCAATCATCAGTCATATTTCTTGGGTTGATAGAGTTGTTGGCCCTGTACTGTTGCATATGGCGATAATCGGCTCCCCTAGGGTCTGAGCCTGTCGTTAGTCAGTTTCCTTGGGTTTGTGGAGCTGTGGGCTCCGTACGGTTGTATACTGGTGATCACCAACTTCCCTGTGGTATGAACTTGTCGCCAATCATGTTTGTTGGACTTGTGTATATCATAGTATTGCATGGATGCTGGTCTGGTTGGATCGTGTTCATTATTATTATGCACCATACTTGCATTGTTGCCACTGGCGATCATCTGCTCCCTTGGAGTATGAGCCCATCATTAGTCGTATTGTCCTATTGGCCACGCTCGACCACTCAAGGGTGGTGGTAGACGGAGTTGTGTGCAGACAATGGACTTGTAGAGTGGTATCACTCCCCCAGGACTTTTGCGGGTTACAAGGAGGGGTTTGGCTCCCATAGTGCATGCAGTGGACTTTTAGAGTGGTATCACTCACCTAGGGCTTTTGCGGGGTACAGGGAGGGGTTTGGCTCCTATTGTGGATACAGTGGACATATATAGTGATATCACTTTCCCAAGACTTTTGTGAGGTACAGGGAGGAGTTTGACTCCCACAACATCCTGTCCACTTGACCACCCATTGTAATGGTGTTTGGAGTGCGTATAGTTGATATTGCATCATGTGCATATGATGCATTGGTTGTATTTGCTTATGCTTGCTGCATTTGATTGAGCTAGGGTTGCTGCATATGTTTGACATGCACATACAGGAGGTATATTGTATTGGATCGAGAGAAACGATAGAGGGGGGGGGGTGAATATCGTAAGTCTTTTTTTGGATTAAAAATAAGAGCATACACAGCGGAAATTTAAAAACACAACGCAAACACAATCGATTTACTTGGTTCGGAGTCGCAGTCGGCTCCTACTCTAAGGCCCACGGTCGTTGACCATTTACTGCGGGCAATTCTATATGCGCAAAAGGTTTACAGAAATAGATTACAATATCAGTACAGTAAACTGAAAGAAATTCACTCTTTGTTACCGACGTCCGGAGTAGTTCGTATTTTCGGAGCAGGGGGACGTCATCGGCGCTTGTATCTTGAGTCGGGAGGTTTCAGGGACAAAGCGCTGGAGCAGATGAGCGTGACTGCGTTTGAAGAAATTGATTGATGAAGCCTTGGGGTCGAGGGCCTATTTATAGCCCCTGGGGGCGCCCGGAACGTCGGGGGCGCCCCCCCACGTGTCAACTGATCCGAGTTGCACTCAGTCAGCTCTGATCCCTTCAAACTCGGGATCAGATCTTGACTGGGGCGCCCGGGACGCTGCGGGTGCCCGGATTGACCGGGTCAACTCTTATCTGTTGGCTTCACTGGAGTCTGCTTCGATTGCTTGAACTGGGGGCGCCCGGGACGCTGGGGGCGCCCGGGAGCATGGGGGGCACCCGGGAGCACGGGGGCGCCCCGCCCATAAGCTGCCGAAGCTCACTTTGCTTTTTCATTGTTTTGTGTTCACCTTGTGGGCGCCCGGGATACTCCAGGCGCCCTGGTCAGCTGCTGCCTCACTCCTTTGAGGCTCTCTGAGCTGCAGACACTTGTTCCTTCGGTCCTGCATCCAGGGTTAGTCCAAAACAACATAAAGCAATTATATTTTAATTTATACATACTTAGCTGTCTTGGTTCTGACTTTGGGCCTCCCAAAATGGAGCCCTAGGTCGAACCGATGCCTACTGTTCCCTCGACGGGGAACGCGTCCTCACCTACTCCTCTCGGGAGAATGTACCTGATGCCAACCGGCTCCTCCGGTTGGACTTTTGCCCAGCTGTCCTTCACCAGGTGCCTAGCTGTCCTTCGCCAGGTCTTCAGAACCAGACTGTCCTTCGCCTGTTGCCTAGCAGTCCTTCGCCTGTTGCCTAGCAGTCCTTCGCTAGGTCTTTGTATCCTGGCATTCCTTCGCCAGGTGCCTAGCAGTCCTTTGCTAGGGCTTTGTATCCTGACATTCCTTCACCAGGTGCCTAGCAGTCCTTCGCTAGGGCTTTGCCTGCACACTTGAGTAACATGTTAGATAAACATTATACCTTAACTTTTGAACCCTGTTGCCATTATCAAAACATAGGTTTGACTTGCGTGCTTTCTGCACCAACAATCTCCCCCTTTTTGATTTATGGCAACCCTGGTTCAAAAAGTTAAGTCAATCAAAACAAGAAAAATGAAATTTTGTTCCCTCCCCCTGGAAGAAATCTCCCCCTAGATTTTTCAAAAGTTTATGGGGGTTTTTAAAAATAGATTCTAAGTTTAAAATTAGAATAATTTTCAGCAGAACCTTTAAGGAGTAATTTTCCAAAATAATTTTCGTTGTGTGCTTTGGAAAGTTTTTATAGGAAAATTATTGACACTTTAAGTTTAGCTACTTATACAGCTTAAATTAGGAAAGTTTTGAAAACTTAAGTTTTGAAAACTTACGTCTTAAGTGCTTAGGAAAATTTTGAAAGCTTTAAGTACTTAGTATGTTTTTGAAATCTTAAGTAAATTTGAAAACTTTAAGTACTTAGGGAAATTTTGAAAGCTTTGGTTTTAAGTACTAAGAAAGCTAAGCTTTGAAAACTTTTTAAATACTTAGAAGACCTTAGTACTTTTGAAAAAATGAGTTAAGTACTTTTTGAATATAGAGTTTAAATTAAAATTTTTTTTAAACTCTCCTTTCCTATCTCTCCCCCTTTGCCATATATCAAAAACAACGAAGTATAGCAGAACAGGATGATTAAATTGCATAACAGAAAATAATAACTTGCATAATTTGCTATATTGAACCAGTTCAGAATATGAATTAAACCAAATCAGTTTCAATTTTTTCTTTTAGGGTCCTGTCTAACCCAATTAGTTACTTACTAGCTGTTATAAGCAGTAATTTTCGCTAGGGTTAGTCAAGTTAAGTGTTCTGTTCAAGTTAGATTTTCTAAACTTGACACTTAACTTGATTGCTGTATATATTGTATTTAGTGCCCCAATTACTGCAGATGCACTGACATAAAGCATCTTGAATTAAGGCAAAGACCTAAGCATCTCAACCCTTTCTAGGTTATCAATCAAAAAGTACCCTAAGGTGTTTGTGAGATGCTGACTTCTAAATCTATAGGTGCATGCAGTGCTAGGGTTAGGGCCTAGACTAAGTCCATTTTATGAAAAGAAAAGCCCTAGTTTTGAAAGGGGGTATTTTTAAGATAAAACTAAGTCGAAAAAACTTTTCAAAACTAAGTAAAAGCTGATTTTGAAAGTGTTAAAAAAACTACGTTTAAAATTGATTTCTGAAATGAGTAAGAAAACCAACAGTAGACTTATCCTATTCTACTAAGCATAATCCTAACTACTGATTAAATAGAAGAAAAACAAGTACTCATTTCCATAAGTCAGCTAGTCAACAACAAAAAAAACTAACACAGTCACATGAGTCAAACATGAGTCAACCCTACTAAGTAGGGGCAGTCAAATAGTCACTGATATAATGCCAATCAAATCGAGGACGAGGGACCGGGATGATCAGACGAGCTTGGCTGCCAGGATCGAAATAGTGTCATCATCTCGTGATACTGTGCGTCTCTGGTCTCCCTCTCAGCTCAAAGGGCACTCATATAGTCAGTGTAATAGCCTAGATTTGTCTCCATATCCTCAGCATGGTTTGCCTCCACTTCCTCTCGGAGGCTCTGGACCTGTGTCTCCAGCCATGTCACTCTCTCGTAGAGTGTCGGTGGAGGGGGCTCGTCTATGTGTGCTCGGGTCTCTGCTGCCAAATATGCAACGTCAACATCTACCTCCTCGTCTGAGTCGATCTGCGCTCCGGCTCGCTGTCGTCGCCAAGTAGAACCCCGGTGGCTGATACATCTATACCAGCTAAAGAGAAGTTCCTAAATCCTATCTCGTCAAAATCGTCATCTCGGTTATTTCACCTACGGTAATGTCACGACCGTGGTGATGAAGGATGGAGGTGATGATGTGGCAGAAGGGGGTGCGTACCCGACTCTGAGTCGTGACACTGGAGGCATATAAGATAGCGTGAAATATGTGAAGGCCGATGTCAATGTCTAGATGATGGATCAGAGCATACAAGAAGAAGGTATGAAAAGGTCGCATGGTCGCGACATCCCTAGTGGATAGTGGTAGTATGCAGCGGACCAGGACTCTGTATAGGGCGTAGTCCTGGACTTGAAGTTCAACGGACTGAAATCGTCTAGTTGCGGGGAGTCTAGCTTCCCTATAGAAATATGAGTGGAGAGTGTCTAAAGTAATGTGAGAGTAGGGAGCATCAAATGGAGGATCCCTAGGCGGGTAGCAACAAAAGGTGGACTGGGAAGGTCGTAGTCCAAGAAATCGATTTAGTAGGGTAGGGGTGATTGACAGGGGTATTCTTGAACAATAGTGACAAACATGAGATTGTTCTGTCTAACTATGTTATTATAGAATTCTGCACATAAAGATGTGTTAATTGAATGAGTGCAGAATACTAGATTGTCTAGTTGATAGAAGTTTATAACATTCATGGCTAGGGGACACGATTGAGTGAAGAAGTGCCTATTTAGATAGCTAGTTTTGATAGGCTTGTAGGTTGTTCGAGCAAACTTATTACATAGATCTAGAGTAGGGAACCTAGGGTCGGGACTTGGTTCGGTTCCGGGGTTCGCTTGGTTTGCTCGGCGTTTTCTAAGTTAAGAAACATGCATTTATAAGAAAGGAATTAATAAAATAATTCTAAATGCATAAATGAAATCATACCGAGGAGGCATGGTTGAGATTGAGGAAGCACATTGTCACTTGATCTCCTTGGAAGGAAGGAAGTGAGAAAGGAGGATGGAATTTGGTGTGGGAAGAGGAAAGGGTTCGGATGCCCTTTTATAGGCAGGTCATTGGGGGCGCCCGGGAGCTCCCGGGAGCCCGAGACAGTGCCTACTGCCTTTGGCAGTGATTTAGGCTGGTTGGGGGCGCCCGGAACGACCTGGGCGCCCCGGTCAGGCTGGTCTTTGCTGCTTTTGCTGCTTTGACTGATGTGGGGGCGCCCCCATGGTTCCGGGCACCCTGGTCAAGGGGTAAAAAGCAGCTTTTTGCTTTGAGAGAAGAGAAAGTCATTGGGGGGGGGGGGGCGCCCGAGGAGTCACGGGCGCCCGGATTATGTAGGAAGTGACACTTTTGATGTTTTGTGATCATTTGACCATGGTTTGAAGTGATTTGACTGCTTTGACTATGGTTTGACTACGTTGACCATGGTTTGACTACGTTGACCATGGTTTGACTACGTTTTGAATTACAGAATTAGACCATAATATAGGTATTAAAAGGAATTTCAATTGAATTTATTTTTACTGTCTCACCCAATTTAGGGTTTTCAATCACGTTAGCCTTCAGGTTTTGTGAGACAGGTTTTTGAAAAATGTGATTTATTTTGAAAAACTAGAATTAATTTAGAAAATAATTGAATTTATTTAAAAATTATTTGAATCTATACATAACTGAAAAATTGTGTTAGATTTAAATTTTGCAAAGAATGATTTGAATTTGAATTTCAGAGATTGGCTTCCAGGTCTTGGCGAGGCACTAGGCCTTTTTTGGCCGTAGCCTTATTGGATCATCAACCCTTTCCTTGACAAAGCCTTTCAATGAAATTTCATTTTCTAGATTATTCTTTGAAAAATTCTGGTCTAACTAGTTTGGGTCTTGGATCGGTAGCTTCGGCTAGTTTCACCAGTCTAAAGAGACCAAGTATACTTGATCTTATTAGAATTGGTTTCCCTAACGTACTATCATCTCACCTCCTCCCAATACTATGTTGTTCAAAATTCAGTTAAGTTGGTTTGGTCCTTAAACTAACCATTCCTATGTCTATGCATGATGAATAGCAGAAATTAACTAAACAAACAAACAAGCAAATTGCAATCAAGAATTGAATTTTATCTAATAATAAATATTGTTTTTAATTTGGCTCCCCCTGGACTAAAGCCACGATAATGGTTTAGCAAGATGTGAATCTTGTCCTTGGGGATCTAATACTGATTTGATCCAGTTTGTTTGTTCAGACATAGTTTTGGTACCCATGCCTGAACTTTAGTCTGGACTGGTTCAGTACAGCAAAGTAGGATCTTAGTCGAGATTTGGTTCTATAGCCTAGTCCGGATCGATTTAGAACCGATTTCTATTTTTCAAGAATCATGTCAAGACCCTTGGAACTAGAGGTAAATCGTTCTAAAGCTGATCTAAGGTTCTTAACCTGAGTTTTCAGGGAGGAGTTCTCTTTCTCAAGTTTTTCAACTTGAGTAGAGGTTCCTTCTTGAACTTTCTCGGTTAAGGGTCTAGAGTCAGCTCCCTCTTTCAGGAGTTTTACTTCCTGTCGGAGGGATTTGACTCGGAGTTTGGCTTTCGCCAAATCTCGAGAGAAATAAGAGATTAATTCACTTAACTGACTTCTAGTAAAACCACTTACCTTGATTTCGCCGTCTTCTGAAAATGTCAGTCTGCCGTCATCCTGTTCTGATTCTGACTCGGACTCGACTTCTTCTGAAGCGGTTAGTGCGAGTAGGCTTGACTGTGGGACCTCTTCTTCTTCGGAGGAGGAGGACTCGTCCCACGTTGCTTGAAGTGCCTTTTTCTTTCTGTTCTTCTTGGTTTCCTTTAGGTTCGGACACTCTGTCTTGTAGTGACCCTTTTTCTTGCACTCGTACGTAGCAGGTCACGTTGGGCTTGTTCTTTTCGTTTGCGGGTTCAGCTGGTTCATCCTTTCTTCGGCTGACTTTCTGTTTGTTGGTTTGGTTCTTCAATTCCTTGTAGTAGTTTCAGGCCAGTCGGATCAGCTTAGGTCGATCTCCTTCTTCGTCTTCTGAGTCTGAGTCTGAGTTAGACTCGGGTTCAGGTTGAGGCTTTTTCTTTGTTGTCCTTCCAGTTTTACCTGCAACAAAGACAATACCTTTCTCGGCCAAATTGCAGTTAGTCTGTTCATGTAATTCTAATTCAGAGAACAATTCATCTAATTTAATTTTTGAAAGGTCCATTGAGACCTTGTATACATCTACCATAGATGCCCACAAGGTGTTTCTAGGGAAAGCATTTAAAGGGTACCTTATTAGGTCACAGTTTTCTACCTTGTGACCGATGGTGTGCAGTCCGTTCATCAGTTCCTGAATTCGGGCGTGAAGCTGAGCTGCTGTTTCGTTGTCGGTCATTTTGATCGTGTACAGCTTGTTCAGGAGGAGATCCCTCTTGCTGATCAGAGTGTCTGATGTTCCTTCGTACAACTCGATCAGTTTCCCCCACAGCTCCTTGGCACTGTTGAAAGGACCCACCTGGTTCAACTCCTCTTTTGTTAAGCCGCATTGGAGGGTCTGAGTCGCCTTTGCATCAGCTTCAATTTTTCGTTTCAGAGCGGTGTCCCACTCTGTATAGGTTTGAGGTACTTCTTCAGCAGTTTTTGGAATCTCCAGTCCGGACTGGATGATTATCCATATGTCCACCTGAGTTTTCAGGTGGACCTCCATTCGGCTCTTCCAGTAGGAGAAGTCCTCCCCACTGAAGAGAGGTGGTCTTGCTGTGCTGAAGCCTTCTTGCATGACCATCTTATCTGAAAAATAACACTAAAGAAAAAGAAAATATCCCAAGACTTGGTCTTGGATTAGTAGTGCGGGATAAAGAGAAATAATTATCGAGGGGTGTTGCACCAACCTCGATTAACGAAAATTTCGAAAAAAAATAAAATTTTTTTTGTAAAGATCCGAAATTTTTTTTCTCAAATTGGTGGTTGCACCAAATTTGAGCTTCCCCATTCTGATACCACTTGTTGGATCGAGAAAAATGATAGAGGGGGGTGAATATCGTAAGTCTTTTTCGGATTAAAAATAAGAGCATACGCAGCGGAAATTTAAAAACATAACGCAAACACAATCGATTTACTTGGTTCGGAGTCACAGTCGGCTCCTACTCCAAGGCCCACGGTCGTTGACCATTTACTGCGGGCAATTCTATATGCGCAAAAGGTTTACAGAAATAGATTACAATATCAGTACAGTAAACTGAAAGAAATTTGCTCTTTGTTACCGACGTCCGGAGTAGATCGTATTTTCGGAGCAGGGGGAAGTCGTCGGCGCTTGTATCTTGAGTCGGGAGGTTTCCGGGACAGAGCGCTGGAGCAGATGAGCGTGATTGCGTTTGAAGAAATTGATTGATGAAGTCTTAGGGTCGAGGGCCTATTTATAGCCCCTGGGGGCGCTCGGAACGTCGGGGGCGCCCCCACGTGTCAGCTGATCCGATTTGCACTCGGTCAGCTCTGATCCTTTCAAACTCGGGATCAGATCTTGACTGGGGCGCCCGGGACGCTGGGGGCGCCCGGATTGACCGAGTCAACTCTTATCCGTTGGCTTCGCTGGAGTCTGCTTCGATTGCTTGAACTGGGGGCGCCCGAGAGCACGGGGGCGTCCCACCCATAAGCTGCCGAAGCTCACTTTGCTTTTCTTTGTTTTGTGTTCACCTTGGGGGCGCCCGGGATACTCCGGGCGCCCTGGTCAGCTGCTGCCTCACTCCTTTGAGGCTCTCTGAGCTGCAGACACTCGTTCCTTCGGTCCTGCATCCAGGGTTAGTCCAAAACAACATAAAGCAATTATATTTTAATTTATACAGCCTTAGCTGTCTTGGTTCTGACTTTGGGCCTCCCAAAATGGAGCCTTAGGTCAAACCGACGCCTACTGTTCCCTCAACGGGGAACGCGTCCTCACCTACTCCTCTCGAGAGAATGTACCTGATGCCAACCGGCTCCTCCGGTTGGACTTTTGCCCAGCTGTCCTTCGCCAGATCTTCAGAACCAGACTGTCCTTCGCCTGTTGCCTAGCAGTCCTTCGCTAGGTCGTTGTATCCTGGCATTCCTTCGCCAGGTGCCTAGCAGTCCTTTGCTAGGGCTTTGTATCCTGGCATTCCTTCGCCAGATGCCTAGCAGTCCTTTGCTAGGGCTTTGTATCCTGGCATTCCTTCGCCAGGTGCCTAGCAGTCCTTTGCTAGGGCTTTGTATCCTAGCATTCCTTCGCCAGGTGCCTAGCAGTCATTCGCTAGGGCTTTGCCTGCACACTTGAGTAACATATTAGATAAACATTATACCTTAACATTTGAACCCTGTTGCCATTATCAAAACATAGGTTTGACTTGGGTGCTTTCTGCACCAACATATTGTACATGGTCATGTGACCATGTATTGCACGTGTGGTATGAACATATGTGACCTTGCATTAATCATGTGGTACGAGCATACCTATTGAGAGTTCTGATTTTTGGGGCTTATGATTGTTAATACCCCGTAGGTTAAACTGATTCTGGTATGCGCAGTTATTCAGTAAGTTTTATATTCTAATGCTCCTATGAGACTATATCTGGTTTATTTCTATACTGCTTATATATCTTTTACTGCCATGCATATCATATCTCTATACCTATAGAGTTCGCTTGGACTCATCCCTGTTGTTATGTTTCTATTTTCAGGCTGATATACTTGGAGTTGCTAGGAGAGGACCCAACAACCAATTCCTTCACATCTTGTTTTTAGATATCTTGTATTCCGGTGATATCATTGTATTGCTTTCCTCTTTATTTGTGGTCTTGTATTGTGGTTTGTGTGGCTGTGTGCTCTAGAGGGGCTTATATTGATATCTTTTATCGTTGTAAGTCATACTGGTACGTGACTTTTGTGTGGTGTTTGGTTATTTTATTTCTGTTATGTTGATATTTCCAGTCGTGTGGGCTGAAGATGATGTGTTAACTGTGTTGGCCTTGTATCTATGTTTCAGATTGTCAGCCGTATAGGGGAGATGCTGTTCGATTTTCTATAGAACATGTGACTTCTCGAGGCGTGTCAATCTCCTTTGTTGCAGGCGGACAAACCTCTTATAGATGTTGGAAAGAGTAGGAAAATGAATACTAGTTGTTATTCTTTACTATGAGGACAAGACCTCTATTTATCGTGTTTCGGTCGAATTTGACCGTTTGCTGATGTGGCAGCGGAGACGCCTCAGTTCCATCAAAGACGCTTCAATTATGATATGAGGAGCCTTGGTTTCAAACTGAGGTGTCTCAGTTCGACTGAGTACTTATCTCAGTCCATGGTCAACATCTGAGTTGATTATTTTCGGTCTCCGCTCGCTTGGGTGATTTTCTACCGTATGGAGTTGAGCACACTCGATCCCAACTCTAGCTGTTTTCTCGAATGGACTTCCTTTTCGACTTCTCATCCCTCGGACGTTGCACATGTCCTTCTCGTCCATTGATGTACTCTTCCGCAGTTCGTCGTCCCTTGGATACACCGATCCTATCAGTTCCCTTCCCGTGCCATCATTCTCGCTCACTACGTCTTCTACTCAACTTCTTGTGCTCTTATGTTCCTGCACACTTAGACTCTAAGATCAAGCATAACAGGACCTAACATTACTCGGTTGATAGTACTATCTCCTTTAAATGAATGGAAGTAAGAATAAATATACCGACAACAACACTTGACTTGAGCCTTTATTAACATCAAAATATACATTTGATTCTGGTTGCTTCCTGCATTAACAATCTCCTTCATCTTTTTTTATATTTAATAATTTAAGTTCAAAGTTAAGTTAAATAATTTAGCGTTAATTAAGTTTAAAGAAAATAATTCTCCCTCAAATTAAGCGATCCCCTTAATTCAATATCTCTCCCCCTTCGACACACATCAAAAAATTTTTGGTTACAACAACATATTTTGAAATTTTGTTTCGAAATATTCTAAGTATTTTACAAAATATAACATAAGAAATTTTGAAGATTAGCCAAGTTTCAAAAATATCCTAAGTCTTTGGAAAAAATTCCAAAAATTTTGAAAAAACTTTGTTTTAATTAAGAATAATTGATTCATTAATAATTGATTTCAAGTTTAATTAAATTAAGTTAATTGATTAAGTTGATTAACATAATTATGATTAACTTTAATTATTAATTTCAGATGGATCATTAAGAGTTAATTGATTAAATTAAAATTAATTGAATTAAGTTAATTTAGTTGATTTTATTATGTTTCGAATTAATTAATGTAATGGATTTATTAATTTGCATAGTTACTAATTAATTGAGTATATGATTAAGTTTTGAAATTATAAAGTTAAGTTGATAATTAGATTTTATTTTAAGTAATTAGATTCCGAATGAATTATTAACTAAATTAATTACACATTATTTAAAAATTGTTTAAGATTGATTAAATTAATGTTGTTAATTTTTTTTGAGAATTAATCAATTTTGGATTATTAATTAATTTTTGTTTATTAATTTTTGGATTAAAATAAAGTCGATAAATTATTTTCGCAATTAAAATTAATTTTAGATTATTAAAGTTGAACTGATAATTAGGTTTCAATTAATTAATATTACGATTTTTTTAAAATTTTTATTATTTAAATAAATTAGTTGATTAATTATAATTTCAAATCAAAATTATTTATGATTTGAATAAATTTTAGAATAATTAACATAATTAAAATTTTAATTAATTCATGATTAATTGAAATAATTGATTATTAATTTTGAATTAAAAATTAATTAAAATAGTTGTTTGATTAATTATTTTTTAACCTATTTATGAATTGAATTAATTTCATATTAATTAGTTTTGATTAATTTATGGTTGAATTATTGTGAATTAATTTGTTTTTATTATAAAAATTTTGGATTAATTAAGATTGGTTTTTAATTTAATTAATTCTTTTCAGATTAATTAAGATTAATTAAAATAATTGATTAATTAATTTTTTATTAAATTAAGATTAAAAGTAATTTATTCATTAATTAAAGTAATTGATTAATTAATTAATCTCCAATTTAATTATTTAAGATTGATTTCAAATTGTTAAGATTAATTTTGAAAAAGGTTATTTATCCCTTGTTAGATTCAAATTAAGCTTTGCATTTGTTAAGGAGTTTATAGAGTAAGCTTATAGGTTGTGGTGGATCACAAAGGATATCATTAAAGTAACTACGAGCCTGAGACTAAGTTTCCCAAAAACAACCAACCCAAAAAATTAATACTGGATTTGAGTCTAACTAGCTAATGTTTGACTGGGTATCTTTAGCTAGATCCACTAAGTCTAGTGCACTTGGTAGAACACATATGATTCAACCTAGACATGCATTCAACAAAGTTTTCTTAGCTTCCTTATCATCCCAATTCATTCCGATACATGTTCTCAAGGTTGGTTAAAACTTTTTATAACTAACTATTCTAAATTAAGCTAGGAGATAAAACTAAGCATGTATATTGAAAATTAAAACAATCAATTCAACAAGGATAAATGAATTTTCTTTTGGCTCACCCTAAATCATAACTTAGATATGATCTATCTTGATAATGAATTTGATTCTTAGGGATCCAATGTTGGTTTGGTCCATTTAAGTTAAGTTGACATGCTTTGGGGATCCATGCTTGGACTTGATTTCCAACATTTTAACTAATCAAAGACTAGTATGACTTGCTTGTCGTGTTAGCTTTGTGCCTGAGATCAAATTTGTTGTACATAACTTGTTGGGACCCAAGCATCATATTCAAACACTTGGAATCCAAGTAGACTAGTATGACTTGCTTGTCGTGTTAGCTTTGTACCTGAGATCAAATTTGTTGTACATAACTTGTTGGGACCCAAGCATCATATTCAAACACTTGGAATCCAAGTTGAACTTTCCAACATTTTCTTGAGTCCCTCCACTTAACCTTTCAAGATGGAATTTTCTTTCTCAAGTGTTGCACCTTGTGTTGAAGATCCATCTTGAACATGGTTATCTTGAGGGATTCAAGTTGACATGCTCCTTAAGGTAGTTAACTTCCTTAAGTAGCAAGTTAATCTGATCCTCAGATTTAGTTAATTTTTTAAACAAGCATTTAATTATTTTAAGCATTCTTTATTTTGAAGGGAAGGTTACCTCATTTGGTCCTTATAAAACATATCAGATACAGACTTGTGGCTTCTCTCGGACTTGGAATTAGACTCGGACTTGGACTCCTCGTCCCTTGCCATAAGTGCCAAGAGGTTTGACTACTTTGCTTCTTCCACATCCTACTCTTCCGAAGATGATTCATCCTAGGTGGCCTTGAGCGCTTTCCTTCTTCTTAAGACTTGGGTTTCTTCTCCTTTAGGTTAGGTCACTCATACTTGTAGTGACCCTTTTTGTTAGACCCATAGGCATGTTACCTCCGATTTTGGTATGCTTGAGTTGTTTTGTACTTTCTTCATATTTCTTTTGATGAATTTCTTCTTAGTAAACATCTTTCGAACCATGTTTACAATCCCCTCTTCATTGGTTGAATCTAAGTCTTACTTGCTTTTAGATTTTTGTTTTGGTTAGGACTTGAATTTAGCCTCCTTGTTTTGATCACCTACGTACAAAGCTATACCATTCTTGGTTTGACTAGAATTAATCTGCTCATGTAATTTTAATTTACAAAATAGTTTATCTAATTTAATAATTGAAAGATCGGTAAATTGTCATTAAATCCCCAATAGCCCTTTGAACTTTGCAATCACTCCCCACACAAGTTTTTCTTTGTTTTTACTCCCTGATGGATTTGAGTATAAAAGGAGAAAAATTGAGTATACATCAGTGAAAACTGAGTATAATAGGGTGAAACTTGAGTATAAAAGAGTGAAAATTGAGTACAGGGTTATTGATGTGGTGGATGCAAACTGCCATACTCAGTTTTCTAACTTTTATATTCAATTTTCTTCAAATAATACTCACCAAACATCACATCAGGGACTGCATGCAAAGAAATGTTTGTATAGGGATTGCATGCAAAGTTGACTTGGTAAGTGGGGAGTTTAGAAAAATTTACCCTTGAAAGATACTTTAAAATTTTATAGACATCTACCATAGATACCCACAGTGCATTTCAAGGGAAAGAGTTTAGTGTGTACCTTATTACATAATGATTTTCAAGTTGGTAACCGATGAGGTAGAGCCCATTGATGATGTCTTTTATTCTTGCATGTAGTTGAGTCACAATTTCTCCATGAAATATTTTAATATTAAATAATTGATTTAAAAAAAATCTTGTTTAGTTACCTTAGAGTTGTTGGTTCCTTCATGCAACTTGACTAGTTGATCCTAAAGTTCTTTGGAATTTTTGAAAGGCCTAACTCGGTTGAGCTCCTCCTTTGTTAGACTACATTGTATGATGTTCATTACCTTGTAGTCAATTTGGGCTTTCTTCTTCATTTCAGGATTCCACTTTTCCGAATCTAGTGGTTCTTCTTGTTCCATTGGTGGTGAGTATCCTTTTATAATCATGAACCACATATCAATGTCAGATTTGTCATCCTCAATTTCCAATAACTGAAGTCTTCTCTGTTGAATAGTGGAGGATGAATAATGTTAAAACCTTCTTGGTGAGACATCGACATCTTTGCAAGAGGACATAAATAGAAAACGAATTTCGAAGACTTTGTCTTGGGATTAGTAGTGTGAGATAAAAATAATGCTATTGAAAAGAAATGAAAAGATAATTTTTTTAATGCCTAGAAAAGATTTTAAGAAGCTCGAAAAACCATTAGATATTTTAGAGCAAATAGACTCTGATACTAATTGTTGGATCGTAGAAGAGGAGAGGGGAGATTAATCTCGATCATTTAAAAATATTTTCTTTTCTCATAAGACTCAAATCAAAGTAGCAGCGGAATAAAAACAAACACACAAAACACAATTCTTTTTTTTACTTAGTTTGTAGTCCAATGATCATTACTCTAAGGTCCACGATTCTTGATCGCTTCGATGGACAATCCCTTATAGCTCTTTTCTCTGAAACCTTTTGGAAAAAAGCAAACTCGTACAATGAGAAGAGGAGGATAGCAACAACCCTACTATCTCCTTTAAATGAATGCAAGTAACACAAATAAACCGACAACAATAAGTTGAAGATGAAGTGTCATTGTCAGAAAGCCTCTTGATGTTGTATCAGTATGACTTACATAGATGGTCGCAGTAGGAGCGTGATGTAGATTAGAGAGAATTAATAATCTGTGCGGATCCCGAGACCTTCTTTTATATATATTGTTCGATCGACTGAACCCACATTTCGTTGACTGTGTTGGTGCAGGGAGCACCATAATCGAACTTATGTTTTGATATTGTCAAAGG
Source organism: Boesenbergia rotunda (assembly GCA_024364735.1). Lineage (NCBI taxonomy): Eukaryota > Viridiplantae > Streptophyta > Magnoliopsida > Zingiberales > Zingiberaceae > Boesenbergia > Boesenbergia rotunda. Next base: position 145,652 of record JAGFNQ010002369.1, on the reverse strand, counting down.
TTCAAGTAAAGTCTTGTTGTTGTCTGATGGATTGATCTAGTGTGCAGGAAGATTACCTCAGTGAAGTCCTAGTTATAGCTAGGCAGGAGTCTTGGCATATCATGGAAACTAGGCAGGAAGCCCAGATAAGTTGATATCTAGCAGGAAGTTTCGGTAGGTCTAGAGGACCCAATACCGAGCAAGTGGAAGTCCTGGTGGGCCGATCCGATGCCAAGAAGTGAAGTCTAAGCAGGTCTGGGAGACTCGATGTCTGGCAGGTGAGTGAGGTAAGTCCTGGAGAAGAGTGCAGTGAGGTCATGTTCCGAAGGGACAAACCTTAGGCGTTGATCCAACTAAAAGAAACTAATGGAGGTTTCTAAGTTGAGATCTAGGTTCTACTATCTAATCATGCATACTACCTATTTGTTTGTACTAATCTTGTTTTGTAGGATTGTTATTATACTATCTAATGTGTTAATTCTGTTTTATAGGATCATTTCGAACTTTAAAGGGTCATAACTTTTTACTCGAAACTCGGAATCGAGCTCTATCCATGGCCACACGTCAACAACTTAGAGTTCTAGACTTCTTGTTAAGACAACTCGACCAAAGAAAGTGGTTCAATTGACTAAAAAAGGGAATTAATCAACTGAACCATCTAAATTCAGCACAGATCAGTTTTTCAGTCGACTAATAAAAGTGATTAGTCAATTGATCTAGTTTGGAAAGTGTAGAAAATATAGAAGGAAAGTTTTTTTGGTCGATTGAATAGAAGGATTAGTCGACTGATAAAAATATGAAAAGCCAGAACAACAGATCGAATCAGTGCAAGCAAGGAAGGGAGTGTGGTTTAGTCGACTGATAGGAGGTTCAATCAACTGAACATTGTTTATAAATGAGCATCTTGAGATTAGAGCCATCATCACTTCTCTCTGCTTCATTTTTCTTTTGCTGGTTCTACTCACTCAAGTTCGCCACTACTACGCCAGAAGGCTTGCTGACAATCTACGCTAAAAGCTTCAATCTTATTGTTGGTGTACTTTACATTTTGTACTTAAATTCATTTATAAAGGAGATAGTAGGTTGTTACTATCCTCCTCTCATCTTGTACGAGTTTGCTTTTCTCCTAAAGGCTTCGGAGAAAAGGATTATAGTGGATTGACCAATGAAGCTATCAAGGATCTTGAGCCTTGGAGTAGGAGTTGACGAAGGCTCCGAACCAAATAAAAAATAACTTGTTTCCTGATTTGTGTTTGTCTATTCCGCTGCTACATTGATTCGATTTTACGAAGACTAAAAGAAAAGATTTCAAATGAATGAGATCCATCTTCTCTCTCTCTTGTTGGAGCAATCTATGGTATGGAGTGACCATGTGTTTTGATGTTTGGGCAAACAGTTTAAGTTAGGTTCACCCTTGTATTTGATATGTGTATGTGAGTGTGCAGATTTGTAGGATACACATAGACTTAGCTGGATGGCTTCGACTCCGGTGAAGGATGGCATGAGGAGACAAGCAATGGGTTGTATGCATCCGAGGGGCCGTGGACAAAGCAGGAACGATGAGTCAAGGGAAGCACACTTCGAGACATACACGAAGGATGGCATGAGGACGAGCCACAGGTTCGTATGCATACGAGGGATGAGAGCGAAAGTCGAAGAAGGCTTGAAGGCAACAGGTCGAAGCTGCAAAAGAAGAGTCAACTTAGTCGTGAGGGTCCGAGTGTGAGAGAATTGTACTCAGGAAGGGAAACCCTATGTTTAGGGTTTAGGCAATCGACTGATGCTTGGATCAGTCGACTGATGTAGAGCACTGTGTCGGCTGAAATTCCAACGTTGGGTTGTAACATTCGAATCCAAGTGGATCAGTCAACTGGTGTTGGTACCAGTCAATTGGTAACGACTGTTTCAGCTATGAGCTCTATTTAAGAGAGCTCGGTTTGGCTAAGCAAATGTTGACAAAATAAGTTTGGGTAAAACTTATTAGTACTCTCCAAGTGCTCAAGTGTTGTTGGGAGTTTGTGGTGAGGTTTCTCCACCCACAAGGTGCGACACGAGCTAGCCGGAGGTCTTCGGGGGACTAATCCACCGACGGATAGGGATCGTCCACCTTACGGGCAGCCGTGGAGTAGGAGCTTTATCTCCAAACCACGTTAACAGTTTGTCTTCTTAGTTGTTAGCTTTTAGTTATTGGTTATTCCGTTTGCGCACTAACAATGTGTAGGAAGAGAATCGCGATCGAAGTAGGTGATCGACTATTCACCCCCCTCTAGCCGTGCCATCGATCCCAACAAATGGTATCAGAGCAGGGGTCGCTCGTCTACAGACTAACCGCCGGGAGAGCAAAAAGCTAGAAGAAATGATGGTTGAAGAAGGATTGGGAGACGATATCAATGTTCCATCTCCCTACGACCACAAGAGTTTCGATTATTGGAGGATGCGGACAAAGACTTGGTTCGGCATGGATTGAGATCTCATGATCACGCTCGAAGAATCATTTGAAGTCCCAAAAGATAAGCATGGGAAGAAGCTCCGACCAAGATATTGGACCAAGGAGCAACAAACCCAATCAAAGGCAAATGAAAAGGTAATTTCAATATTACTTAATATTTTGCCTAATGATATAATTAGTGGTGTAGGTGAATATAAAAATGTGCATGAATTATGGAGAAAGATGTTAGCGCTTCATGAAAATCGTGCACAAGGCCAAGTAGTGGAAGAGCCCAAGAAAATGAGCTTAATGGTCTAAAAAGAAGAGAAGGACCAATCGGATGAGGAAAGAAGCTCAACATTCGAAGTGGAGGAGAAAAAAAAATTCATCCATCTCCTCAAGTGAAGTGACACAAGAAATTGAAGAACCATTCACTTCATCAAAGGGGGAAGAAGAAGTCTCCACTTCAAGGATTGAGGGGGAGGATAGACCATCCTCAATACCGGAGCAAGAAGAAGCTTCCACCTCCAACAAACCAAAGTCAAAAGACCACATTATTTGCTTTGGGTGCAATGAGAAGGGACACTATAAAGACAAGCATCCATTAGGTAAAAAGGAGGTAAACCCTAAACCCAAGTCAATTTCTTTAAAATCTAACATGGGTTGTAGGGAAAAGAAGAAGATGCACATTAGGTGCTTCACGTGTTGTGAGCTAGGACACTACCACACCAAATGCTCAAGGAAAGTAGAATTCAAGAAATTAGAGGAGGAAGCGGAAGAAGAAGGAGAAGAAGAAAAGGTTACATCAATGGGGAGCTACAAAGGTAAGGGAGGTAATCCCTAACTTTAAATATAATTCAAATTTATCCATGTAAGTTAGAAATAATAGAGATTATTTGCCCATGCATAATCTTGGATTTAAATATCATGATAGGAGTAGGGTTAATAATGTAGATCAAAACCCTAGAAAAATCATGCATCATGATAAATCTAATATCATTAGACCTAGGGACCAAGACATTAATTCCAAGAAGGGGAGACACATGCTTAGAATGAGGAGGTTTAGGAATGACCAAGTTGGGCATGTCAATTCTAGGTTTAAAACCTAGAGAAGAAAAATCAAGCTTTGAGAGCAAAGCTTGATAAATTAGAGAAAACCCTAGATAGATTCACGATTGGATCTAAGGGTTTAGGTATGATGTTGGGTAGTCAAAAACCCAACAATGATAGATCGGGTCTAGGATACTAATCTAAGTGCTCCAATACTATGGAGAAGTCATATGCAAGGGTGTCATATGACTAGAGCAAGGGGAAGCCTGATAAGTGTCATTTTGTTGATCATTTTATATACTTAAATACGTGTTTGACCCATATTTTACTTGTATAATTGTGGATTTACCCTAGGTTCTAGGATTTATACTCTTTTTGGATTAAATTACAAATTTTGATATATTTTAGTTGTTTTGTCACTAAATTTTTGATCAACTTTTGTAGGCTTGGAGGGATCATGAACCTAGGTCATGTTGGGTCAAATGTTGAGTCAAAAGTGGACTAGATCAAGTGATCAAGCGTCGACTCATTTGGACCGTCCGATGCAAGAACGGTTAGATCTAGACCATCTGAGAACTTCTGATCAATCCGAGTTGGGATTAAGGCTAATCAAGCGATCAGATCATGATCTGAGAGTTTTAGCCCAATCGGAGATCATCTAGCCGTTGGATCACGATCAGAGAGATATAAACCGTCCATTCAAAGATCAAGGTGATCTGCACCATCCATTACAAATCTGGCAGATCCGAGTTAACCCAAGGTAGATCCTGACCTCTGATCAAGATCCGAAAAATTTGAGTCAAATCGGACAAGGATCCACCGTTGAATGAAGTGGGATTAATCTGAGCCGTCCACTGCTTAACTATTTAAACTGCCATCAGATCCTGAACAGAGCGTCGCGTCTTCGCAGCTCAGTTTCCAGTTTTTTTCATTTGTTCTTCGTTTTTGTTGCGATTTCTTCCATCCGAAGGCGTGGCCAACTCGATTAGCACCTTGGAGCAAGATCTGGATCCGTGGAAGATGTTTCTATGGAGATTTAATCACTGATTTGCAGCTGTGTGCGGATCTGTGATCAGATCTGAAGTTGGAGCAATTTTCCATTGGTTTGCGAGTTGAAGGGGTTCTTGGCTTGCCCTTGCGTGACGAACAAGGTGGTCTTGATACAAGGAATGGTCGAGACTTAGTTTTATGGCATTTCTTTGAGTTTTAGCTGTAATTTCGTTGCTGTAATGTCAATTCTGTTACTGTCTTCGTATCAGTTGCTTAGTTCTTTGTAATCTGAATTTTTCCAGCTCAAATTAGGTTTCATTCTGCAAGTAGATGAGTTAGTGAGTTAGATCAGTGATCAATTGTATCCAATTCCAGTGAATTTTCTATTTGTTGCTTGTGTATCAAGTGGTCATTGAGTATCAACTCTGTTTTCTGCACTCCCATTTAGTTTCTGAATTCATATCAGTGAATTTAGTTATTGAATTGTTCCTACATTTACTAGTGTTTCAATTCTGCACTTTCATTAGTTCGATTACTTGTTTAGTGGATGATTGTTTTCATTTCAGCTTGAATTTCTGTTGTCTGTGCCATTTTCCTGCTTCCTGCAATTCGTACAGTGTTAGTTCCTGAAATCTGTAGTTTCTTTCCAGTTCAGTCCATATCCAGCTTTGATTCCCGGAATTAGAGATAAAACTTAGGGAACTCATGCATTCAGTTTCAGCTTGCTTACAATTTGATTGCTTCTGAATTCCATTCCATTTCTGCATTAGGTTTTAGCTCTTGCATTAATATTCAGGTTTCCTGCGTAGTAGTCTATATGAAATCTGTGTAGCAATAAATTCTTCTGCATATCATTTAGTTTTACTGAATTGAATCCAAACATTAGTTTTTCCTCTGAATTTACATCGCAAATTGTTTTAGTTACATTGTAATTAGTTCCAATTGTGGCGTGCCAATTTCATTTCTGCACATCAACTAAATTTCTGCAATTTCAGCTCAAGTCTGCAAGTTTTCCTTCAGTTGTAGCTTCTGAATTTGTTGTGCCAGCAATCTTTATGCTCATTTCAAGCTTACTGCATTTAAATGAATGATTCAAGTCTAGCTTGCAATCAGTAGTTTCAGCATTTGATCAGTGGTTACACTTCTGCACTCTATTTAGTAAGGTCTATCCTCCATTTCTACTAGTCAGTATTATATCTGCAAGTTAGCTGATAATTTCCGAGATTGTGCCAAGTAGTTGGTGGTTCTTCTTCAAGTTTTTATTGAACTGTAGATTAGAGCAATTTATTTCAGCTGGCTTGTTTGAGTTGCATTTGGATTTATGTTTTGTTTCTGCTTTCATCTTCTGAAGTCTTGCATTCGAATTCTGCAACTAAGTTCATTACTGAATTTTGCTGCATTCGAAGCCCAAGAATGGCAAGGAGAAGTCATTTAAAGGGAAGAAGAAGAACTTAACCATGGACAAGGTGTCCAAAGTTAATAATGTTAGGTTTGTATGCCAAGAATCACCGGAGGTACACCGGTGTGACCTTGTGTTTGTAGAAGAGTCACCTAGGGAGGTGGTTAAGGCTAAGAGCTCAAGGGGGAGCTCTTGGAGCCAAGTTGGGTCTCATGGTCAATGGATCTCGGGAGAATTTCTCCCAGAAGTCTAGATGGACCATGAAGTGTGCCAAAGGATGTGGAGACGGATTTGAGTCTCAATCCTAGGGATTTGGCACATTGGAAGTGAGTCTCATGCATGAAAATATGGCATTGGAGTCATATTGCATGAAAATTAATTTTTGATGTATAGATGTCATATAAACCAATGCTAGGGATGCATTGTAGTTTAGTATGGGCAGATACATCAAGAGGAGGCCAAAACTAGGACTTTAAGTCAAGGTTCAATTGAACCATTTAGATAGTTTTGGGCATTGTGTCAATCTTGGGATTGGTGATAGATATATTTTTTTAATGTACTTTTCCCAAGTAGAAACGGGTACCACAAACCTGTTGGTGCAGGAAGCACCATATCGAACCTTGTTTTGATATTGGCAAAGGATTCAAAGTTAAGTGTTATTTGTTATCTAATATGCTCATTAAGTGTGCAGGAAACAAAGTCCTAGCGAAGGACTGCTAGGCACTGGCGAAGGACTGCCAGGATACAAAGCCCTAGCGAAGGACTGCTAGGCACTGGCGAAGGACTGCCAGGATACAAAGCCCTAGCGAAGGACTGCTAGACACTGGCGAAGGACTGCCAGGACACAAAGCCCTAGCGAAGGACTGCTAGGCAACTGGCGAAGGACTGCAAGTATCCAAGCCCTAGCAAAGGAATGCTAGGCACCTGGCGAAGGAATGCCAGGGTAAAAAGCCCTAGCGAAGGACTGCTAGGCAGCGGGCGAAGGACAGCTCGGCATCCAAGCCCTGGCAAAGGACCGCCACACAAAAGTCCAACCAAAGGAGCGGTTGGCATCAGGTAAATTCTCCCGAGAGGAGTAGGTGAGGACGCGTTCCCCGTCGAGGGAACAGTAGGCATCGGTTCGACCTAGGGCTCCATTTTGGAGACCAAAGTCAGAACCAAGACAGCTAAGGCTGTATAAACTAATTGTTTTATTGTGTTTTGGACTAACCCTGGATGCAGGACCGAAGGAACATGTGTCTGCAACTCAGAGAGCCTCAAAGGAGTGAGGCAGCAGTTGAGCAGGGCGCCCTGAGTGTCCAGGGCACCCTCAAGGTGAACCAGAACCAAGCGAAGCAAAAAGGGCTTCGGCTGCTTACTGGGCAGGGCGCCCTGAGCAGCCAGGGCGCCCTCGTCAGCCAGGGCGCCCTCATCAGCCAGGGCGCCTCCGCGCCCTAGACTGCGAAGCTTCATCTTTATCCACAGCCGAGATTTCTGCGCGGAAGAAGTCAGCCAAGGCGCCCTCTACGACTAGGGCGCCTCCAGAGTCAAACTTATCCCTATTCGGATGGGATAACGTCTGACCGAGCTAAAAGCGGATCGCTTGACACGTGGCAGGGCGCCCCCGACGTCCAGGGCGCCCCGGGGTGCTATAAATAGCACCCAACGCCCAAGCCTACAACAACAACTTCGTACCAAAGCTTCCACGCTCTTCTGTGCTCACGCCTTGTTCCGGAAACTGCCCAACTCGAGCGACGACGTCCTGCTGCTCCGGAAAGTCAACCTACAACCGGACGTCGGTAAAAGAAGAGATTTTTTTATTAAAAGTTTATAGTGCTATACTTGTAAATCTATTTTTGTAAACTGATTTTGCGTTCATATAGAATTGCCCAAAGTAAACGATCAACGATCGTGGGCCTTGGAGTAGGAGTCGACCTAGGCTCCGAACCAAGTAAAAAATACTGTGTTCGCGTGTTTTGTTTCTTTCCGCTGTGCAAATTGCTCTCTCCATAAATTCGAAAAGTATTGTCGATATTCACCCCCCTCTATCGACTCTATCGATCCAACAAGTGGTATCAGAGCGGGGTAGTTCAAACTTGGTGCAACCACCAGTTTGAAAGTTTTTTTTCGGATTTACGAATTTTTTATTTTATTTCTTTTCTTTTTGTTAATCAACGCAACTCAATCTCGTTCGCTTTTTATTTTATATAAATAATATTTGTAGGTGGATTTAAAAAAAAATCCTTACGCCTTTTTCAATTTTGAATTTTCATATTTTCACCATAAGTCTGAATTGATAAAACAAACAATTTTTGAAATTTTGTCATAAATTTTTTTATTTTAATATTATTCTCGAAATTCGTGCTACTTTAATTTGAGAAAATTTTTTTAACATTAAATTCCTACTTTTTCATCATTAACCAGAATTGACAAAATCAACATTTTCAGAAATTTATCATAAATTCTCTTTATTATTTTATTATTATTTTACCTCGAAATTCGTGCAATTTTGTTTGGTTATTTTTTTTCCCGCACTACTAATCCAAGACCAAGTCTTGGTACATTCTGTTAATTCTTTTCTATACGAGGTTAAACTAAATGGCCAACCAAGAGTGGAACAGTGTCCGTCCACCGCTATTCTCCGGCGAGAACTTCAATCATTGGAGAAGTCAAATGGAGTTTCATCTGAAGGCCCATATGGACATATGGATGATCGTTCAAACAGGGTTCTACCTCCCTACAGGTGAGGGACTATCATTTACGTGGGACCAACTGGATGAACCAACCCTGAGGAAGATCGAGACGGATGCAAGGGCAACTGTAATCCTACAATGTGGCCTAACCAAGGAGCAACTCGAGCTAGTAGGTCCATGCAGATGTGCTAGAGAAATATGGGAAAAATTGGTTAACCTTCATCAAGAAATCTCCGATGAAGAAGAAGTAAATTATCTTGCCCTTTCAGTCCAAGCACAAACAACCGAGTCAGAGTCTGAACCCGAATCCAAAATCGAACCAGAATTAGATGACGAATTGACTGAGGCGGTAACCGATTTCGAATTCTTTTCAAAATTAGAATTAAATAATCAATCAGATACTATAATGGTCGAGGAAGGTGTAAATTTTAGTGCAGGGAAAACTCCTAAAGAACCACCAAAGAAGGAGCTTCAACCAGTACCCGAGTCCGATTCAGACACAAAATCAGAAGATGAGCCTAGATCCGAGGCGGCAAGAATCAAGGGGGAGATTCCCAATAAAGAACCAAAAGGTAAAAGTGTAAATTCAGATTTTAATCATGTAATTTGTTACACATGCAGGGAGAGAGGGCACTACCAAAGTGTGTGTCCGACTCGTAAGATTCGAACGACACCACCGACGGCGAGAAAGGAATCAGTTCCAAAAGCACGAAGGGACAAAAGTCGCATCCAATGCTTCAAGTGCCAGGAGTTCGGGCATTACCAACGTGAATGCACAGATAAAAGAGCTACCAAGAATGCCGCACAAACAATCGACAAAGGTAAATTTACAGTATTTGAAAATCCGTTATTTACCTTAAATAATGTGATTGATTCATGTAACTTAATTAAAACAAATGTCAGAAAATTGAAACAAGAAAATAAAACCCTAAAACATAAGGTCAATAAGTTAGAAAATTTAATTCATAATCTTGCTGATTTCGAAAATCTGGAGTATTACTCCAATTGTGACCTTACTTAGACAATTGTTTGTTTTAATTATGTGTTTCTTTTTATTATTCTTTGCTTAGATTTAGGAATGGTTAGTATAAGGACTGAACCAACTTAACTGAAATTTGACAACATAGTATTGGGTGGCGGTGAGATGATAGTACGTTAGGGAAACCAATTCTAATAAGATCAAGTCTACTTGATCTCCTTAGACTGGTGAAACTAGCCGAAGCTACCGATCCAAAATCCAAACTAGTTAGACCAGAATTTACCAAAAAGTAATTTTGAAGATGAAATTTCACTAAAAGGCTTTGTCTAGGAAAGGGTTGATGATCCAATAAGGCTACGGCCAAAGAAGGCCTTGTGCCTCGCCAAGACCTGGAAGCCAATTTTTGAAATTCAAATTCAATTTACTCTTTGATAAATTTGAATCTAACACAAATTTTCAGTTAATTTTAGATCCAAATATCTCTTTTCAAAATAAATTTAAATTGGGTTTAAAAATTAATTTAACTTTTCAAAATTAATCTTTAAGTATGCATCTCACAAAATAGTTAAAGATATCCTGTTTTGTCACTTAGAAATGGGTGAGATGCTTAGGACCTAAAGGTTGAGTCCAACCCAACCAACTAATTCAGATTAATCAAACTAAAATTAATTCAATTAAATTAAATCAAAATCAAATTTAAATTAAATCAATTAAATTCAATCAAATCTTAATAAATTTAATTCAATCAAATTCAAATTTAATTCATCTAACATTCAAATTTAATTTAACTAACTTTTAAAATTCAAGTTAAAATTCTAATTAATTTCAAAATCCTTAAAAATAATTTCTTTTAAAACTAAGGTTTAATGTTTCAAATTTAACCATTTTTTTGTTAAAATTAAATATTTGTCTCACACAACCCATAAGGTTAACATGTTTGACCACGTAGAATCGGGTGAGATATCTAGGACCTAAAAGCATAATTTACTATCCTTTTAAATAAACAGGTGTGCAAAAGTTATTCAAACTAAGCTCTATTTTGCAAATTAATTTAGTTTACTATACCCTATTTTTTCAAAATAGTGAATTTCATGTTAAATATCACAATAGACACATTTTAGATAGAATCTAAAGATTTGTTTGATTTAGTTATTAATCTGTCAAACTTAGCAAACTGAGTTAACCCTAGTCAACATAGTCAAACCTGCACACTGAAACCCCTTAAGGAACTTATATAAAAGTCAGACTATGTCGGATACAGGGGGAGTTTCTTTTAATACTTTTCAAAAAATTTATTTTTTTTTAAAAACCTTATGCTCTAAATCTTATTATCATCTCGATAATGTTTTCAAAAATTGATTCAAAAACCTTCTTATACTACTATCTGTTTGAAAAAATTATCATTATTTCAAAATATTTTTCAAAAACTGTGTTATCATTTCAAGTCATGTTTTCAAAAATGTATCTCCTAGAAAGTGATCATACTCAGAAGGTTGGTCAAAATTATTCTTTTGATTTTAATAAACTCTAAAGACACAGAGGAAGGCCCACTTGATGATGTATAAGGACTCCTAGGATGTGTCAAATTTAGCGGGAGTTTGAGTCAAAAGAAATTATTTTTGACAATCATTTTTCAAAATTATTAGATAATTCTTATAGATTGAATCAAACCTTAAGACTCAGAGGAAGATCGCTTGTAGTCAACAAGCTTCCTAGGACTAGGTCAAGCTCAGGGGGAGATTAAATTAAAAGAATTAGTAAATATTTTTTAAAAATTATATGTTGTCATGCACTGCAATTTTAAAATCCTGTTGAAAACATAAATAAATTGTCTTTTAAAATACTATTCTTTTTCATTTTGCTTATATATACTGTCACTTTGAAAATTTTGCTTGACTTTAGAATACTTTTGAAAATAATATTAAAACTTTTCAAAAGTACTTGTATTTTTTTTTTCAAAAATGCATAATTTTCAAAATATGCATAACATCTTTCAAAAGTACTACTATTTTTCAAAAGTACTAATACTTTCTAAGGCACTAATGGTTACAAAGTACGAAATGTTTTTTTTTCGGTTTCAAAAGTGCAATTTAAGCTTTTGCTATGCTTTCAAGGATTATACTAAGTATTTTTTTGTTTTCAAAACCCATAGGCTCTGATACACAAACTTTCTCATATATATTTCTTTATTGATGTATATAGCCAAGGGGGAGAGCAAGAAAGAGAGAAAGGAATTTTTATCTCCTTTTAACGTTCTTTTTGGTGAAAAACTTGTCTAGAAAATTATTAAAGATTTTATTTTTTCAAAATCACAAAGTATTTCCAAGCATATTCTTGTAAGTATGCAAATTCTTTAAAACAAATTTTCTCCCAATTCTCAAAGTTGAACTTTTTTAGAAAAGTTTGGCCTCAAAACTTTACCTAAGTAAAATTCTTTTTGCAAAGCCTTGTAAGTAAAAGTTTTTTAATTTAGGTTTGCAAAACTTTTCAAAATTTTACCTTGCTCACCCATGTTTATTTTTGATATATGTCAAAGGGGGAGGAAAAGTCAAAGTTAAGTACTATAAAACACAAGTACTCAGGGTTTTAGGGGGAGTATGAAAAATAAAGAATTTTTCTTAAATCTATTCTGTTCATACTTCATTGTGTTTTTATCTTCTGTTATTAACTGTTGTAAGTTTTTAACTTAACTTTGAATTGTGTTGCCATAAATCAAAAAGGAGGAGATTGTTGGTGCAGGAAGCACCATATCGAACCTTGTTTTGATATTGGCAAAGGATTCAAAGTTAAGTGTTATTTGTTATCTAATATGCTCATTAAGTGTGCAGGAAACAAAGTCCTAGCGAAGGACTGCTAGGCACTGGCGAAGGACTGCCCGGATACAAAGTCCTAGCGAAGGACTGCTAGGCACTGGCGAAGGACTGCCAGGATACAAAGCCCTAGCGAAGGACTGCTAGGCACTGGCGAAGGACTGCCAGGATACAAAGCCCTAGCGAAGGACTTCTAGGCAACTGGCGAAGGACTGCCAGTATCCAAGCCCTAGCGAAGGAATGCTAGGCACCTGGCGAAGGAATGCCAGGGTAAAAAGCCCTAGCGAAGGACTGCTAGGCAGCGGGCGAAGGACAGCTCGGCATCCAAGCCCTGGCAAAGGACCGCCAGGCAAAAGTCCAACCAAAGGAGCGGTTGGCATCAGGTAAATTCTCCCGAGAGGAGTAGGTGAGGACGCGTTCCCCGTCGAGGGAACAGTAGGCGTCGGTTCGACCTAGGGCTCCATTTTGGAGACCAAAGTCAGAACCAAGACAGCTAAGGCTGTATAAACTAATTGTTTTATTGTGTTTTGGACTAACCCTGGATGCAGGATCGAAGGAACGTGTGTCTGCAACTCAGAGAGCCTCAAAGGAGTGAGGCAGCAGCTGAGCAGGGCGCCCTGAGTGTCCAGGGCGCCCTCAAGGTGAACCAGAACCAAGCGAAGCAAAAAGGGCTTCGGCTGCTTACTGGGCAGGGCGCCCTCAGCAGCCAGGGCGCCCTCGTCAGCCAGGGCGCCCTCGTCAGCCAGGGCGCCCTCAGCAGCCAGGGCGCCTCCGCGCCCAAGATTGCGAAGCTTCATCTTTATCCACAGCCGAGATTTCTACGCGGAAGACGTCAGCCAAGGCGCCCTCTGCGACCAGGGCGCCTCCAGAGTCAAACTTATCCCTATTCGGATGGGATAACGTCTGACCGAGCTAAAAGCGGATCGCTTGACACGTGGCAGGGCGCCCCCGACGTCCAGGGCGCCCCGGGGTGCTATAAATAGCACCCAACGCCCAAGCCTTCAACAACAACTTCGTACCAAAGCTTCCACGCTCTTCTGTGCTCACGCCTTGTTCCGGAAACTGCCCAACTCGAGCGACGACGTCCTGCTGCTCCGGAAAGTCAACCTACAACCAGACGTCAGTAAAAGAAGAGATTTTTTTTATTAAAAGTTTATAGTGCTATACTTGTAAATCTATTTTTGTAAACTGATTTTGCGTTCATATAGAATTGCCCAAAGTAAANTACGTACTCTTTAATAAAATCCGAAAGTTTCCCGATATTCACCCCCCCTCTATCGGGCTCCTCGATCCAACAAGTGGTATCAGAGCGGGGTAGTTCAAACTTGATGCAACCACCAGTTTGAAAGTTTTTTTTTGGATTTATGAATTTTTTATTTTATTTCTTTTCTTTTTGTTAATCAACGCAACTCAATCTCGTTCGCTTTTTATTTTATATAAATAATATCTGTAGGTGGATTTAAAAAATCCTTACGCCTTTTTCAATTTTGAATTTTCATATTTTCACCATAAGTCTGAATTGATAAATCAAACAATTTTTGAAATTTTGTCATAAATTTTTTTTATTATTATTTTAATATTTTTCTCGAAATTCATGCTACTTTAATTTGAAAAAAAAATCTAAACATTAAATTCCTACTTTTTCATCATTAACCAGATTTGACAAAATCAACATTTTCAGAAATTTATCATAAATTCTCTTTATTATGTTATTATTATTTCGCCTCGAAATTTGTGTAATTTTGTTTGGTTATTTTTTTTCCCGCACTACTAATCCAAGACCAAGTCTTGGTATATTCTGTTAATTCTTTTCTATACGAGGTTAAACTAAATGGCCAACCAAGAGTGGAACAGTGTCCGTCCACCGCTATTCTCCGGCGAGAACTTCAATCATTGGAGAAGTCAAATGGAGTTCCATCTGAAGGCCCATATGGACATATGGATGATCGTTCAAACAGGGTTCTACCTCCCTATAGAAGAGGGACTATCATTTACGTGGGACCAACTGGATGAACCAACCCTGAGGAAGATCGAGACGGATGCAAGGGTAACTGCAATCCTACAATGTGGCCTAACCAAGGAGCAACTCGAGCTAGTAGGTCCATGCAGATGTGCTAGAGAAATATGGGAAAAATTGGTTAACCTTCATCAAGAAATCTCAGATGAAGAAGAAGTAAATTATCTTGCCCTTTCAGTCCAAGCACAAACAACCGAGTCAGAGTCTGAACCCGAATCACAAATCGAACCAGAATTAGACGACGAATTAACTGAGGCGGTAACCGATTTCGAATTCTTTTCAAAATTAGAATTAAATAATCAATCAGATACTATAATGGTCGAGGAAGGTATAAATTTTAGTGCAGGGAAAACTCCTAAAGAACCACCAAAGAAGGAGCTTCAACCAATACCCGAGTCCGATTCAGACACAAAATCAGAAGATGAGCCTAGATCCAAGGCGGCAAGAATCAAGGGGGAGATTCCCAATAAAGAACCAAAAGGTAAAAGTGTAAATTCAGATTTTAATCATGTAATTTGTTACACATGCAGGGAGAGAGGGCACTACCAAAGTGTGTGTCCGACTCGTAAGATTCGAACGACACCACCGACAGCGACAAAGGAATCAGTTCCAAAAGCACGAAGGGACAAAAGTCGCATCCAATGCTTCAAGTGCCAGGAGTTCGGGCATTACCAACGTGAATGCACAGATAAAAGAGCTACCAAGAATGCCGCACAAACAATCGACAAAGGTAAATTTATAGTATTTGAAAATCCGTTATTTACCTTAAATAATGTGATTGACTCATGTAACTTAATTAAAACAAATGTCAGAAAATTGAAACAAGAAAATGAAACTCTAAAGCATAAGGTCAATAAGTTAGAAAATTTAATTCATAATCTTGCTGATTTCGAAAATCCAGAGTATTACTCAAATTGTGACCTTACTTAGACAATTGTTTGTTTTAATTATGTGTTTCCTTTTATTTTTTTGCTTAGATTTAGGAATGGTTAGTATAAGGACTGAACCAACTTAACTGAAATTTGACAACATAGTATTGGGTGGCGGTGAGATGATAGTACGTTAGGGAAACCAATTCTAATAAGATCAAGTCTACTTGGTCTCTTTAGACTGGTGAAACTAGCCGAAGCTACCGATCCAAAATCTAAACTAGTTAGACCAGAATTTACCAAAAAGTAATTTTGAAGATGAAATTTCACTAAAAGGCTTTGTCTAGGAAAGGGTTGATGATCCAATAAGGCTACGGCCAAAGAAGGCCTTGTGCCTCGCCAAGACCTGGAAGCCAATTTTTGAAATTCAAATTCAATTTACTCTTTGATAAATTCGAATCTAACATAAATTTTTAGTTAATTTTAGATCCAAATATCTCTTTTCAAAATAAATTTAAATTGGGTTTAAAAATTAATTTAACTTTTCAAAATTAATCTTTAAATATGCATCTCACAAAATAGTTAAGGATATCCTGTTTTGCCACTTAGAAATGGGTGAGATACTTAGGACCTAAAAGTTGAGTCCAACCCAACCAACTAATTCAGATTAATCAAACTAAAATTAATTCAATTAAATTAAATCAAAATCAAATCTTAATTAAATCAAAATTAAATCAATTAAATTCAATCAAATCTTAATAAATTTAATTCAATCAAATTCAAATTTAATTCATCTAACATTCAAATTTAATTTAACTAACTTTTAAAATTCAAGTTAAAATTCTAATTAATCCTGAAAAATAATTTTTTTAAACTAAGGTTTAATGTTTCAAATTTACCATTTTTTTTAAAATTAAATATTTGTCTCACACAACCCATAAGGTTAACATGTTTGACCACGTAGAACTGGGTGAGATATCCAGGACCTAAAAGCATAATTTACTATCCTTTTAAATAAACAGGTGTACAAAAGTTATTCAAACTAAGCTCTATTTTGCAAACTAATTTAGTTTACTATACCCTATTTTTTCAAAATAGTGAATTTCATGTTAAATATCACAATAGACACATTTTAGATAGAATCTAAGATTTGTTTGATTTAGTCATTAATCTGTCAAACTTAGCAAACTGAGTTAACCCTAGTCAATATAGTCAAACCTGCACACTGAAACCCCTTAAGGAACTTATATAATAGTCAGACTATGTCAGATACAGGGGGAGTTTCTTTTAATACTTTTCAAAAAAAAATTTTAAAACCTTATGCTCTAAATCTTATTATCATCTCGATAATGTTTTCAAAAATTGATTCAAAAACCTTCTTATACTACTATCTGTTTGAAAAATTATCATTATTTCAAAATATTTTTCAAAAACTGTGTTATCATTTCAAGTCATGTTTTCAAAAATGTATCTCCTAGAAAGTGATCATATTCAGAAGGTTGGTCAAAATTATTCTTTTGATTTTAATAAACTTTAAAGACACAGAGGAAGGTCCACTTGATGATCTATAAGGACTCCTAGGATGTGTCAAATTTAGGGGGAGTTTGAGTCAAAAGAAATTATTTTTGACAATCATTTTTCAAAATTATTAGATAATTCTTATAGATTGAATCAAACCTTAAGACTCAGAGGAAGATCGCTTGTAGTCAACAAGCTTCCTAGGACTGGGTCAAGCTCAGGGGGAGATTAAATTAAAAGAATTAGTAAATATTTTTTAAAAATTATATATTTTCATGCACTGCAATTTTAAAATCTTGTTGAAAACATAAATAAATTATCTTTTAAAATACTATTCTTTTTCATTTTGCTTATATATATTATCACTTTGAAAATTTTGCTTGACTTTAGAATACTTTTGAAAATAATATTAAAACTTCTCAAAAGTACTTATATTTTTTTCAAAAATGCATAATTTTCAAAATATGCATAACATCTTTCAAAAGTACTACTATTTTTCAAAAGTACTAATACTTTTCAAGGCACTAATGGTTACAAAGTACGAAATGTTTTTTTTCGGTTTCAAAAGTGCAATTTAAGCTTTTGCTATGCTTTCAAGGATTATACTAAGTATTTTTTTGTTTTCAAAACCCATAGGCTCTGATACACAAACTTTCTCTTATATATTTCTTTATTGATGTATATAGCCAAGGGGGAGAGCAAGAAAGAGAGAAAGGAATTTTATTTAAACTTTTATCTCCTTTTAACGTTCTTTTTGGTGAAAAACTTGTCTAGAAAATTATTAAAGATTTTATTTTTTTCAAAATCACAAAGTATTTCCAAGCATATTCTTGTAAGTATGCAAATTCTTTAAAACAATTTTTCTCCCAATTCTCAAAGTTTGGCCTCAAAACTTTACCTAAGTAAAATTCTTGTTGCAAAGCCTTGTAAGTAAAAGTTTTTTAATTTAGGATTGCAAAACTTTTCAAAATTTTACCTTGCTCACCCATGTTTATTTTTTATATATGTCAAAGGGGGAGGAAAAGTCAAAGTTAAGTACTATAAAACACAAGTACTCAGGGTTTTAGGGGGAGTATGAAAAATAAAGAATTTTTCTTAAAACTATTCTGTTCATACTTCATTGTGTTTTTATCTTCTGTTATTAACTGTTGTAAGTTTTTAACTTAACTTTGAATTGTGTTGCTATAAATCAAAAAGGGGGAGATTGTTGGTGCAGGAAGCACCATATCAAACCTTGTTTTGATATTGGCAAAGGATTCAAAGTTAAGTGTTATTTGTTATCTAATATGCTCATTAAGTGTGCAGGAAACAAAATCCTAGCGAAGGACTGCTAGGCACTGGCGAAGGACTGCCAGGATACAAAGCCCTAGCGAAGGACTGCTAGGCACTGGCGAAGGACTGCCAGGATACAAAGCCCTAGCGAAGGACTGCTAGGCAACTGGCGAAGGACTGCCAGTATCCAAGCCCTAGCGAAGGAATGCTAGGCACCTGGCGAAGGAATGCCAGGGTAAAAAGCCCTAGCGAAGGACTGCTAGGCACTGGGCGAAGGACAGCTCGACATCGAAGCCCTGACAAAGGACCGTCAGGCAAAAGTCCAACCAAAGGAGCGGTTGGCATCAGGTAAATTCTCCCGAGAGGAGTAGGTGAGGACGCGCTCCCCGTCGAGGGAACAGTAGGCGTCGGTTCGACCTAGGGCTCCATTTTGGAGACCAAAGTCAGAACCAAGACAGCTAAGGCTGTATAAAATAATAATTAATTGTTTTATTGTGTTTTGGACTATCCCTTGATGCAGGACCGAAGGAACGTGTGTCTGCAACTCAGAGAGCCTCAAAGGAGTGAGGCAACAGCTGAGTAAGGCACCCTCAAGGTGAACCAGAACCAAGCGAAGCAAAATGGGCTTCGGCTGCTTACTGGGCTAGGCGCCCTCAGCAGCCAAGGCGCCCTCGTCAGCCAGGGCGCCCTCAGCGCCGAAGGTACCCCCAGGAGCCAAGGCGCTTCGCGCCTAAGCCAGCAAAGGCGATCAACTCTATCCAGCCGAGAAGACCGGATCAACCAAGGCGCCCTCAGCGACCAGGGCGCCCCAGAGGTCAAACCTCATCCCTATTCCGGTGGGATAACGCTTGACCGAGCGAAGCATGGATCGGATGACACGTGGCAAGGCGCCCCCGACGTCCAGGGCGCCCTAGGTGCTATAAATAGCACCCCTCGACCCCAAGCTTGATATCAACTTCGCTCCAACGCTTCCATACTCTTCTGTGCTCACGCCCTGCTCCGGAAACTGCCCAACTCGAGCCGACGACGTCCCGCTGCTCTGGAAAGTCAACCTACAACCGGACGTCGGTAAAAGAAGAGTTTTAATTTTCTATTTACAATTTACGTTGCCATACTTGTAATCTCTTTTTTTTGTAAACTGAATTTGCGCTCATATAGAATTGCCCAAAGTAAACGATCAACGATCGTGGGCCTTGGAGTAGGAGTCGACACAGGCTCCGAACCAAGTAAAAATCTCTGTGTCCTTTGTGTTGGTTTTTGTTTTTGTTTAATTCCGCTGCGTACGTACTCTTTAATAAAATCCGAAAGTTTCCCGATATTCACCCCCCCCCCTCTATCGGGCTCCTCGATCCAACACTATCCTCGGTCATGTGTTTGGAGCATCCACTATCAACGAACCAAGTTGATAGATGCTCCCCCTCAATCATAACCTATATAATTCAAAAAATAGAAGTTTTAGGTACCAAAACCTTGGGACCTAAAGCATCAACTAAACAAGACTTAGGCACCCATGCCTTGATAACTTTCTTTTGAACCTTGGGTGTCCTAGATTGTCTCATATCAGTCCTAGACATCAAGGACACGAATGAAGGTTCTTTGGGTCGGTAACCAATACCGACCCTATTGTAGACTGCCCTTTGGGCATTCAAGATCATATCTAGGGTCTTAGAGCTAGTTGAGAACTTATCAAGAATATTCTTGAGTCTCTCAACTTCACTCTTTAATGATTGGTTTTCTTCCTCTAGCAAATCATCATGCAAATTATCAACATCCTCAACCCTAGAGGATTTCAAATTTTCAACCTCAAGTTTCAATGACTTAATATCATCCTCTAACAATTCAACATGCAAGTCATCTATGTTATCATCCCTAGATGCTTTTAATTGTTCAATTTCCAATTGCAATGATTTAACCTTGTTTTTTTGACTTCTTTAGCATATTGGTTAAACATGCAATAGCTCTATAACGTTTCTCATGTTCGGGAGAAGTTACCTCTTCATCATCCGAAGATGATGAAGCCGCGTTTGAGGAGTTGGAAGATTCACCACTGCTCTCTTGATCTCCCAATGCCATGAGTGCCACATGTCGTGTACTCTTCTCCTCCTTCTCTTCATTGGATGAGCTTGAGGAGGATTCATCCCAAGTGGCCTTCAAGGCCTTCTTCTTCTTCTTGGATGTTTCTTCTTTCTTTTTGGCGTTCTCCTCCTTTTTCTTTAGCTTTGGGCATTCATTCTTGAAATGCCCTTTCTTACCACACTCATAGCAAGAAGCATTAGTCTTATCTACTTTAACTTCACTAGAGTTACCTCTACTCTTGAAGTGTCGACCCCTTCTCATTATCCTTCTCACAAAGTTCACCATCTCGGAGGATGAGGAGCCGCTGCCATCTTCCTTGGAATCGGACTCGGATTCGAAAGAGGATGAAGATGAAGTGACTTCCTTCTCTTTCTTCTTCTTGTTCGATCGATCCCCTGCAACTAAAGCAATCCCCTTCTCCTTGGGGCCTTTGTTAGTCATTTCATGCAATTCCATCTCACAAAATATATCATCTAACTTAACAATTGATAAGTCCTTGGATACTTTGTAGGCATCCACCATGGATGACGACAAAGCATTCCTTGGAAATGCTTTTAGTACATACCTCACAAGGTCGCGATTCTCGACCTTTTTATCAATCGGATGAAGCCCATTGAGGACTTCCTTGAACCGGCTATGTAGCTCACTTACCGATTCATTTTCCTTTATGGAAAGGTTTTATAATTGGTTGAGAAACAAATCCCTTTTAGCGATTCTTGAGTCTTGGGTGCCCTCGTGGAGTTCGATGAGCTAGTTCCACAAGTCCTTTGCACTTGTGAAAGGACCAACCTTGATGAGTTGGTCTTTGTTCATGCCGCATTGTAGAGTGACAACCGCCTTCGCGTCGGCTTCACTCGTTCGAGTTTGTTCGGTCGTCCACCGCCATGATTCAAGTTCCTTGCCTTCATCATCCTTAGGAGGAGTGAAACCCTCCTTCACCGCGAACCAAGTGTTGATGTCCATCTTCAAATAATACTCCATCTTTGATCTCCAATATTGAAAATCAGCGCCATCAAAGAAAGGAGGTCGGGTGGTGCTAAAGCCTTCTCTCAACGCCATGGATGATAGATCTCGGTTGTTAATCCGCAAAAACAGAGCCCCAAGCTCTGATACCACTTGTTGGAACCGGATAGCTAGAGAGGGGGGGTGAATATAGCCAATCACTTGGACTTTAAGCGCTTATTGAATTTCTGCACTTCACTTTGTTAGTAGCACAGCGAAAGTATCAAAAACAGAGTATGCAGAAAAAATAGGAAACAAAACAAACTAACACCACTAGCAGTCGACGGAGCAAAGACGCCATGAGTTAAGGGGGAGCCCAGGGGTGAATCAGGTACACTTTTTTTAAGTATGTCAATTTTTAAATTTCATATTACGTATTTCAAGTGCAGGGAGAGAGGACACTATAAAAATTAGTGTTCTACTCGTAAGACTCGTTCTTCACTACCGGCGGCAAAGGAACTATCAGCACCAGGAGTCCGGTGGGACAAAAGTCAAATAACGTGCTTCAAATGTCAAAAGCACGGACACTACAAGAATAAGTGTCCGGCCAAGGTACGAAAAATTTATGTTCGTAAAGATTTTCAAATTCCTGCACTGTCATATGATAAGTTAGATAATTTTTCTAAAAAATTAGAATTATTGCATAGTCAAATCAATATTTTGTATGACCAATTACAAAATGTAGATAAGGTTAAATTTTCAGAAATTAACCTTTTAATCCTTAATATCAATGGAGTAATTTCTAAAATTAATTCTTAAAATATTAAGGATGATTCAGAAATTAATTCTGAAAATAGTGAAATTAATCCTGAAAATATTGAAATTAATCCTGAAAATATTGGAATTAATCCTGAAAATATTGAAGATATTTCTGAGGATAAGGATGATTTTTCTGAGGATATTTTTGAGGATATTAAAGATAATGTTGAGGATAACTTTGAGGATATTGAAAATATAACATCTTTAGATAATAATTTAATTATTAATTTCTTAGATGATCTTGAAGAAAATTATAAAATATTAACTAGTAGTCCTGAAAATTACTCCACCTACTATGAATATGTAGAAGGATATGATTTTGATGATAAGGATGAGGCAAAAATTAAATTTTCTAGAATCAAGGCTACAGTTAATAAAATTTACAAAAATTCAAACAAATCAGTATTGTTAGAAAAACTTGAAAAAGTAAATAAAGAAGAAATACTTAGAGCCAACACGCAAGTTTGTTCGCATCACTTATCAAATTTGTAGTGGAGGCCACGGGACTCAAAGATTCCCTCTCCCACTTAGTAATTTAAAATTGAGGAATTTTACATGCAATCACAACAAGCATATTAAACAATCAAACAATAAATATGAAAAATTAAATTTCCAACTATTATGGCTTTTGTTCTCCAATATACCTCTCGTCGTGTCGCCACCTCGTCTCCTTCTTACTTCACCATGCACAAGCCACCTTGAAGAAGAATCGACCCGAGATAAAAAATTATTTTAATTTACATCCTTCGATCCTATAATCCACAAAGGAGTGTACATGAAATCTAGATCGAAATAAATTAAAACAAACGACTACCAATGTCGTATTTAATTACAAAAATTAAATACAACTATCCTCGTCAACCCCGAGGATTCAAATAATATTACAATCACACACAACTATCATACACAAACACGTTTGCCATAATAGTTGGATCTTATGTCTGCAACCAAAGAGTTAGCCTATGAACATCCTGCTATTATCTAGCATAAAATTATATATGAAAATGCATGAAAGTAACCGAATCCAAAACACATAAAACCAGAAACCATGGCTCCTATACCAATTGTTGGTTTCTACCCGTTCGGATGTGATTCTCTCTATATCCCCGAATTAAAATTTTCTATTAAATAGAAACAATCCGGATGTAGAGAACCTTTCCAAAGGGTGACCTTTTCATCATCGTGCTTTTCGATTTGAGTGATCGCTTGAACAAACATATTGTTCATGCAATTCTAACTCCTTTTAATGAATAGACGCGGAATAGATGATGATTGGATCGCCGGTTCTTGTGTTTTTCTTCAGGGTCCATGATACACAAATACAATTAATTAAACTAGAACAAGAAAACAAGTTATACCTCTTGTTTTATCTCTTGATCTTCTATTGTATTCCTATCATCTTCTTGGACGTTGTGTGGGCGACGGTCTTCCATGAAACGAAGTCACCAAAGCCTCCTTCTTCCCTCTCCAAGATTGCACTGAAATCCTAGAGCAGAGAAGGCACCTTCTTCTTCCTTTGTTTGCGCCGATCACCAAGGAGAAGCTTCTCCTTCTTTGCGTTGTCCACCAAGGAGAGAAGAGAGGAAGAAGAAGAAGAAGAGAAAGGAAGAACTTTCTCACCAAACCCTAGCCGAACACCTTCTTTCTTCCCTTCCCTTGCCACCGGCGCTAAACACCAAGTTGAAGCACTGACGGTCGCCGCCTCCTCTCACCTTGTTGTCGCGCGCCTTAGGGAAGAAGAGAAGAAGAGGATGAGCTGATGAAGAAGAAGCTATCTACTTCCACAAGCTCAAATCGAGAGGCTTCTTCTCCCTTCTCTTCGGCGCCACCGAAACTCTAAGAGAGTGAGGAGGAGAGGAAAGTATAGGGAGGATTAGGGTTAATTCTTGGGGCCTTGGTTTCATGACTCATGAGGTATATATAGGCTACAATAGGGATCATGAGAAGGAGTTGGTTTTGGTCTCCTAATGGATCCTAAATCCGATCCATTAATGATAACCTAGTCCACTAATGGGTTATCATTGAACTATCACACCAACCCCATAATTAAATATAGGCTGCACTATATTATGCGTGCATAATCTCCCTGTGTTTAAGATCTTGCATGTCAATTGATTAATTAAATTACTGACAATTTAATTAATTAATATCTAACTCCATGAGTAATACCGCTCAACCTTATCATTATGTCGGACCAAGTCCACCTGTAGGATTTACATAATAATCTTTATGAGCTACTCAAGGGGACATCATCAGCTAACGCATTAGGATACAGTTCCCTTCTATAATCAACAGCACACCATGTAAATAATATTATTTCCCAATTTACCAGGCCTATCGATAACAAAATAAATCTCGCCAATTGGTAAATAAAAAAAATAGATATTAAGCACATGTACTCGTTATTATATCGGGATTAAAAGCATGTACTGTAGGATCGAGAGAACCGATAGAGGGGGGGTGAATATCAGAAAACGTTCGGATTTAGGGAAAGAGAAATTGCACAGCTGAAGAAAAACCAAACACGTGAACACAGTAATTTTTTACTTGGTTCAGAGCCTAGGTCGACTCCTACTCCAAGGCCCACGATCGTTGATCGTTTACTTTGGGCAATTCTATATGAGGCGCAAAAGCAGTTTACAGTATTGAGTTACAAATATAGCACAGTAAACTTTAAAAAAAAGGAAAACTCTTCTTTTACCGACGTCCGATGTAGGTTGTCTTTTTCGGAGCAGCGGGACGTCGTCGGCTCGAGTTGGGAGGTTTCCGGAGCGAGGCGTGAGAGCAGAAGAGCGTAGAAGCGTTGATTGAAAGTGTTACTTCAGCCTTGGGGTCGAGGGCCCTTTATATAGGTCCTGGGGGTGCCCGGAACGTCCGGGGCACCCCCCCCCCCCACGTGTCACACGATCCGCCTCGGTCTCGGTCAGCTTCTGATCCCCTCAAATTTGGGATCAGACCTTGACCGGGGCGCCCGGAGCACTGGGGGCGCCCGGGTTGACCGGGTCAAACTTTATCCCTTGGCTTCGCTGGCTTGAGCTTCGATGACTTGCTATTGGGGGCGCCCGGAGTGCTGGCGGCGCCCGGGAGCAGCGGGGGCGCCCGGGAGCATGGGGACGCCCGGGAGTTGATCTGCCGAAGCTTGCTTTGCTTTCTTATGTTTTGTGTTCACCTTGGGGGCGCCCGGGACACTCCGGGTGCCCTGGTCAGCTGTTGCCTCATTCCTTTGAGGCTCTCTGAGCTGCAGACACACGTTCCTTCGGTCCTACATCCAGGGTTAGTCCAAAACACAATAAAACAATAAAATATTAGTTTATACAGCCTTAGTTGTCTTGGTTCTGACTTTGGGTCTCCTAAATGGAACCCTAGGTCGAACTGACGCCTACTGTTCCCTCGACGGGGAACGCGTCCTCACCTACTCCTCTCGGGAGAATTTACCTAATGCCAACCGTTCCTCTGGTTGGACTTTTGCTTGGCGGTCCTTTGCCAGGTCTTGGATACCAAGTTGTCCTTCGCCCGGTGCCTAGCAGTCCTTCGCTAGGGCTTCAGTCCCAAGCTATCCTTCGCTTGGAGCCTAGCAGTCCTTCGCTAGGGCTTTTTACCCTGGCATTCCTTCGCCAGTGCCTAGCAGTCCTTCGCTAGGACTTTTTACCCTGCGCACTAGAGTGACATGTTAGATAACACGTAATGTAACGACCCGGAAAATTCTCTTAATATTTTCTTAAAATATTGAGCATGTCTAGATAATTTTCCGAGGGGCCCAGAAATAATTATGTAAAATTGGGCCTAGAAATCCATGTTTTCTCATTTAAATTGAGAAAAACTAGGTACTAATGAGCTTTAAAAGGGCTCCAAAAATGGGTATTAATTAGGTAAAATTTATATAAATTAGGAAAAAATTAATATAAATATAAAAGAATTTTATTTAGGAATATTGGCATAATTATGGGTGATTTTTGGAGAATTTTCGAAATAAAAGGGAAATTTTTGAAAATAAGAAAAAGGATTAAATAAAATAAAAATAAAGGTGCATGAGCCAAGGATTGAACCTTGAACCTCTTGTACAACAATGAATGCTTTAACCAACTCACCTAGCAAGGAATTCTTGTGAGGAAAGGAAGTGAATGGTGGTTAAATGGTAGAAGAAGATGAAGGGCCATGGAAAACTCTTCATTCACCACCTTAATGGTTGATTAATAAGGGGGTTTGGGAGTTTCATTCTTCATGCCATCAATTGCATTTGCTCCTCTCTTCCTTCTCCATTCTTGCCGAGCACACAAGGAGGAATTCTCCCTTGAGAAAACTCCACAAAAGCTCTCCTTCTCCAAGATCTAAGGTCTTCTCAAGGTTCTAAGGGCTAGGTGTGGTCAAGTCTTCTTTCTTCTTTCCATCCAAGGTCTAAAAATCAAGAAATCTAAGGTAAGACTCCCTCACCTGTGGTATAATAGTTACCAATGTTTTCCATGATTTTTGGCTTGATATATGGGTGAGTTTCAGATTTAATGTTGAAGGGAAACAAAAATCAAGGTTCCTATGTTCAAAGGTTTCGGACAGCATGTTTTAAAGGTCCAAAATAATGCTAAAAATCATGATAATATTATTTTATGTTCCCTTATGATGTTTAGAAGTTAACTGAAATTTTTAGGGATTTTTGGAGTACCCTAGGACACCCTAGGGTCTCGGCCAACATGAAAGAAGCAAAACCCAGAACCTTAAGTTCAAGGGTTTCGGCCACCATGTTTTAAATGTCTAAAAATATGTTAAAAATCATGATAATATTATTTGATGTTCCATTATGATTTTTAGAAGTAAATTGAAATTTTTAGGGATTTTTGGAGTATCCTAAGACACCCTAGGGTCTTGGCCAACATGAAAGAAGAAAAACCCAGAACCTTAAGCTCAAGGGTTTCAGCCACCATGTTTTAAATGTCTAGAAATATGTTAAAAATCATGATAATGTTATTTGATGTTCCCTTATTATTTTTAGAAGTTAAGTGTAATTTTTGGGGATTTTTGGAGTACCCTAGGATACCCTAGGGTCTCGGCCAACATGAAAGAAGCAAAACCCAGAACCTTAAGTTCAAGGGTTTCGGCCACTATGTTTTAAATGTCTATAAATATGTTATAAATCATGATAATATTATCTGATGTTCCCTTAAGATTTTTAGAAGTTAATTGTAATTTTTGGGTATTTTTGGAGTAACCTAGGACACCCTAGGGTCTCGGCCAACATGAAGAAGCAAAAACCCAGAACCTTTAGTTCAAGGGTTTCGGCCACTATGTTTTAAATGTCTATAAATATGTTAAAAATCATTATAATATTATTTGATGTTCCCTTATGATGTTTAGAAGTTAATTGTAATTTTTGGGGATTTTTGGAGTACCCTAGGATACCCTAGGGTCTCGGCCAACATGAAGAAGCAAAAACCCAGAACCTTTAGTTCAAGGGATTCGGCCACTATGTTTAAATGTCTAGAAATATGTTAAAAAAATCATGATAATATTATTTGACATTCCCTTATGATGTTTAGAAGTTAAGAGTAATTTTTGGGAATTTTTGGAGTACCCTAGGACACTCTAGGGTTTCAGCCAACATGAAAGGGACAAAACCAAGGTCCCTATGTTTATGGGTTTCGGCCACCATGATTTAAATGTATATAAATATGTTAAAAATCATGATAATGTTATTTGATGTTCTCTTATGATGTTTAGAAGTTAAGTGTAATTTTTGGGAATTTTTGGAGTATCCTAGGACACTCTAGGGTTTCGGCCAACATGAAAGGGACAAAACCAAGGTCCCTATGTTTATGGGTTTCGGCCACCATGATTTAAATGTCTATAAACATGTTAAAAATCATGATAATGTTATTTAATGCTCCCGGATGATGTTTATAAGTTAAGTATAAATTTTGGGAATTTTTGGAGCACCCTAGAGGCCCATATGGTTCGGCCAACCCCAAGGACCCAAGGGTTAGGGTTGAGTCTTTAACTTCAAGCATATGTTTATGTGTGTTGCCATGATATAAGGATGAAGGATGGTGATTGTGTGAATTATCACATGGCCTTGGGACTCCATAAGTTTCGGCCAATAAGGGTTAATAGGATAAGAGTTAAGATTTATTCCAAGTAAGGGTCCCAATGGCCCTATGGTAAGATGTGATTTATGTTTATGAATGATATGCCATGGTTATACATGATATGCTATGCTTATGAATGATATGCTATGTTATGAATGATATGTCATGCTTACGAATGATATGCCATGTTTATGAATGATATGCCATGGTTATACATGATATGATATGCTATGCTTATGAATGATATGCCATGTTATGAATGATATGCCATGTTTACGAATGATATGCCATGTTTATGAATGATATGCCATGGTTATGCATGATAAGAATGATGTTACGATGAGTATGTTATGATCATGTTCATGATAAGAATGATGCCATGATAAGTATGCTATGAATGGCTTATGAATGATGAAGCATGAAAAGTATTTTTACTTTATGTATGGGCTTGTACCGGACCGAAGTATGGGTCCAAGGGATGGGCACCTTAAGAACGCCCCGGTTATGGACTACCGCAGCTGTCCACGGTTCTGGCACTACCGGAGCTGTGCAACAGGGATGGGCTCCTTAAGAAGCGCCTCGGTTCGGGGACTACCGATTATGCTGTCCTTACCCTAGTAGGTCGGGGCTAGCTACCTTGGATTTACTAGGGATGCGCGCTATGATGTATGTATGTGGTACAAGCCGGGGACCCCAAATGATGTTATGATGATTATGTTAAGAATTGAAAAGTATGTTTTTAAAAGATTAAGCATCCTTATGATATATATGCATTGCCCATGCATTCATTATGGAAAAGTATGTTTATGAAAAGTATGTTCATGAAAAGTATGATTTTAAACTAAGCATCCACATATGTATATGCATTCCACCCATGCATTCACACATGTTATGCATTATGTTATGATAATGATATGTTATGCTTATGCTCCATGTTAAAAGATATGTATGAGAATGAATGATCCATGTTATGATTATGGTAAGAAGATGCTCTTATGATATCCTAGAATGTATGCCTATGTTTATGCCATATAGGTTGGTTTATATCTTATGTTTATATTTATGCCATGTCTCATGTCATGCTAGGAAAGTTTATTATGTTATGTTCATGCCACATATGATGTCATGCTTAGAATGTTTACGATGTCTATGCTTGATATGCTAGAAAGTATGCCTATGGTTGATTTACATCTTATGCTTATGTTCATGCCACATATGATGCCATGCTTAGAATGTTTACTTATGCTTATGCCTATGCTTATACTTTATGCCATGATAAGAATGTTCAATTAGATTTCTACCTATGTTCATGCTCTATGCTATGATAGAAATGTTTATAATGCTTATGTTCCATATGATTATGAATGAATGACGAATGATTTTAGTGAGTAGGAAAGAGTCTTACTAAGCCTGTGTGCTTATAGTCTTCTTTCCTTATACCGCAGATCATGCAAGGGGATAACGAGGAAGCAGCAGGAGGGCCTGAAGTATGTGTGTGTTGGTGACTTGGCCCATGAAATCAAATGTGTTAACCATTTATGCTAAGAACTTTATTTTGACTACCTATATGCTCGAATAGTGACTTATGGAACTATATGATAAGATGTCCAGTATGATATGATATGAACCTTATGGTATGATGTTAAGCATGTTCTGATATGATGATTAAGCATGATGTTCATATGTGAAGTTCCATGTCATTATATTAGGGATGGTAGTAGGGGCATGTATATGTAATGTTTAAGTTATTCCGCTGCAGTATGATGTTACATGCCTTAAGTATGTTAGCGTAACGCCGCTTTAGGAAAAAAAAAAGCGGGCGTTACACGTAAGACTTAACTTTTGAGCCCTGTTGCCATTATCAAAACTCAGGTTCGACTTGGGTGCTTTCTGCACCAACAATCTCCCCCTTTTTGATTTATGGCAAACCTGGTTCAAAAAGTTATGTTTAATCAAAGCATAAGAATTATCGTTTGTTCCCTCCCCCTGGAAGGAGTCTCCCCCTAGATTTTTCAAAATTTCGTGGGGTTTTTGAGAATAGATTTTAAGTCAAAAACTTTAAGAAGAGTTTTGAAAACTTAAGTTTTTGAGTACTGAAAATTTTGACGCCTTAAGTTTAAGGTACTCAAAAGTTTTGAAAACTTTAAGTTTTACAGTGCTTGGTAAAATTTGAACATTTTAAGTACTTAGAGTTTGAAAAACTTCAGTTTTAAGTACTTAGGAAAATTTTGAAAATTTATGAACTTGGTACCTAGTAAAGTTTTGAAAGCTTAAGTACTTAGTAGAATTTTGAAACTTTGAAAAAGCTTAAGTACTTTAGTAAAGTTTTGAACATTTTAAAAAGCTTAAGTAAGGTTTTGAAAATTTGAAAAAGCTTAAGTACTTAGTAAAGTTTTGAACATTTGAAAAAGCTTAAGTACTTAGAAGAATTTTGAAAATTTGAGAACTTAAGTACTTAGAAGAATTTTGAAAATTTGAGAACTTAAGTACTTAGAAGAATTTTGTTTTGTAAATTTGAGAACTTAAGTACTTAGAAGAATTTTGTTTTGTAAATTTGAGAACTTAAGTACTTAGTAACATTTTCAAAATTTGAGAACGCTGGGTTAAGGACTTTTTGAATAAAGGATAGATTTTGAAATTTTGAGAGATAAAAAATTTAAAACACAAAATTGAAAATTTTAAATTCTCTCCTTTCTTATCTCTCCCCCTTTGTCATATATCAAAAACAGATAAATATAGCAAAAATTAAATTGCATAAAGGAAATAATTTTCATAAAGGAAAAATACTTGCATGATTTTGCTGTACTGAATCAATTTATGAGTAGACTTAGACCAAATCAGTTGATTTTCTCTTGTAGGGATCTGTCTAACCCATTTAGCTACTTACTAACTGTTATAAGTAGTAGTTTTCGCTAGGGTTAGTCAAGTTAAGTGTTTCTGTTCAAGTTAGATTTTCTAAACTTGACACCTAACTTGATTGCTGTGTAAATTGTATTTAGTGCCCCAATTACTGCAGATGCACTGACTTAAAGCATCTTGAATTAAGGCAAAGACCTAAGCATCTCAACCCTTTCTAGGTTATCAATCAAAAGTACCCTAAAGTGCTTGTGAGATGCTGGCTTCTAAATCTATAGGTGCATGCAGTTCTAGGGTTAGGGCCTAGGCTAAATCCATTTGCGCAAAAAGCCCTAGTTTTGAAAAGGGGGTAGTTTTGAAATAAAACTAAGTCGAAAAAAAATTTTAAAACTTATTTTGAAATTAAGTAAAATAGTTTTTCAAATTCTTTTAGAAACTTATTTTTAAATTAAGTAAAGCAAAAAAAATCACAAGTAGAGTTAATCTATTCTACAGAGCACAATCCTAACTGATCAAATAGGACAGACCAAATATTCATTTCCATAAGTTCGCTAGTCAAATAGAACAGAACAAGTACTCAAAATCCAACACAGTTATACAAGTCATGCATAAGTCAACCCTACTAAGTAGGGGCAGTCAAATAGTTATTAGTACAGTGCTAAGCAAATCTAGGACGAGGGACCGGGATGATCAGAGGAGCCCGGCTACCAGGATCGAAATAGGGTCATCATCTCGTGATACTGTGCATCTCTGGCTTCCCTCTCAGCTCTAAGGGCACTCATATAATCGGTGTAGTATCCTAGATTTGTTGCCATTTCTTCCTCGTGGTTTGCCTCCACTTCCTCTCGGAGACTCTGGATCTGTGTCTCCAAATGTGTCACTCTCTCATAGAGTGTCGGTGGAGCGGGCTCGTCTATGTGCACTCGGGCTGCTGCTGCTAGATCCCCGACGTCGACCTCAACCTCCTCGTCTGAGTCGATCGGAGCCCCGGCCTGCTGTCGTCTCCAACTCAGAACCCCCGGTGGCCGATACCTCTAGACCCCCTAACGAGAAGTTCCTAAATCCTATTTCATCAAAGTCGGTCATGGCGGTTATTTCACCCACGGTAATGTCACGACCGTGGTGATGAAGGAGGGAAGTGATGATGTGGCAGAATGGTGTGCGTACTCGTCCCTGGGTCGTAACACTGGGCGCATGCAGAATAGTATGAAATAGGTGTAGTCCAATGTCAATGTCAAGGTGATGGACTAGGGCATACAGAAGAAAGGCATGAAAGGGTCGCATGGTCCCGAGATCTCTAGTGGAGAGTGGTAAGATACAGCGGACCAGGACTCTGTACAGGGCATAGTCCTGTGCCTGAAGTTCAACGGCTTGGAAACGTCTATTTGCGGGGAGTGCTTCCCTATAAAAATAGGAGTGGATGGTGTCTATGGTAATGTGAGAGTAGGGAGGATCAAATGAAGGATTCCTAGGTGGATAGCAGCAAAATGTGGACTGAGAGGGTCATAGTCCAAGGAATCGGTTCAGCAAAGTGGGGGTGATAGACAGAGGTATCCCTTGAACAGTAGTATAAAACATGAGATTATCTTGTCGAACTATGTTATTGTAGAATTCTGCACATAAAGATTCATTAATGGTATGAGTGCAGAAGACAAGATTATCTAATTGATAAAAGTTTATAATATTCATGGCTACGGGGCATGATTGAGTAAAGAAGTGTCTATTAAGATAGCTTGTCTTAATAGACTTATAAATGGTTTGAGCAAACTTATTACATAACTCTAGAGTAGGGAACCTAGGGTCAGGACTAGGTTCGGCACCGGGGTTGGCCAGGTTTGGTCGACGTCTTCTAAGAGAAGGAATTTAAAAGAAGTATGAAGGTATTGCATTAAATAAAATTAAAAATTAATTTAAATGCAATAAAAATTATACCGGGCAGCTCGGGGAGGCATGGTTGAAGACGAGAGCTTGCAAGGTCTGTTGATCTTCTTGTAAGGAAGGAAGGGTGGAAGGAAGTTGGTTTTGGTGTGGGAAGAAGAGGAGGTTTGGATGCCTTTATATAGGCATTTCAATGGGAGCGCCCGGGAGCTCCCGGGCGCCCGGGTCAGTGGTCTCTACGCTGGGGCTGGACGGGGGCACCCGGAGTGCTCCGGGCGCCCAGGTCAGGGAGTGTTTGCAGCCTTTTGCTGCATTGACTGTAATGGGGGGCACCCGTGTGGTTCCGGGCGCCCTGATCAATGGTCAAACTCACCTTTTTGCCTTGAGAGAAGGAAAAAGGCACGGTGGGGGGGGGGCGCCCGCGTGGTCTCGGGCGCCCAGGACTGTATAGGAAAAGACAAATTTTATGTCTTGTCATCGTTTGACCAAGGTTTAATCGGTTTGACCATAGTTTGAATTGATTTGACTGCTTTGACTGTGGTTTGACAATGTTGACCTTGGTTTGACTATGTTGACCTTTGTTTGACCGTGTTGACCATGGTTTAACCATGATCTGAACCACAGGATTTAATTCATAATTTAGGCATTAAAGAATTTACAATTGAGTTTTAATTCTATGTCTCACCCACATCTAAGGTTTTCAAACACGTTAGTCTTATAGGTTTTGTGAGACAGGTTTTGATAAGTAATATTGTTTTAAAAAATTATTATTTATTTTGAAAATCTTAATTAATTTTTTTTTGAAAATATTTAAATTTATTTTGAAAGGAAATGTTTGAATCTATACTTAACTGAAACTTGTGTTAGATTTGAATTTGACAAAAAGTAATTTGAATTTGAAATTTAAAAATTGGCTTCCAGGTCTTGGCGAGGCACTAGGCCTTCTTTGGTCGTAGCCTTATTGGATCATCAACCCTTTCCTTGACAAAGCCATATAATGAAATTCCATTTTCAAAATTATTCTTTGAAAAAGTTCTAGTCTAACTAGTTTGGATTTTGGATCGGTAGCTTCGGCTAGTTTCACCAGTCTAAAGAGACCAAGTGAACTTGATCTTATTAGAATTGGTTTCCCTAACGTACTATCATCTCACCTCCACCCAATACTATATTTTCAAATTTCAGTTAAGTTTGTTCAATCCTTATACTAACCTAGGTCTAAGCATGGTAAATTACAAAAATTTAAATAAACAATCATTCAGGCAAATTGCAATCAAGAATTAAATTTTATCTAACAATAAATATAGTTTTCAGTTTGGCTCCCCCTGGACTATAACCCCGATAATGATTTGGCAAGATGTGAATCTTGTCCTTGGGGATCCAGTTGGTTTGTTCAGGTACAGTTTAGGTACCCATGCCTGAACTTTACCTCTGGACTGATTCAGTACAGCAAAGTAAGATCTTTGTCGGGATTTGGTTCTATAGCCAAGTCCGGATCGATTTAGAACGGACTTCTGTTTTCCAAGAATCATGTCAAGACCCTTGGAACCAGAAGTGAATCGTTCTAAGGCCGCTCTAAGATCCTTAACCCGAGTTTTCAGGGAGGAGTTCTCTTTCTCAAGTTTTTCAACTTGAGTAGGAGTTCCTTCTTGAACTTTCTCGGTTAAGGATTTAGAGTCAGCTCCCTCTTTCAGGAGTTTTACTTT
Organism: Boesenbergia rotunda; assembly: GCA_024364735.1. Lineage (NCBI taxonomy): Eukaryota > Viridiplantae > Streptophyta > Magnoliopsida > Zingiberales > Zingiberaceae > Boesenbergia > Boesenbergia rotunda. The sequence goes on along the minus strand of JAGFNQ010002369.1, from coordinate 111,321 downwards.
CTGTCGGAGGGATTCGACTCGGAGTTTGGCTTTCGCCAAATCTTGAGAAAGATAAGAAATAAGATCATTTAATTGACTTCTATTGAAACCACATACCTTGATTTCGCCGTCTTCTGAAAAGGTTAGTCTGCCGTCGTCCTGTTTTGATTCTGACTCGGTCTCGACTTCTTCTGAGGTGGTCAGGGCTAGTAGGTTTGACTGGGGTGCTTCTTCTTCTTCTTCCGAGGAAGATTCGTCCCAGGTTGCTTGGAGTGCTTTCTTTCTTCTTGTCTTCTTGGAATCTTTTATGTTTGGACACTCCGTCTTGTAGTGACCCTTCTTCTTACACTCGTAGCAGGTCACGTTGGGCTTGTTTTTGTCACTCGCGGGTTCAGCTGGTTCGTCCTTTCTTCGGCTTGTTTTCTGTTTGTTGGCTTGGTTCTTCAATTTTTTATAGTAGCTTCGGGCCAGTCGGACCAGCTCAGATCGATCTCCTTCTTCGTCTTCTGCGTCTGAGTCTGAGTTAGACTCGGGTTCAGGTTGAGGTTTCTTCTTTGTCGACCTTTTAGTTTTTCCTGCAACAAAGGCAATACCTCTCTCGGCCAAATTGCAGTTAGTATGTTCATGAATTTCTAATTCGGAAAATAATTCATCTAGTTTAATTTTTGAAAGATCCCTTGAGACCTTGTATGCATCTACCATAGATGCCCACAAGGTGTTTCTAGGGAAAGCATTTAAGGCATACCATATTAGGTCACGATTTTCGACCTTGTGACCTATAGTGTGAAGACCGTTCATCAATTCTTGGATCCGTGCGTGAAGCTGGGCTACTGTTTCGTTGTCGGCCATCTTGATGGTGTACAATTTGTTTCAGAGCAGATCTCTCTTACTGATCCGAGTATCTGATGTTCCTTCGTGCAGCTCGATCAACTTTGCCCACAGCTCTTTAGCACTGTTGAAGGGGCCCACTCGGTTCAGCTATTCTTTTGTTAAACCGCATTGTAGGGTCTGAGTTGCCTTTGCATCGGCTTCTATTTTGCGCTTCAGAGCGGTGTCCCATTCTGAGTAGCTTTGAGGTACTCCTTCAGCGTTCTTGGGAATCTCCAGTCCGGACTGGATGATGATCCACATGTCCACCTGAGTTTTCAGGTGGACCTCCATTCGACTTTTCCAGTAGGAAAAGTCTTCTCCACTGAAAAGTGGAGGTCTGGCGGTGCTAAATCCTTCTTGCATGGCCATTTAATCTGGAAAAAGAAAATGAACAAGAAAAATTTCCCAAGACTAGGTCTTGGATTAGTAGTGCGGGATAAGAAAAAAAATATCGAGGGGTGTTGCACCAACCTCGATTAACGAAAGAAATACGAACGAAAAAAAAATATATAGAGAAAAAAATCCGAAAATTTTCAAACTGGTGGTTGCACCAAGTTTGAACTTCCCCGCTCTGATACCACTTGTTGGATCGAGAGAACCGATAGAGGGGGGTGAATATCGGAAAACGTTCGGATTTAGGGAAAGAGAAATTGCACAGCGGAAGAAAAACCAAACACGCGAACACAGTAATTTTTTACTTGGTTCGGAGCCTAGGTCGACTCCTACTCCAAGGCCCACGATCGTTGATCGTTTACTTTGGGCAATTCTATATGAGGCGCAAAAGCAGTTTACAGTATTGAGTTACAAATATAGTACAGTAAACTTTTTAAAAAAAACGAAAACTCTTCTTTTACTGATGTCTGATGTAGGTTGTCTTTTTCGGAGCAGCGGGATGTCGTCGGCTCGAGTTGGGAGGTTTCCGGAGCGAGGCGTGAGAGCAGAAGAGCGTAGAAGCATTAATTGAAAGTGTTACTTCAGCCTTGGGGTCGAGGGCCCTTTATATAGGGCCTGGGGGCGCCCGGAACATCCGGGGCGCCCCCCCGACGTGTCACACGATCCGCCTCGGTCTCGGTCAGCTTCTGATCCCCTCAAATTCGGGATCAGACCTTGACCGAGGCGCCCGAAGCGCTGGGGGCGCCCGGGTTGACCAGGTCAAACTTTATCCCTTGGCTTCGCTGGCTTGAGCTTCGATGACTTGCTGTTGGGGGCGCCCGGAGCGCTGGGGGCGCCCGGGAGTAGCGGGGGCGCCCGGGAGCACGGGGGCGCCCGGGAGCACGGGGGCACCCGGGAGTTGAACTGCCGAAGCTTGCTTTGCTTTCTTGTGTTTTGTGTTCACCTTGGGGGCGCCCGGGACACTCCGGGCGCCCTGGTCAGCTGTTGCCTCATTCCTTTGAGGCTCTCTGAGCTGCAGACACACGTTCCTTCGGTCCTGCATCCAGGGTTAGTCCAAAACACAATAAAACAATAAAATATTACTTTATACAGCCTTAGCTGTCTTGGTTCTGACTTTAGGTCTCCTAAATGGAACCCTAGGTTGAACCGACGCCTACTGTTCCCTCAACGGGGAACGCGTCCTCACCTACTCCTCTCGGGAGAATTTACCTGATGCCAACCGTTCCTCTGGTTGGACTTTTGCCTTGCGGTCCTTTGCCAGGTCTTGGATACCGAGCTGTCCTTCGCCCGGTGCCTAGCAGTCCTTCGCTAGGGTTTCAGCCCCAAGCTGTCCTTCGCCTGTAGCCTAGCAGTCCTTCGCTAGGGCTCTTTACCCTGGCATTCCTTCGCCAGTACCTAGCAGTACTTCGCTAGGACTTTTTACCCTGCACACTAGAGTGTCATGTTAGATAACACGTAAGACTTAACTTTTGAGCCCTGTTGCCATTATCAAAACTCAGGTTCGACTTGGGTGCTTTCTGCACCAACATGTACACCATAATATTTGAGGTATGATTCAATTATATAGTCAGTATAAATTGAATCACCTCTATATCAGTCCTGCTCAATACACACAAAGTGTACTAGTGTAATTCTATTATCAAGATAAACCAATACCAAATTACACTTCAACCATGCCAACGGTTTATCCAAAACTATCAAGGTTGTGAGCCTCTACTTATACTCTACAAGAGACTAATAACATGATCTTCTGTGTGACACCACACACCATGTTATCCATAATGTAGAGTATGTTGGGATCGATGGCACGGCTATAGGGGGTGAATAGCTTTTTTTGATTCTCCTTACATCGTTAGCACAAATGGAAGCTTAACAATTTAAATAACAATGCTAACACAATACTGTTTCACGTGGTTCGGAGATTCCTTGCTCCTATTCCATGGCGTGCCCTTGAGGTGGACGATCCCATGATCCTTCAGTGGATCACGCCCCGGAAATCTCCGGCTAACTCTTTCTCCTTCTCGGTGGAGAACAACCTCTCACAATCTTTCTTCCTCCTTACGAGATGAATCTAGAGTTTGAGGAGGAAGATGAACACAAAAGAGAAGATCTTACAATGAAGAGCTAATCTTCTCTTAGTCTTAAGCTATTGCTTAAATAGTGGATAGGACTGTTTAAACAAACAGTCCAGCTCGCCACTAGTCGACTGCCCCAAGGGCAGTCGACTGGTCCTAGCCAAACAGCTAGCTAACGGCTAGTTTTTCGAACTGATCAGTCGACTGGTCCTAGACCAGTCGACTGATCTTTTTGTGAGTTTAGGTTCTGCACTGGCAGCCGACTGATCAGCCACCAGTCGACTGCCCAGCTTACATTTGCACTCACACTCACTTTGAAGACCACCCTTCGTGTATGCCTTGAAGTCCACTCCATTAGCTCGGCCCTTGAAGTTCTCTTCCTCCGGCTCTCGTTCCTCGGATGCGCACACAAGCCCTCGGCTTGCCTCCATGCCACCCTTCACGTATGCCCTTGAATTCTACTTCCCCTGGCTTGCCCTCGGAGTCCTCTTCCTTCAGCTCTTATCCCTTGGATGCGTACCTCATGTGCGATTCACCAAGTCCTACATGACTCAAACACACATATCAAATCAACATAACAACCTAAATTAATCATATTGACCCACACACATCAACACAATGATCCACTTGATCATAATTGGGTCGATTGCCCCAACAATCTCCCCCTTTTTGATGTATGACAATATGTTTAAGTTAGGCAAAACAATAACAATTGAAAATTAAGAACATAGTTAATCAAGAAGAATAAACATGCAACCTCTCCCTTAACCTATGCCTTTCACATAATTTTCAATTTTCCACCAAGTTAAGTTTCAAAACTAACTTAAACTCCCAATTCTCCCCCTTTGACACCATCAAAAGGATTGCCCGAAGCAACAATAACCAATGGCATCAAACACACACACTTTTCTCCTTCTAAAAAATCCCATAAATCACAAATCAAAAGTACCAGTCGACTGAGACAGGTATCAGTCGACTGGTCCCTTTTTTCAACCAATTCATAGAAAGATCAGTCGACTACCCCCAGGGGCAGTTGACTGATACATTTCAGTCCTGAAATTGCGGATTCTTGCCGAAATTCAGAAATGCACTATAAATTCAACAAAATTCGAAAAAGTATGAAATTTTGCAAACATGTTTCATATGATATATTCTATCAGAGAAAAATATAACTTCATGAAAATCTAAACATGTTTGACTTTTTGACCAAAGTTCAAATTCTTTGAAAACTTCTAATTTTGTACCAAAATTCCATCCTAGTTTTAAAATCATGTGTTTCACAAACTTATGTCATAGCAAATAAACACAGAAATATTTTCAAATTATTTAAAATGTCCAACTATAATCTTTGGACAAGATGTCCATTAATTAATCATTTGCTTTCCCCATAGTTGGTCTATTATCACTAATGTGATACATCAAATAACTCATCAAAATGCCACAAGCATGAGTGAGTTATTTGTATCATCCTAACATCTCATATGCATGACTACAATTATAAAGCAAAGTAATATGAGATGTTTTTATGGTAAACCTTATTTAACCTAATTCATCATGAAATTCTACTATGGGCTACAACCTCCCCCTTAATGTCTCAAGCCAACCAAATTTCAACACATTTGAAATTTTAATACAATGGTTGACTTAAACCCCCATATCCTTTAATTCTTGAGGATTGACTTTGGTATCCAATAGAAATGTTTCCTAATTGGGTTAACCAAGTACTCCTTAGGGATCCATTTCTTACTTAGGGTCTTGGTCTTTGCTTGTCATCTAGCAAGTAGACAATGGTAGGTTTTTCCATTGCTAGACTTCCCAAAGCCTAATCCCTCTTTCCTAAAGCTTGCTCTTTAGCTCTCAATGATCATATCTAGTGTCTCCGAGCCAACTTCAAATTTCCTAAGGGCTTTGGTAAGGCTATCTACATTTTCCCTTAAATCCTTATTTTCTTTTTCTAAACATGAGTCATTTGAAATGGAAGAAGAAACATGCACATCATCCTTAATTTCCATGGATGCTAGTTTCTTCTTTAACATGCATATCTCATTTTTCAAGCACTTAATTTTCCTTCTAGCATTAACCAAATCATTATTAGTACTAGAAATTATTTTTACAAGAGTAGAAGTGGGTAAGTTGTGTTGATGCAGTCTGACCCTGATTGTTGTTTTGGTGTTGACACTGATTTAAGTTTGATTCAAGTTTGGTTGAATTCGGATTAAGTCCAGGTGGATCGGGAGATCGGACGCTGGCATGTGAAAAGTCCTAACTTGGAGGGTTAGGTGTGGAAAAGTCCTAGCATGGAGGGCTAGGTGTGAAAAGACTTAGCTTGGAGGGCTAGGTGGGAAAAAGTCCTAGCTTGGAGGGCTAGGTGATGAAAATCCTGGTGAGTGAAGCCGGGTCCTGGTGAGTGAAGCTAGGTGATGAAAATCTCGGTGAGTAAAGTCGGGTCCTGGTGAGTGAAACCAGGTGATGGAAATCCCGGTGAGTGAAGCCGGGTCTGGGTGAGTGAAGCCAGGTGATGGAAATCCCGGTGAGTAAAGCGGGGTCCTGGTGAGTGAAGCGGGTCCTGATGAGTGAAGCCAGGTGATGGAAATCCCGGTGAGTGAAGCCGGGTCCTGGTGAGTGAAGCCAGGTGATGGAAATCCTAGTGAGTGAAGCTAGGTTGAAATCCCGGTGAGTGAAGCCGGGTCCCAGTGAGTGAAGCCAGGTGACCGAAATCCTAGTGAGTGAAGCTAGGTTGAAATCCTGGTGAGTGAAGTCGGGTCCCGGTGAGTGAAGTCGGGTGATCGAAACCCTGGTGAGTGAAGCCAGGTCCTAGCTTGGAGGGCTAGGTTGAAGTCCCAGTGAGTGAAACTGGGCACGGAGTCTTGGTCCAGGGGGCTAAGAACGAGTCAGAGAAGGGCTGGGAGCTTGTTCTCGTGACTTAGAGGAGATTTGACCTTGCCTGGATCGATCTAGTAACCGATCAGGGAAGTTGACACGGTGCTCCTTCATGGATCGGTCTAGTGACCGATCCAGCGATGACTGATCAGTCTGGTGATCGATCAGGGAGCACACAGTGACCTTGTTGGGTTACTGGTTGGCTCCTGATCGGTCTGGTGACCAATCAGGGAGCATACAGTGGGTTTTGGGAACCTTACTGTTTGGCTCCTGATCGGTCTGGTGACCGATCAGGAAGCATGCAGTGGATTTTGGGAACCTTACTGCTTGGCTCCTGATCGGTCTGGTGACTGATCAAGGATACTATTCAGATCGTTCTGGTGAACCATCATTTGTCGCAAGGTTCTCACTATAACCAATCAGGATGACTCCTGATCGGTCAGGAAGCAGCCTGATCGGTCTGGTGACCGATCAGGGCACAGCCTGATTGATTTGGGGACCGATCTGGAGTGTGCAGCAGACTGCTGGATAGGTCTGGGGACCAATCAGGAGTGTGCAGAAGACTGCTGGATCGGTTTGGTGACCGATCAGGGTCCTCTCTGATCGGTCCGGGGACCGATCAAGAGCAGAACTTAATTCAAATACGCTGTCAGAAGTTTCTGATCACGTCTGTTTTCACTGTCGATTCTCTGCTACTTGCTGATTTCATTTGATATCGATTTGCTAATCTTCTGTTGAAGTGTGCAGGTGACACAGGAGGATTCAAACACTCAAGGAGGGTTAATGGGAGTTTTCCTTGGAGCAGGTTTGTTTGTTTCTCCTTCTCAGGTTTCAACGGCAACTGAGGAATGGCTGGCGACTGACGGAGGCTCAGCTGGAGAGGGACTTCAGTGGACTGACTGCTCAGGAAGGTCAGTGGGTTCAGGCTGTGCTCAGGGGATGCTGATAGAGCCTGGCGATGATGCAGGAGCTTAAGAGGCAGATGAGAAGCAGAGGAGGCAACAAGAAGAACGAACAGGAAAACAAGCAAGTGTGGCTGTGGGTTTCGCTGTTGATTGTTGAGCTCCTTGTGTAGCTTCTCTCTTGAGCTTTCATGCTACTGTCTTGTGAGAGGTTCCTCCTTAGTCTCGTGTGCTTATCTTGTATTCATCTACTGAGGCGATTGTGGAGAGGTTGCTCCACTGAGAAGGAGGTTATTACTATCTAGGGTTCACCGGGGCTTGATCTGCCGACGATCAAGGGATCGCCCACATTACGGGCACGCTAAGGAGTAGGGGCAAGTTATCCCCGAACCTTGTACATTGCTGTGTCATCTGGTTTGTTTTCTTTGTTTTGATTTCTGTTCTTCAATTCTGTTTCTGCATTCTGTGTTTCCGCTGCCTAATCTCTGAGACCATTATCTTTTGGATTTTGGGTGTCCTAGATTGTCTCATATCAGTCCTAGACATGAGAGACACAAATGACGGTTCCTTAGGATGGTAACCAATACCGGTCCTATTGTAAACCGCCCTTTGGGCATTTAGGATCATATCTAGGGTCTTAGAGCTAGTTGAGAATTTTCCAAGAATATTCTTGAGCTTCTCAACTTCACTCTTCAATGATTGGTTTTCCTCTACTAGCAATTCATCATGCAAATCATTGACTTCCTCAACCTTAGAGGACTTCAAATTTTCAATTTCAAGTTTCAATGATTTAATTTCATCTTCTAGCAGTTCAACATGTAAATCATCAATGTTATCATCCCTAGATGCTTTCAATTGATCAATTTCTAATTGCAATGCTTTAACCTTATTTTTGGACTTCTTAAGCATACTAGTTAAATATGCAATTGCTCTATAACACTTTTCAAGCTCGGGAGAAGTTACCTCTTCATCATTCGAAGATGATGAAGCCGCGTTTGAGGAGCTTGAAGATTCATCACTGCTCTCCTCTCCAAGAGCCATGAGTGCCACTTGCCTTGTGCTCTTCTCCTCCTCTTCATCGGATGAGCTTGAGGATGACTCATCCCAAGTGGCCTTCAAGGCCTTCTTCTTCTTCTTGGATCTCTCTTCTTTTCTTTTGGATTTCTCCTCCTTCTTCTTTAGTTTTGGACATTCATTCTTGAAATGCCCTTTTCTACCACACTCAAAGCAAGATGCATTAGTCTTATCAAGCTTAACTTCACTAGTGTTACTTCTACTTTTGAAACGTCGATTCCTTCGCATCATTCTCCTCACAAAGTTCGTCATCTCGAAGGAAGAAGAGCCGCTGCCATCTTCCTCGGAATCGGACTCGGAAGAGGATGAAGATGAAGAGACCTCCTTCTCCTTCTTCTTCTTGTTGGTTCGGTCCCCTGCAACTAAGGCAATCCCCTTCTTCTTGGGGCATTTGTTAGCCATTTCATGCAATTCCATCTCACAAAATAAATCATCTAACTTTACAATAGATAGATCCTTGGATACTTTGTAGGCATCCACCATGGATGACCACAAAGCATTCCTTGGAAATGCTTTCAAGACATACCTCACAAGGTCGCGGTTCTCGACCTTTTCATCAATTGAGTGAAGCCCATTGAGGACTTCCTTGAACCGGCTATGAAACTCACTTACTGACTCATTCTCCTTCATGGAGAGATTTTGAAGTTGATTGAGGAACAAGTCCCTCTTTGCGATTCTAGAGTCTTGGGTGCCTTCGTGAAGCTCAATGAGTTTGTTCCACAAGTCCTTCACACTTGTGAAAGGACCAACCTTGATGAGTTGGTCTTTGTTCATGCCACATTGTAGAGTGACAACCGCCTTCGCGTCGGCTTCACTCTTCCGAGTTTGTTCAGCAGTCCACCTCCACGACTCAAGCTCTTTGCCTTCGTCATCCTTAGGATGGATGAATCCCTCCTTCACCGCGAACCAAGTGTGGATATCCATCTTCAAATAGTATTCCATCTTTGATCTCTAATATTGAAAGTCGGCGCCATCAAAGAATGGAGGTCGGGTGGTAGAGAAGCCTTCTCTCAAAGCCATCTTGTTGATAACTCTTGGATGTTAAGCCGTAAACAGAGCCCCAGGCTCTGATCCCACTTGTTGGAAACGAGATGGCTAGAGAGGGGGGGTGAATATAGCCAATCACTTTTTCTTGCACTTAACAAGTTTCCTGCACTCAACTTATCAGTAGCACAACGGAAGAAACAAAGGAAAATGAAGCAGTGCAGTAAACGAAAATAGAAATGAAAGCAAACAGAGACAACTGCCAAGATCGCTAACACGAGGGTTTACAAGGTTCGGGGATAACTTGCCCCTACTCCTTGGCGTGCCCTTAAGGTGGGCGATCCCTTGATCGTCGGCAGATCAAGCCCCGATTTTCACCGGATATAACACAACCTCCTTCTCGGTGGAGAAACCTCTCCACAGCGTTTCAATCACAGATAAAGTTTAAGCACAAAGAAACAACAAGAAGGATCTTACTCAAACACTTAGCAAGGACAAGAACACAGCAAGCTTCCCTGAGCTCCACCCAGTGGCGATCTCACGCAAGAACCCTTCTTCGTGTCTTCCCACTGTCGGACTCCAAGCTCCTTGTTCTCTCCTTCAAGCGCTCAAGTAATGAATGATTGCTTCTCGATCGCTTGCTCAAAATGATAAAAACTTCAAGAACACAGCAAGCAAGTTGTGGAGAACACAAGGCGCGGCAAGAACACTAGTTCACGAACTCTTTTTTTCACGAAGCCAACTTCCACCCTTTTGATTCTCCACACAGCACCAGGTGACAACATCTTCCGTAGCCTCCAGCTACCTCACTGCCAACGCCAGCTACCACTGAGCCCACTCTGGTCTTCTTGAGATCCCCTCAGCCAAGCCCCAGTTTCGGCTCCAGTCTGCAGCTCGGCCGTTGCAACCGGAAATGGAGAATCGAACAAACCTGCTCCAAGGAAAGCCTCCATTGACCTCTCCTTGAGTGTTTGAATCCTCCCCTGTCACCTGCAACTTAATCAGACTGTTAGAGCAGTAAATCACACAGTAAATCAAATATCAGAGGCAAACAGCAGCGAATCGGATACGATCAGACGCTCTGACCGCGTCTGACAGTGCAATTTGAATTAAAGCGATCGGTCACCGGACCGATCCAGGGCTTGTGGGTCGGTCACCAGACCGATCCACAGCTTCGCTGGGATTCCCAGCTCTCGCGGCTATACACGCCTGATCGGTCACCCGACCGATCAGAGTGAAGCCTGATCGGTCACCAGACCGATCAGAGTGAAGCCTGATCGGTCACTCAGACCGATCAGGACAGATGAACAGTGATTTTTTAATCAGATCCAAACTCCCTGATCGGTGACCGGACCGATCCAAGGTCTGATCCGTAAGGGAACTCACTCACCGTCCGCTCCCTGATCGGTCACCAGACCGATCAGGGGCAAGGCAGCAAGGAAGCAACCTGCTCCCTAATCGGTACCGGTCCGATCAGGAGCCACACAGTAGGTTCCCAACCTCACTGTGCGTTCCCTGATCGGTCACCAGTCCGATCAGACATCGCTGGATCGGTCACCAGACCGATCCACGAAGGAGCAGCGTGCCAATGTCCCTGATCGGTCACCAGACCGATCCAGGGACTCAAACCTAGCCCTCCAAGCTAGGAATTCATCCACCTTAGCCCTCCAAGCTAAGGATTTTTCCATCTAACTCTCCAAGTTGGGAATTTGCACCTAACCCTCCAAGTTAGGACTTTTCACCTAGCCCTCCAAGCTAGGACTTTTCACCTAGCCCTCCAAGCTAGGACTTTTCACCCAACCCTTCCGAGTTAGAACATCATCCAACCTAGCCCTCCAAGCTAGGCACCTGACCCTCCAAGCCTGGACTTTTTCACCTAATTCTCCAGGATGGGAATTTGCACCTAACCCTCCAAGTTAGGACTTTTCACCTAGCCCTCCAAGCTAAGACTTTTCACCCAACCCTTCCGAATTAGGACTTTTCCAACACCTAGCTCTCCAAGGGATTTTTCACACCTAACCCTCCAGGTTAGGATTTTCCATACCATGCCTGATCCCCGATCAGGTCTTAATCATAATCAAACATCATCCACCTAAACTAAAATCAGTGTCAACACCAAAACAA
>JAGFNQ010002369.1:72773-98522 GCA_024364735.1 Boesenbergia rotunda | reverse complement strand
TCTGCCCTCTGGGCTTGTACTGGAATTGAATAACTGTGTTATGTACCTGTACTGACAAAAGAATATCATTTCAGTTTCATGTTTAGATAACAAAGGTTTTCATTCATAATAAAGGACAAATGTTGTTCTGTTATTTAAAGGATATGTTCTATTGTAGCAGCATCTGATGAATGGCCTCTATATTCTAGACTTAGAGAGCCCTATCTATAACGTGAATACCAAAAGGTTGAGATCAAATGAGTTGAACCCAACCTATCTATGGCACTGTCGCTTAGGCCACATAAATGAAAGTCGCTTATCCCAACTCCATAAGGATGGATTGCTGGATTCATTTGATTTTGAATCATATGAGACATACGAGTCATGCCTTCTAGGCAAGATGACTAAGACTCCCTTTAGTGGACATAGCGAGAGGGCAACAGATTTGTTAGGACTCATACATTCTGATGTATGTGGCCCTTTCAATGTCGCTGCCAGAGGTGGTTACAGGTACTTCATCACATTTACTGATGACTTCAGTAGATATGGCTATTTGTATTTGATGACACATAAGTCAGAATCCTTTGAAAAGTTCAAAGAATTCAGAAATGAAGTACAGAACCAACTTGGCAAGAGTATTAAGATACTTCGATCAGATCGAGGTGGAGAATACTTGAGCCATGAGTTTCGTGACTATCTTGCTGAGTGTGGGATTCTATCCCAACTCACTCCCCCTGGAACACCACAGTGGAATGGTGTATCCGAAAGGAGAAATCGTACCTTATTAGATATGGTACGATCTATGATGAGTCACGCAGATCTTCCTATATACTTTTGGGGATATGCTCTAGACACGGCAGCGTTCACACTTAACCGTGTTCCATCAAAGGCGGTCATGAAGACACCATATACGATATGGACTGGGAGGAGTCCCAAGATGTCTTTCATGAGGGTTTGGGGTTGTGAGGCTTACGTTAGACCGTCAAGTCTCAGACAAACTGGGACCCAAATCTGATAAGTGCTATTTCGTGGGATATCCCAAGGAAACTAAGGGATATTACTTCTACATTCCCAGTCAGCACAAAGTGTTTGTTGCTAAGACTGGGGTCTTTCTAGAAAGGGACTTTGTTTCTAGAAAGACTAGTGGGAGTTCGTTTAATCTTGAAGAAATTCAAGACAACGACCATAGCACTGAGCCCTTAATGGATACTGAACAGGAACCACAAGAAGTGGTGGATGAGATTGTTACACAAGAAATTGTGGAACAACAACCTGTTCAGGTAGACCTACCTCTTCGCAGGTCTGATAAGGTACGTCGTCAGCCTGAGAGATATTTATTTCTCTTGCCTGACCATGATGACAATATGATCATTAAAATGAGCCTACCACCTATCAGGAAGCTGTGATGAGCCCAGATTCTGAGTCATGGCTGGAAGCCATGAGATCCGAAATGGAATCCATGTACACTAACCAAGTTTGGACCTTGGTTGATCCACCTGAAGGGGTCAAACCCATTGGGTGTAAGTGGGTCTTTAAGAGAAAGCCTAACATGGATGGACTTACTCATACCTATAAGGGTAGACTGGTAGCTAAAGGTTTCAAGCAAATTCATGGTATTGACTATGATGAAACATTTTCTCCAGTAGCGATGTTTAAGTCCATTCGGATCATGCTTGCTATTGCAGCCTACCATGATTATGAGATCTGGCAGATGGATGTCAAGACAGCGTTTCTGAATGGAAACCTCCTCGAGGATGTGTACATGACACAGCTTGAGGGTTTTGTAGATCCACAGCATACTGGCAGAGTATGCAAGCTGCATAGGGCCATTTATGGTCTAAAGCAAGCTTCTCGGAGCTGGAATCTTCGATTCGATGATGCGATCAAATAGTTTGGTTTCATCAAGAATGAAGATGAACCTTGTGTCTACAAGATGGTTAGTGGGAGCACAGTAGTCTTCCTAGTCTTGTATGTGGATGACATACTACTCATTGGGAACAACATCCCTTCGCTACAGTCTGTAAAGACTTGGTTGGGGACTTGTTTCGCAATGAAGGACTTAGGTGAAGCAGTCTGCATTCTAGGCATTAAGATCTATAGAGATAGATCTAAGAGATTGCTTGGCCTAAGTCAGAGTACATACATTGATACCGTTTTACAACGGTTTGCCATGCAGAATTCCAAGAAGGGAAATCTGCCAATGTCACATGGCGTGAGTCTTTCGAAGACTCAAGGTCCTTCTTCTAGAGAGGAGAGAGACCGCATGAGCAAGATCCCTTATGCCTCAGCCATAGGATCTATCATGTACGCCATGTTATGTACTCGTCCTGATGTCTCGTATGCTTTGAGCATGACGAGCAGATACCAGTCAGATCCAGGTGAACGTCACTGGATAGCAGTCAAGAATATTCTTAAGTACTTGAGAAGGACTAAAGAATATTTCTTGATATTTGGACGCGAAGAGGAGCTAACTGTAAAGGGTTACAGTGATGCTAGCTTCCAAACTGACCAGGATGACTACAGATCGCAGTCAGGGTTCGTGTTTTGCTTAAATGGTGGCGCTGTCAGCTGGAAGAGTTCAGAGCAGGATACAGTTGCTGATTCTACAACAGAAGCTGAGTACATTGCTGCATCTGAGGCAGCAAAAGAGGCAGTTTGGATCCGCAAGTTCATTACTGAGCTTGGAGTGGTTCCTAGTATAGCCGACCCAGTACAGCTCTATTGTGACAACAATGGAGCTATTGCGCAGGCTAAGGAACCTCGCTCACATCAGCGGACCAAACACATACTACGGCGATTTCATCTCATTCGAGAGATCATCGATCGAGGAGATGTGAAGATTTGCAGAGTACCCACAGAGGCTAACGTCGCAGATCCCTTGACCAAGGCTTTGGCACAGATGAAGCATGATGGTCACACTAGGTCATTGGGTATTAGATACTACAGCGATTGGCACTAGTGCTAGTGGGAGATTGTTAGTGAGAGCCCTAGAGCTAATCATATGATGATTACTTTTTGGACTCATTGTATCATATTCTTGTATATATATTTCTTATATATAAAGGCATTTCTTATGGTTATTGTACTTATGTGTATCAGTGCCAAATTACTTAGTATAATAACGTCCTTGAGTAGAAGGTTCTTATCTATATCAATCGATTACTTGAATCGATAGTGAGATGATATAGAGAACACTACTCTTAATTATTCCTAGTCAAGTATTAACATTCAGGGACAATGTTAATGCATAGAGACTAGCATGTAGGTCAACACGATGACTTGATCTCACAAGTCATGGATATGAGATATCAAGTTGACACATGGGTATGCATTGGAGAATGTATACTGAATGACCCACCATGAGAAAGTATCATGGATCGTTATATGAGTGTCATATACTTTCTCATGTGACTATTAGTATGACTATTAGTCCTTAGACCTGAAGTCACCATAGTTCCCTATATAAGGAGTTATGTACTTTGGTTTCGTCAAACGTCACCCGTAACTGGGTGGACTATAAAGGCGATTACTGGGTATGTAACAAATTATGCGGAGGGATGTGAGTGATGTAGATGGGATCTATCCCTCCTATATGACGGGAGAGATATCATAGTCTTGATAGAGTGAGATCACTAAGTGCATGGCCATGCCCAAATAAGGCAATATGAGATATTGAGCTTATTTGATTATAGTGAGTCTACTTGGAGTTCAAGACACCTAGATTGATTGGAGGATGACACGGTCTATGCCTCATGAAAGATCGATCTAGATATCGAGGATAGAAGGACGTTGTCACATATTGTGATGGTCACAATTATTAGTCACATTGATGATGTTGGATCTCAACATTCTTGTAACTTGGGTAGCAATGATGTGTTGCTAGATACTGCTCATTGCTTATGTTTCTAAGAGGTTAGAAGCATTGCCAACGTTACAAGAACCTATAGGGTCACACGCAAAGAACAAATAGATGGAGAAAAATTGAAGTCAAGTTTGACTTGGCTAAATATGGAAAGTCCATAAAAGGCAAGTTTGACTTGACCCAAATCCAAATCAAGTTTGACTTGACTTGGTTCCACTTCAAGTTAGACTTGACATGGGAGAAGAAATGGAGTCAAGTTTGACTTGACTAAATATGGAAAGTCCATAAAAGGCAAGTTTGACTTGACCCAAATCCAAATCAAGTTTGACTTGACTTGGTTCCACTTCAAGTTAAACTTGGCATGGGAGAAGAAATGGAGTCAAGTTTGACTTGACTAAATATGAAAATTCCATAAAAGGTAAGTTTGACTTGACCAAAAGGCCACCTCACCTTGACTTGACCAAGTGATGACTTGGCTTGGTTTCCCCCCCCCCCCCATTTGAATTTGAATTCAAATTGAAAGGGGTTAAGGAAAGCCACCTAATGGCCATTAGTGGCCATTATGGCCGGCCACTTAATGGCCATTAATGGCCATTAAGTGGCCGGCCACCATGGGAGAACAAACGGAGTTTTTGTTTCATTTTTCCTCTAAGTGTGTCTTCTCTTCTTCCTCTCCAATTGTTGGAGTTCTTCTTCCTCTTCTCCTCTTGACCGAATCCTACAAGGTTCTAGCACACCTAAAGGATTTCATCCATCTACTTTTGTTCACGTGGATACTTCTAGAGGGACGGCACTTGACGTCCTAGAGATTCGACATCCATAAGGGAGCGAACGGGATTAAACGGGGCACGCATCAAAGTTAAAATGTTTATCCCTCTTTAGATCTAGGAGTAGATCGGGTTTTGAAGCATGTAAACGAGCACTCGTAATTTTTGAAATGGCTTTCTTCGCTCGGATCCTTGCTATTGGGGTTTTCGGGGTTTCCGCGATGCGAAAAAGCTGTTTTCGTGGCCCGAAAAACCCTACAGATGACTCCTGATCGGTCAGGAAATAGCCTGATCAGTCTGGTGACCGATCAAGGCACAACCTGATTGGTCTGGGGACCTATCTGGAGTGTACAGCAAACTGCTGGATAGGTCTGGGGACCAATCAGGAGTGTGCAGAAGACTGCTGGATCGGTCTGGTGACCGATCAGGGTCCTCTCTGATCTGTCTGGGGACCGATCAGGAGCAGAACTTTAATTCAAATACGTTGTCAGAAGTTTCTGATCGCGTCTGTTTTCACTGCCGATTCTCTGCTACTTGCTGATTTCATTTGATATCGATTTGCTAAGCTTCTGTTGAAGTGTGCAGGTGACACAGGAGGATTCAAACACTCAAGGAGGGTCAATGGGAGTCTTTCCTTGGAGCAGGTTTGTTTGTTTCTCCTTTTCAAGTTTCAACGGCAACTGAGGCATGGCTGGCGACTGACGGAGGCTCAGCTGGAGAGGGACTTCAGTGGACTGAGTGCTCAGGGAGGTCAGTGGGTTCAAGCTGTGCTCAGGGGATGCTGATGGAGCCTGGCGATGAAGCAGGAGCTTAAGAGGCAGATGAGAAGCAGAGGAGGCAACAAGAAGAACGAACAGGAAAACAAGCAAATGTAGCTGTGGGTTTCGCTGTTAATTGTTGAGCTCCTTGTGTAGCTTCTCTCTTGAGTTTTCTTGCTACTGTCTTGTGAGAGGTTCCTCCTTAGTCTCGTGTGTTTATCTTGTATTCATCTACTGAGGCGATTGTGGAGAGGTTGCTCCACCAAGAAGGAGGCTATTACTATCTGGGGTTCACCAGGGCTTGATCTGTCGACGATCAAGGGATCGCCCACCTTACGGGCACTCCAAGGAGTAGGGACAAGTTATCCCCGAACCTTGTACATCCTTGTGTCGTCTGGTTTGTTTTCTTTGTTTTGATTTCTGTTCTTCAATTCTGTTTCTGCATTCTGTGTTTCCGCTGCTTAATCTCTGAGTGCAGAGAAAATATGTAAACTGCTAAGTTTCAAGTGTCTGGCTATATTCACCCCCTCTAGTCATCCAAGTTCCAACAAGTTATATACCTCACTTACCGAGATGTCTGATTCCGAAGTTGAGCCTCCCCCTTCACTTGAGCTTCCTCATCTTCACTTGAGCCCTTTTCTTCTTCAAATTCGGATGTCGTGGAGGCAATGTCGTCAATTCCCATTAGTGAGAAATGGGATACATAATGTTCCTCCTCCTCCGATGAGGATGGATCATCCTATGTGGCCTTCAAATTTTACACTTTCTTCTGCTTCTCTTTTGATTTCTTCTTTTTTCATTCCTTCCTTCTTTTTCATGAGGGGACACTCATCTCTCATGTGTCCTTCTCCTTGGCAATTGTAGCAAATAATCTTCCTTGTTCTACTTTTGCTCCTTGACCCTTTTCTACCATGAGATTTGTTAGTGGAAACATGCTTAAATGCTTTTCTCATTTTTCTTACCATGTAGGCTTCCGCATCACTATCCATGGATGTGTTAGACTCCTCTGAATCGGATGATAAGACCTTCTTCTTTTTACCTTTTCCCTTGTTTGCCACAAGGGCTATACTTTTTGGCTTGTATACCTCTTTAATTGTTCCTCCAACTCGAGTCTCATGAAGCTCCATGGTTGAGAAGAATTCTTCTAGAGATGTTTTCTCTAGATCCTTGGAAATGTAGTATGAGTCCACCATTGAGCTCCAATTTGATGTTCTTGGAAATGCATTGATGGCTTTCATCAAAATGTCTCAGTTGGAAAAATTGTTCCCCTACACTTGTTAGTCCATTAAGTATTTCTTTAAACCTAGCATGTAAACTTGTTACATTCTCCCCTTTATCGAGTTTGATATTGTTGAGTTGGGACCGGAGAAGATCTCTCTTTACCATTTTCGCCTCTGATGTGCCTTCATGAAGCTCTACTAGCTTTTCCCATAAATCCTTGGCACTTGAGTAGTTTCCAATCCTTGTTACTTCTTATTGAGGAAGCACACTTAGTAGATGGTGTAAGCTTTGAAATTTGCTAGATAATCATCACTTTGCTTCCTACTCCATCTTACATTATCAAGTAACTTGTTCTCTTGATCCCTAGGCACTTCAAACCCATTTTTCATAATCAACATTATATCAAAATTGGCATTGAAAAATACCTCCATCCTCTTCTTCCACCATGAGAATTCTCCCTCGAATTTTAGCAGTTGGATGTGTAAGCCGGCCATTTCAATGATTTTGCTCTTCTCGGCGGTTAGTCAATTGAATGCGTCCTTGCGCTCTGATACCACTTGTTGGGGTCGATGGCATGGCTAGAGGGGGGTGAATAGCTTTTTCGATTCTCCCTACAATGTTAGCACAAACGGAAGCTTAAAAATTTAAATAACAATGCTAACATAATACCATTTTATGTGGTTCGGAGATTCCTTGATCCTACTCCACAGCGTGTCCTTAAGGTGGACGATCCCTTGATCCTTCGGTGGATCACGCCCCGGCAATCTTCCGCTAACTCTTTCTCCTTTTCGGTGGAGAACAACCTCTCACAATCTTTCTTCCTCCTTACGAGATGAATCTAGAGTTTGAGGAGGAAGATGAACACAAAAGAGAAGATCTTGCAATGAAGAGCTAATCTTCTCTTAGTCTTAAGCTACTGCTTAAATAGTGGAGAAGACTGTTTAAACAAACAGTCTAGCTCGCCACCAGTCGACTGCCCCAAGGGCAGTCGACTGGTCTTAGCCAAACAGCTAGGCAATGGCTAATTTTTTGAATTGATCAGTCGACTGATCCTGGACTAGTCGACTGTTCTTTCTGTGAGTTCAGGTTCTGCACTGGCAGTCGACTTATCAGCCACCAATCGACTGCCCAGCTTACATTTGCACATACACTCACTCTGAAGACCACCCTTCGCGTATGCCTTGAAGTCCACTCCCTTAGCTCGACCCTTGAATTTCTCTTCCTCCGGCTCTCGTCCCTCGGATGCACATACAAGCCCTCGGCTTGCCTCCATGCCACCCTTCACGTATGCCCTTGAAGTCTACTTCCCCTGGCTTGCCCTTGGAGTCCTCTTCCTTCGGCTCTCGTCCCTCGGATGCATACCTCATGTGCGATTCACCAAGTCCTACAAGACTCAAACACACATATCAAATCAACATAATAACCTAACTTAATCATATTGACCCACACACATCAAAATCATGATCCACTTGATCATACTTGGGTTGATTGTCCCAACAGAGTATTGGAAAATTAGCATATATATCAAATATAAAATATAAACAATGATCATGTGATTCTTATTCAAAAATGAGATGTTCATACAAAATCTAGGCTTATAGTATACATCCTAACATAAATTCAAGTAGTAGCTCATCCTCCTTACAAGAGTCTTTAGATGAATCACCTCCAGCAAAGGTCAGATCCTTGAGAGAAATTTATGAATCATGTCAATTTGGTTTCTTTGATACATATCCTATAACTTTTGACGAAGCAGTAACAAAGGAAGAATGACAAAATGCAATGAAAGAAAAGCTATTAACAATCCATAAAAATGAAACATAGGGGATAGTGGATCTAGTTGAATGCAAGAATGTGATTGGGCTCAAGTGGGTATTTAAAACAAACTATCATGCTGATGGAACTATTCAAAAATATAAGGCTTGACTTATTGCAAAAGGGTATTCACAACAACAAGGTATTAATTTCGAAGAAACTTTCTCTCCGATTGCTAGATTTGAAACTGTGAGAATTATCCTAGCATTAGTTGCACAATTACATTTGTCTGTTTATCGATTTGATGTTAAGTCTGGATTTTTGAATGGCGACTTGCAAAAAGAATTGTGTGTAGCTCAACCGAAAGAATTTATAATTGAAGGCAAAACAACAAAGGTGTACAAATTAAAAAAAAATACTTTATGGGTTAAAACAAGCCTCACGTGCATGGTATAGCAATATTGATGGCTATTTTCAACAATACGGTTTCACGAGAAGTGAAAATAAACTCACTCTTTATGTGAAGAAACAAGGTAGAGATGATCTTTTTGTGTGCCTTTATGTCGATGATATAATATATATGACATTTTATGATTTTCTGCTGGCTGATTTTAAATCTAATATGATGAAGAAATTTGAGATGTTAGATATGGGAATATTGTATTATTTTCTTGGTCTTGAAGTGAAGCAACGAGTTGATGGGATTTGTATCTCACAAAGAAAGTATGCGATAGATCTTCTTAAAAGATTCAGTTTACTCAATTGCAATTCAGCTTCTACACCCATGAATATAAATAAGAAGTTGCAACTGAAAGATGGTTCAGAGAAAGCTAATGCAAAAAATTTCAAACTAAAAAATTTCAAAAGTTTGGTTAGAAGTTTAATTTATTTAACACATACTAAACTTGATATTCTTTTTTTGTTGGTGTAATTTTTAAATTTATGCAAAATCCTACGAAATATTATCTTATAGCAGCTAAAAGGATTTTATGCTATATTGTTGGAACTATGGATTATGAAGTTTGGTATACTAGAGTTTCAAAATTTGATCTTTGTGGATTCACTGACAGTGATTGTGCAAGTTTAGTAGATCGAAAGAGCACCTCAGCTAGTGTTTTTAATCTTGAATCAGGAGCAATTTCATGAAGTTCAAAGTAGCAATTTACTACTGTCTTATTCTCTTTAGAAGCAGAATATGTAGCAACAACTTTAGCAACATGCCAAGGAGTTTGGGTTCGAAGATTACTTGCAGATCTTTACCAACAATAAAAAGATGCGACTATTATTTTTTATTATAACAAGACGACAATTGCAATGATAAAAAATATGGCTTTCCATGCGAGGATTAAGCATATTGATATTCGTCTACGCTTTATTCGAGGCTTAGTCACAAATAATGAAATTATGTTGGAGCAATGCAGCACGTATAAACAAATGACGGATATTTTGACGAAGTCACTTTCCAGAGATATGTTTATTTATTTCAGATCATATTGTCTTGGTGTTTGCAATTTGAATCAAGCGAGAGTGTTAATAATATGTTTCAAAATTATTAATGGATAAAGATGAGTTAGTGGATTGATGATGTGTCAAATAATGGATAAAGATAGAATTTGATTAGGATGAAGTTTCATGGAAAAATAAAAGTATTTAGATTTAATATATGTGGAGTTAATACTTATCCAATAAGCCTATAAATATATAACCTTTTAGTGAATAAAATTAAGTTGAATTATTTAGTTTTCTTCTCCTCTCCTCTTTCACAAGTATTCCACTACTCTCCCATATTATTTTCTTCCAACATGCTTGGCTTCCTCAACGTCATTGGCCTTGAACTTGATCTCCGCAAGCTCAATTGCCTTCTTCGCTTCCTCCTTGTTACAATCCATTTTTAGCATATTTGGAGCTAGAGGAAACATTTGCATATATATAATCCAGATGATGTTAAATGTAAATTCCCCGGACGCACGATCACATAATGACTCTGTGTTTCCCGATAGAGATTGAAGACGAAGAGCCGCATTAAACTTGAAGGTGCAACATTTATTTGAGCAAATGGTCATCAACTGTCTTCCAAGATACATGATTACATACTAACACAAGAATACTCTACAGCAAACTCCATAACTAACAATCATGAACACACGAAGACAGATTGGTAGTAGACGATTCCAGCTGAGGCCTCCCGTATCGTTTCAGGCACGAGATTATTAGCCTGTGTATTGTTTAGGCAGGCATTTATTAGCTACAGTGAAGGTTGAACATCAACATTGGTTCTCATTTGGTGATATTCATCGATCTATTATGGAGCCACATCGAATCGATAAGCAACTCTCGAATAACCATTCTGGTTTCGATGTCAAGCATAGTAAGCATACGTTCGATTCTTGATCTCAAAGATGCCGTGGCCGAAGCTTGCTTCACTGAAAGCTGAGTAGCTCGGTTGCAGCTCTGTCTTACTGTGTATACGATAGAATCGATTAATAAGAAATGCAATATTGAATGCTCTCGTCGACAGCTTCCTCGAGTCTTTGACTAATTGGGTTGCGAGGCCTTCAAGATTTCCTCCATCGCCGATGGTGTGATATATACAGGAGCAGATTCATCCTCCACTGGTTGGCATTTGTCATTCACTATATTGTAAGCTATATTCGATATCCTATGTTGCAAGAAGAACGTAGACAGCTACATCTTCAGAACAGTTTATGTGCAAAGATAAAAGAGAATCCACATTGCTGAAATAAAATCTTACACTGTGTTCACAAGAATGAACTGGCCAGCTAAAATTACAGCACACTTTGTAGTGAATAAACCACGGCTCATATATCACTCTCATTGTTTCCCCTTCCATATAGTGATAAACGGAAAGTTGTGGTAACTTGGTTTTGCAAAAAAAAAAAATAAATAAATAAATAAAGATTTCAATTGACCGAAGGATAAGAAGGATCAGTTAATCAAACCTATTTGGAAACAGCAGAATGGATATGATTAGATTGAAATAGTAAAAAAAAAATTCTGAGTTCTAATCAACTAGAAAAGTAGATTTCGCCGTATCAATTAGATCAAATTGAAGCAAGCAAGGATAGTCTAGGATTCAGTTGCCTAATAGAAGGTTCAGTCCATCGGAAGGATCCTGATGGTTTTTCAATTGACCAAATGAAAATTATAAAAGAAGGTTTGGGACCAGAGATGTAGTCGACTGATGGTTTTTCAATCCTCTCATTAAAAGCTTCAAATCCTAGCTAGTTCTGCTCTATGATCAAGCATTGTCGTCTATGCTTCTTTGACAACCAACAACCTATACCAAATTGTGATAACTTAATTTTATGCATATTTCATTTTTAGAGAGTAACAACTTGTGTTATTCTCTATATCATCATTATGAGGCTATCCCGACTCCCAGAGATTTTCAAAAGGAGAAGATTAGTGGAATACTTAGTAGAAAAGGTTCAAGGGATCATGTGTCTTGGAGTAGTAGTCACTGACTGGACTACTAACCAAGTAACTAATTGAGTTCTTTGTATTTTATTATTCTGAGAGATCATATGCATTAAAGTAGTAGTCGCTAGACTCTGAACCAAGTAACTGATTGAATCCTTTGTATTTTATTATTTAAAGAGATTGTCTGTCTTGAAGTAGTAGTCAATTGAATTCTTTGTATTTTATTATTTGTTGCGCACATCTTTGCCTTAGTGTTTGTAAAAGAAAAGAATGTTTAAACGCATGATATTCATCCTCCTCCTATCACATATTTCAATCCTACATTTAGGGTGCGTTTGGTTGAGGATGTTCCTTGATAACCTTGGGCATATGATTACCAGGTAATCACATAACCAAGGTTATAGGGAATAAAATATAACCTAATGTTGTTTGATTTAATCTTTGGTAGTGGGACAAAAATTTGTTTGGTTGAAAGTTTTAATGTATAACCTAATATTATAATTACTATATTACCCCTGGTTTTAATGTATATCAAATTATTATTTTTTATTTTTTTTTGGTTGATGCGTTACTTTTTGATGAAATGTGATTTTTTTAAAATGATATTTAATTTACATTTTTTATCTCTATTTTCTAAAAAAATCATTTTTAAAAAACTTAAAGAATATTTAAAAATTATTTTCTAAAAAATATGATATTTAAAAATTATTTTCTAAAAAAATATGATAAATTATTAATATTAATAATTAGAATGAATTGCAAAATTCTAAAATATTTTTATGATTCTTAAATCGTAATGAGCAATCCCAAATAAAGAGAGAGATAAGTACCTAATGCAATAAAATTTATTCCGTTTTTGTTAAGTTTAAAAGATACAATGTACTTAATCAATTTTAAAATAAACAAAAAAAAACTAGGGTGAAATTTTTCCAATTTTCAACATTTACTCCTTTTAAATAATAATAACAACATAAATATCAAAATAAAAGGAAGGTGGTAATACGGAGAATGCTTATAACACTAGGGCATGGGTAAGAAGATTAGTTAAATATATACTTCTTACAAAATGGCTTACTATGACTAACATGAATATATACACACATACATGCGTGCATAAAATATCTATCAAAAAGTGACTGATCTAAAGACTGGGTAATATGATTATTTTGCTCACAGTACTAGTATTTTTCTAGAGCTGAAGTTCTCAATTTCTTTGGAATTTGAAATGAACCGAAGGTAGCTTTGAATCTTCAAACTACTCCAAGAACTATCTTTGATTATTAAAACTTGCATGAAAACTCCCTTTTTTTCATCGCAAGATTCAAGGTGTCCTCAAGTTGTCTCTTCTTATGTTTCCTTGCCTTACCAAGGGCACCATCAGCCTCTGCAATATAAGAGTCCGACAAGAATGAAAAACGCTGAACATAGAGATGAGATAGCATATACAAGGATGCATTTTGTTTAAATTGCATGCAAGCCTACATATAAGAGCTGATAAACAAAGCACTCTCATTCCAAAGGTATCTTTACTAGAACTTAGGCACCAATTGCTTGAAGAGAATACTGACGCCAAAAAAAGAGGATGTTGAATGTCAAATCACATAATTAGTAAGTGAATGAAAGTTTCTATTTTAAATAGGTTGTTCCTAAAAGCACTCTTCCATAAAATTGCTCTTGACTTTTGACAATTTAAAAAGTTTCACCTTGAGCATCCCAAATTTTTATATCTAATCGTAGCTAATTGTTCGACTTCACATCAGGAGTTAACCAACAAACTCAATAGAGCCTGATCAAACATTCAAAATCCAAGTCACAGTAAACAAACATAAAGAGCAACAAACCAACACAACAAAAGGATGATTACCATTCCAAAACCATCTCATTACCTCAGA
Source organism: Boesenbergia rotunda (assembly GCA_024364735.1). Classification (NCBI taxonomy): domain Eukaryota; kingdom Viridiplantae; phylum Streptophyta; class Magnoliopsida; order Zingiberales; family Zingiberaceae; genus Boesenbergia; species Boesenbergia rotunda. Next base: position 84,847 of record JAGFNQ010002369.1, on the reverse strand, counting down.
AGACATGCTAGCAATGATGTAAAGGATCAAATGTCCCACAGAAAAGAGCTGATGACTAACATACAAAAGTAACTCATGTTACAAGGCTTCTTTCACTTTGAAACCTCTCATGCATTCCAGTATGTCTTGTTTATTGCTTCTTGATGTTTTTTTTGTTGTTTTTTTGTTGGTTGATGCTAGATTGGAAATTTGCAAATAAATGAATAATCACATAACAAAGTAATTTATTAGGTATCTAATTAAATGAATAATCACATAACAAAGTAATGAACTCACAAATCATATTTGAATTAAAATCAAATCATATTTTCTGTAGGAATGCCTATGAACACGAATTAAAAAAACATGCATTTACATAGCTAGATGAAGATATGAATTAAAATCTCGCAACTTGGAAGTGTGAATGCCTGTGAAAAAATCAGGAGATCGAAAGAACAAACATGGGAATCCTATGAAAAAATCAGGAGATCATCTTCATGAAAAAATCAAAAAAAATTAAGCATGGGAATCCTATGAATGCCTATGAACACGAAAATATTATCTCAAGATGGAAAGAACATGAAAATAAATACCTGTGAAGAATGCTAGGGTTCTTCGCGTGCTAGGGTTTCCGTTGTGAATCACCCTTCAAATCGCCGTGAGGGTTTCCACTGTGAAGAAGGCTTCGAATCGCCCTTTGAATCGCCGGTGAAGAAGGCTTCCAAGCTCCCTTCGAATCGCCGCTAGGTTTCCGTGGTGAAGAAGGCTTCGAATCGCCGACGCACTCGCCGCGGTTGTCGCCCTTCGAGTCGCGTGGAGTCGCGTGGCCTCTAGGGTTTCGCTGTGTGCGCTGTTGTCGCGTGGAGTCGGCGCGTGAGTCGACCGAAAATACCATTTATGTAGTATGTAATTAAATTGATTGTTAAGGGTATTTGTGTCATAAACAAGAAATATTGAAGGTTAATTTTGGAAAGAAAATTATCTTAACCCCGGAATGGAGAAAAATCAGGCTTTTCCTTGGTTTTCTGATTCCGGGTTAGATGACCACTTTTGCTGATGTGGCGGGTATAATTGATTACCTGGGAATTCTTCATTACCTAAACCAAACAAGATTTTTATTGATAACCTTGGATGAATAACCAAGGTTATCATAGAATACCCTCAACCAAACGAACCCTTATAGTGTTCATATCTAGTTTTGACATCTCTATGATAAGTTATGTGTATGTGTCAATTACTTTGAAGTCATAAACTTTGAAAACTTTTGATCACTGTTGTTAATGAATTTAAGCTTATATCTCAGGAACATATAGACTTCGAGCATTTCAGAAACCTATAACACTTGGAATGGGTTCGATCAAAACTTTCTAGATTTATCAATAGATGTTGACTGAAACCCATAATTGAACTTAGAAAATTTAGATTTCTAAAAAGTTGATATGTAATGGACAAGAGTATGTATGGTATCTATGTCTGATTTTAGCATACCTACAATAAGTTATATGTATATATGTGTCAATTGCTTTTTCTTAACACCATAACTTTTGACTCGAGTATCAGAACGAGATAGTTTTTTTGAATCGAAACTCATTTAGAGATTTACATTTATTACCGGGTGAAACCATAACAACCCAATTTAAAGCACAAAAAAATGCCATTTAAAGTCTTTTTGAGTCAATCAATGAGTTTCAGCTAAAACTCATTAATGAACCTAGAGACCTCCAATTGGATCCATTCCAAATGTTACTGAATTCTAAAGTGCCCCAGAATTTATATGTGCATAAAAATATTAGCTTGAAGTCATTACCAACCTTCGTCAAAAGGTTTTCAAATCTTATGACTTTAAGGTAATTGACACATACATATAACTTATAGTAGGAATGTCAAAACTAGACATGAACACCATAAATATTTTCACTATACATTTCTATAATGTTCCAAAATTCAAATATATCTTTCTTTACTATTTTTTAAAAACCGACTTCATGCACCAAAAGAACTGTTATGGTTCTAGTTTTTAAGGATTAAGGTTTCGGCAATTTACCAAAGGGCGTATCCAACTATTCGTAATTACCGAAAGGAGTACCATGGTTTCTATTATACCAAAAGGCGCATCCCATATAGTGAAGTTACTTTTATACCCCTCCCGCCAAAGAATGGCTTTATCAAACACATTTTCGAGACAACCGAACTACTTTATCAATAAAATATTAATTTGTGGTTCGGATGGGTAGCAGTTGAATTTTTCTCCATTCTCTCTCAGCGCAACAACGTAAATGGAAGGTTTGAAGGTGGAGGACATTGTGCGTGCCCTAGCTGTGATATAGTCGCGAGCTCATCCCCCGAATCCCTGCGGACAACCAAAACCTAGGTAATTCTCGAAAGCGTTTTTGTGTGATCCTGAGGTGGGTTTTAGTGTTAACGTTGAAGTCCAGACTGATCGGCATAATACACCAAGGGGTTAGGGTTTCTGCACGTTTGATTTATTTGATAATGTTAGGAAAAAGGTCTGTGGGTGGTTCAACGTCTTCTTCATTGGCATTATCCACCAAGGTATGTTAGCGATATGCTTAGATCAAACCAGCATAGTTTGTCAACATGTTTAAAATTATTTTGCTGAATAAATTTGTACTGTATATAAACTATAGGATTCAGATGACTTTGGACAAAAATTACGTTGGTGCAGTGTTTTATGCCACTTTAAATAATTTTTTGAAGCATTTGAAATTTTAAATGATCGACACATTGCGAAGATCAAAGGGTCGCCTTTCAGTTTTTTCCTAGACATACAAGAATTGCAGCATATCCGTGGAATTTTGGTTAATATATTTGAAAGTTGGGATTCAACCTCGCAAGTTTTTAAATTCTCAGGTAATAGTTTTAGTTATGAATTGCAGACAATATCTATAGTATCTATAGTAAGATAAGACAGTAATATAGATGGCTTGAAATGATTAATTTTTGATAAAGTTTAATCATTTCATTTCAGGGCTACTGAGGGCCTGAAGTGAAATTGACTTCAGGCCCTCGGTAGGCCTGAAATAAAATCATTTCAGGCCTACCGAGGGCCTGAAGTTAATTTAGTTCAGGCCTCGGTAGGCCTGAAATGAATACATTTCAGGCCCACCTCGGGCCTGAAATGTATTCATTTCAGGCTCGACGTTAGGCCTAAATTGAATTCATTTCAGGCCCAACTTGGAATAATTTCAAGCCTATATTCTTGATGATAACTAAATATTGTAATTGTTTCAGGTGTACTGGTTGCATTCTCTAGACGAGATGTTGCTTTGATACTGGGTATAGTGGACCGTGGTGTTTCGGTCCCTATTAATTCAACTAAAGCATCGGGTGACCTCTATCGTACTTACTTCTCAAAAGAAAAACAACCTACAAGAACAAGACTTGAGGAGCTACTTAAACATTTTTCTAAAAGTGTTGAATCAGAGGATGATGTGTTATTAGTGTGTAAATTTTATATTTTGTATATATTTGTTTGTGTTTTATTTTCGTCTAGTACATATAAGGTTCCTCTAGGTCTTGTAGATATAGTAGATGATTATGACAATCTAGGTAGATTCAACTGGGTAGAAGCTATCCATCATTTTTTGTCTCCACAATTACCTAAGATTGGGGACTTATTTTCATCAACTCAGGGAAACCAGAGCACCACCAACCTCCCTTACCTAAAGGGATTTGCAGGGCTTTTGGCAGTGAGTAGAATTATCTTGTTAAATTTTATAATATTTTGATGTCATTAATGTATTTGGCTAGAAAACTTTGTGTAGGCATGGTTTTTGGAGCATGTACCAATTCAAAAACCATTCAATGTTGAAGGACCCCGAATAAATAAGTGGAGGAATATTCATTCGCATATTAGTAGGGTGAGGGGCCTTGTCGACCGACTCTCGTCCGAAGAGGTAATTATTCTTAAATGTGATCTATCTGAGTTAGATATAGAGGTAGTAACATTTGTGTACTTCGTAATTGACAGGTTATTGTTGAATTAATTCCTAACCTACATGAAAACACATTGTTTGAGAACTTTGATCTCGGTGATGACATACCACGGCCAATGGAGACATCAGAAGGAGATGTTAGGCTATGTGGTGAATGCATTCTTAAAGACAACCGAATCAAGGAGCTAACAGAGGAGAATATATGTTTGAATGAAAGGGTTAAGGAATTACTTTCAATTATTGAAAAAAAGGCATGGAGGGTCAAGAAAGCTATCCTATAGTCGATCCTCTCTCTGATCCAGTATCTTGTACACCTAGGAGAGGACGTGACCGAACTCGGTATGATTACAGGGATACTCCAATTGACAGTCCAGTATGGCACCAGCTTTTACCTAAGGGGAAGCGGGACAGGAAATAAATATCAAATGTCATGGACAAGGGAAAAAAGAAACTTAGTGAGGAGGATATGGATGAAGCAAGAGAAAACATTACTGTAATGGAAGTCATGTCTGAAGAAGACATAGAGGAGGAAACAAGAAGAACCTCCGAACTATACAAAATGAGGCAATAAGGCATTGATGTAAGTGTGTTGATTTCATTTAAAATACGTCAATTGTATTGAATTTGGTCAATAATTAGTTTGGTCTAAATAAATTTTATCGATGTAGTTTGTGAAGAAACATTTTATAAATACAAAGAAGAAAGAAAAATCAAGATAAAGAAGTGGCCTACCTGATAAATAGATTTGAGAATCTAAAGTAAGTTACAAAATATTATAGTTTAGTTTAGTTAATATATCTTCTTATGTAATATATAATCTTATCAATTTACATGGCAGGTTGGCAAATGAATTTATCTGGGTGGATGCACCCTTTGCTTTGAATTTGCATTCATTCTTACAAATCCTCAATGGAGAGGTTTTTACAAAAGGCGAGGTCATCGATGCCTTTTGTAATATTTTATTTAGGGGAGCATCCGTATGTGGTAGGTCATACAACAAGTCAATATATTGTTCAACCTTCTTCACAGTAAGTGATGTATATTAATTAAACAGATATATTGTAGAAGACCTAATATTATGATATGGGTATTATTAATTTTGTGAATGCATATTTGTAGGCATCAATCAGATTGTCAAGAAAGATTTCCCTGCAACAAGTGATGAAGACTGATATGCTAGAACAAGGGTTTAGATTTATTTTAATCCCTTTGTGCAGTGATAATACACACTTTCACTTGTTGGCGGTGGATACAGAATTCATGACTTTCAATCATTTTAATTCTCTTGCTAGTGACCGTAAATATAAGCATGAATTTGACACAGCGGTGAGCTACCTTCCTTTATTCTTATATATGGTCATCATTTTGTCTAAAATGTCATTGATGGTGATTAATAAATTCATGATATGTTTGACAGGTAAAAGAACTTAAACAATATACTCGCGAGGAACATACGGCTATTCATCCGTATCTACAAAGTCATCATCCCTTGGACAAATGACCCTCCGTCAGACAAAAATGTTCCCAACAAGAACATAGGTAACTAAATGAGGAAGAGGTTAAAAAGTTTTAAAAATAAGAAAGTATTTTATAAACCGACTTAATTAGAATTCTAAAAAAGTGTTTGTTAATTTCAGCGTGGACTGTGCCTTCTTTGTCATGCAATATGTTCGATGTCTCCTATACGATGAGAAGATGGATTTTAAACAAGGAGACATGAGTAAAATCAGATTTGAGCTGACAGTTAATATTATGAGGGACATGTTTTGTAAAACTTGAGATAATGTGAATGCTGTATCGGTGATGTAAAAATCCATTGCTGTCGATTGACCTGCATTTGTATGGAAAAATCTCATTATGTGGATATTGTTATGATTATGTAGATGTTGTTATTCTATATAATATATTGTCAACAAAAACAAAATAATTGGGTGATATTTATTCAAATCCAGATGCTGCACTGTTGTGTGCCAAGTGATACGGTAAGATATAATAACTGATAATGCACTGTTGTGTGCCAGTTGCTGCACTGTTGTGTGCCAAATGACCTATTCTGTCACATCTTGTAGGTAAATATAGAATATTATTCTAAAAATCATTATATAATTTAATCATCAATATATTTTATATAAATCAAATTTAAAGATGGTGGATAGGGTCAAATGATTTCATGCCCACGTTGGGCCTGAAATAAATGTATTTCAGGCCCAAGCTAGGCCTGAAATAAGTTAATTCAGGCCCACACTGGGCCTGAAATATATTAATTTCAGGCCCAACTTGGGCCTGAAATACATTTATTTCAGGCCCGAGTTGGGACTGGAATGAAGCTATTTCACGCCCCAATATAATTATTTCAGGCCCACCGTGAGCCTGAAGTGTTATACCTAAACAACACCTACTGCAATGGTACTTATAATAATTTGAGGATTGAACACCTAAAATACTTTCTCCAACCTCAACCCTAACTACTGATAATGGTTTTCCGGAAATCCAAATATGGGAGGTCCATCAGTGGGTTTTGAGCTAAACCCAATGATCGAACTAAACTAGACCAATTGCTTTGGAAAAAAATTATAATTTCAGGTTTGGGACACCTAAAATACTTTCTCCAACCTAATCCTTAACTATTGATAATGGTTTTCAGAAATCCAGAAATGGGAGTTCCATCAGAGGGTTTTGAGCAAACCCCACTGATGGAACTAAACTAGACTTAAAGCTTTGGAAAAAATATAAATTTGAGGTTATGGACACCTAAAATACTTTCTCCAACCTCATCCCTAACTATTGATAATGGTTTTTCAGAAATCCAGATATGGGAGGTCCATCAGTGGGTTTTGAGCAAAATCCACTGATGAAACTAAACTAGACCTATAGCTTTGGAAAAAATATAAATTTGAGGTTATGGACACCTAAAATACTTTCTCCAACCTCATCCCTAACTATTGATAATGGTTTTTCAGAAATCCAGATATGGGAGGTCTATCAGTGGGTTTTGAGCAAAACCCACTGATGGAACTAAACTACACCTATAGCTTTGGAAAAAATATAAATTTGAGGTTATGGACACCTAAAATACTAAAAATATTAATTCGAGGTTATGGACACCTAAAATACTTTCTCCAACCTCATCCCTAACTATTTATGTAGGGGGTTTCAGAAATCCAGATATGGGGGCTCCATCAGTGGGTTTTGAGCAAAACCCACTGATGGAACTAAACTAGACCTATAGCTTTGGAAAAAATATAAATTTGAGGTTATGGACCCCAAAAACACTTTCTCCAACCTCATCCCTAACTATTGATAATGGTTTTTCAGAAATCCAGATATGGGAGGTCCATCAGTGAGTTTTGAGCAAAACCCACTGATGGAACAAAACTACACCTATATCTTTGGAAAAAATATAAATTTGAGGTTATGGACACCTAAAATACTAAAATATTAATTTGAGGTTATGGACACCTAAAATACTTTCTCCAACCTCATCCCTAACTATTTATGTAGGGGGTTTCAGAAATCCAGATATGGGGGCTCCATTAGTGGGTTTTGAGCAAAACCCACTGATGGAACTAAACTAGACCTATAGCTTTGGAAAAAATATAAATTTTAGGTTATGGACACCTAAAATACTTTCTCCAACCTCATCCCTAACTTTTTATAATGGTTTTTCAGAAATCCAGATATGGGAGGTCCATCAGTGGGTTTTGAGCAAAACCCACTGATGGAACTCAACTAGACCTATGGCTTTGGAAAAAATATAAATTTGAGGTTATGGACACCTAAAATACTAGAAATATTAATTTGAGGTTATGGACACCTAAAATACATTCTCCAACCTCATCCCTAACTATTTATGTAGTGGGTTTCAGAAATCCAGATATGAGAGCTCCATTAGTGGGTTTTGAGCAAAACCCACTAATGGAACTAAACTAGACCTATAGCTTTGGAAATAATATAAAATTTAGGTTATGGACACCTAAAATACTTTCTCCAATCTCATCCCTAACTTTTTATAATGGTTTTTCAGAAATCCAGATATGGGAGGTCCATTAGTGGGTTTTGAGCAAAACCCACTGATGGAACTCAACTAGGCCTATGACTTTGGAAAAAAATATAAATTTGAGGTTATGGACACCTAAAATACTAAAATTATTAATTTGAGGTTATGGACACCTAAAATACTTTCTCCAACCTCATCCCTAACTATTTATGTAGGGGGTTTCAGAAATCCAGTATGGGGGCTCCATTAGTGGGTTTTTAGCAAAACCCACTGATGGAACTAAACTAGACTTATAACTTTGGAAAAAATATAAATTTTAGGTTATGGACACGTAAAATACTTTCTCCAACCTCATCCCTAACTTTTTATAATAGTTTTTTAGAAATCCAGATATGGGAGGTCCATCAGTGGGTTTTGAACAAAACCCACTGATGGAACTCAACTAGACCTATGACTTTCGAAAAAATATAAATTTGAGGTTATGGACACCTAAAATACTTTCTCCAACCGCATCCCTAACTTTTTATAATGGTTTTTCAGAAATCCAAATATGGGAGGTCCATCAGTGGGTTTTGAGCAAAACCCACTGATGGAACTCAACTAGACCTATGACTTTGGAAAAAATATAAATTTGAGGTTATGGACACCTAAAATACTAAAAATATTAATTTGAGGTTATGGACACCTAAAATACTTTCTCCAACCTCATCCCTAAGTATTTATGTAGGGGGTTTCAGAAATCCAGATATGGGGGCTCCATTAGTGGGTTTTGAGCAAAACCCACTGATGGAACTAAACTAGACCTATAGCTTTGGAAAAAATATAAATTTTAGGTTATGGACACCTAAAATACTTTCTCCAACCTCATCCCTAACTATTGATAATGGTTTTTCAGAAATCCAGATATGGGAGGTCCATCAGTGGGTTTTGAGCAAAACCCACTGATGGAACTAAACTACACCTATAACTTTGGAAAAAATATAAATTTTAGGTTATGGACTCCTAAAATACTAAAAAAACCTCATCCCTAACTATTGATAATGGTTTTTCAGAAATCCAGATATGGGAAGTCCATCAGTGGGTTTTGAGCAATACCCACTGATGGAACATAAGTAGACATATGGCTTTGGAAAAAATATAAATTTGAGGTTATGGACACCTAAAATACTAAAAATATAAATTTGAGATTATGGACACCTAAAAGACTTTCACCAACCTCAACCCTAACTTTTTAGCTGGGGCTTTCAGAAATCTAGATATGGGAGGTCCATCAGTGGATTAAGGGTGGTGCTGAAATAAGAAAGACTTCAGTCCCACGATGGGCCTGAATTGACTTCATTCAGGCCCACGGTGGGCCTGAATTGTCTTCATTCAGGCCCACCGTGGGCCTGAAATAACTTTATTTCAGGTCCCGATGGGCCTGTAATATTTTTATTTCAGGCCCACCTTGTGCCTGAAATAAAGTTATTTCAGGCCCAACGTGGGCCTGAATAAATTTATTTCAGGCCCTCCGATGATTTGTGAAAAATCATCTAACGGCCTGAAATATTTGAAAAATAACAAAACCCTCTAATCCCTCTAATTTCAGGTTGATTTGTGGAAAATCAGATAAATATTTGATAATTAACAAATTCCTTTTAATTTTTAGATGTGTTATATATTTGAAATAAAAAAAATATACCAAAGTTATATGTAAAATAACTAAAAACAAAAAGTTACCGTTTAGGGCCTGAATCCTCTATTATCAGGCCTAGCATTAATATAAATTTAAAGGGTCCTTGGGTCCTTAGTGGTAAGCAATCGTCTCCTAGATCCTGGTTTGTTGCCATTTGAAGTTAGCGTGCTTACCTCCATTCGAGTTGTGGTGGGCGACATCCTCTTCCTCGGACTAGTCGAATGGTACGTAACCTAATTTTTTGTTTTTTTTCATTTCAGTGTAGTTTTTGCTTCTGACCTAGGGTTAACGAGTGTTGACACTCAATGACCGAATATGAGGAGGCCCTTTACGGATGAAATATAAGTGTCATTTTTGCGTGTGTCGAATAATTTTTGTTTGATGGTTCCTAAGATCGGGATGGCTCCAAAAAGATCATCTTCAAAGCAAGCTGCTCGTAAAAATTCAAAGAAACAGCAAGGTCCTGGGGAAGCCATGGGAAAAAACAACTGACATAAAGAAAAATCAAATTGCCAAGTGAGTATACCAGTTTTTCCAACAGAGGTCGAACTAAACGAATGAACTGGAAAATTAGCCTTTGCCATTTCAAAAATTTTATAGATTCTGTTCCACCCACACCAGCACAAGAACAATTGCTTCGACAAACACCCTTTTCATGGGTCCTCGACCTCCCCACTAGTTCTTGTGTAAGACCTCAGGTTCAAAATATATTTGATAATTGGGATGAAGAAGAAAAGAGCTTTGTGTTCCATGGGAAAAAAACTCAATTTCACAAAGGTTAACCTATCACTTATTCTAGGGCTACCTGACAATGGAGAGGTAATCCAACTTGATTTTAATGAGGCCTCTAGCCCACTGTACAAGGAATATTTTGAAGATTCCAGTTGTTCTGCAAAGCATTTGGAGAAACTGATAATGAAGTCTACATCCAATGACAAGCTGGACTGTCAGATGTATATACTGTATTTTTTTCCCACAGTTCTTTTTTGTGGTACAAGTAGCACACTTGCCATTCCAGCAATGTCACTCATTGATTGCGTTGATGATTTTGACAATCTACCAAACTATAATTGGTGCAATGCTCTGTACAATTTCATGGCTCCTCAGTTGGAAGCCATTGGAAAGGAGGTCACATTAAGGCGTACAACACATGTAGGTGATACAAGCCAACCGGCCAAGGCTCCCTTGCTCAAGGGATTTCCAAATATTTTGGCTGTAAGTTAGAGTACATCTGCCTGCTAATATATGATATGATGGATACTAATTATTGAATATAATCATGTTGCAGGTTTGGGTTACTGAACATATTAGTATTGCTGCTCCTCATCATCCTCATAGATTGCCAAGAATTCTTCGCTGGAATTGGCCTAAGGCTCATGTAGAGAGTATCAAAAGGATGATCGACCGTGTGCCCACAAATTTAATTCTGGTTGATTTAATCCCATTTGATATAGAATTGGATTTAGTACCTCACTACTCTCCTCCAACTGAAGCACTTGAGGTACACAGTGAGGTATTAAAGTAGGCAGCCGAAGGAAGCCAGGCTGCAGAAGATAGACTACAGGCCTTAGAGAAGGAAAGTTGCAATGAATGTATAGAAAAACAAGAACATATTGATACCTTACAGCAACAATTAAATGTAGCTCTTAAAAGTTTGGAGGATGTGAAAATTGAGTTGGCAACAGCCGTCAGGGATAAGGATCAAATAAATGCTCAGAGCCATAAACTACTTGCTGAAAAGGATTCCCTGGTCAAAGAAAAAGATGAAATAATTGCTCAGAAGGAGACAATAATTGCTTATAAGGATTCCCAGCTTAAGGAGAAAGATGATCAATTCAAAAGAATGATAGTTGATCAAGATAGAATCAAAGATAAGCCTGACGAGACAATCCGACAACTGAGTATACAATTGGAAAGCAAAGGCTCAGATGACCCTCAGCCACTTCCAAAAAAAAAATAAAATTAACTCAGGTAAGACCACCTAACGAGGACAAAGGCAAAGAAAAAGAAATTATTCAGGATGAGGATGAGGATGAGGGAGAGGATGAAGCTGAAGATGAGGAGGCTCCTGCCCCATCAATGTCACAATCTACATCGCAAACAACACAATCTGCAACCTCTACTCAAACAAATTTATCTGATCAACAAGTTGCTAAAGGGAAAGAACTCCAAAAGGTCAAAAGCAACATCTTGAAGAAAGCCAAGTCAATTTTTAAGAAGAATAAAGATGCGGAGATTGCAGAAACATTATTAAAGCTTAGTAAATTAAAGTGAGTTAGTTGCTATTGCGGTTGCATCTATTTGTAAAACAATGATGGTTATTGTCATTCATTAATAAAATTTATTCATTCACTTTTAAATAAGGTGCTTACATTATGTTGATGTAGGTATCAATTGCAACCAGTATGGTCCAATGGGACCTTTACATTAGATATGCAATCATTTTTGACAATATTTGATTGGAATG
>JAGFNQ010002369.1:0-65024 GCA_024364735.1 Boesenbergia rotunda | reverse complement strand
TCAAGAGGAAGCCAGAAAGCTCATTGCTCTCGTTGTTTTTATTTCTAGTCTAATTGTTGTCTTACAAACTTGATTTATTTTCTTCATTGTGAGAGAAGATAAAAGTTAGTAAGAAATAAAATAACTAACGAGGTTAGATAATATCGAACCTCGGATGATCAATCCAATTTCATGAAAATTTTTCATCGACTGCCAGAGTAATTCAAGAAGGACTCGCGACGAATGATCCAAAAACTTAGTATCTTAGGGTTTGTGTTTTATTCGAAAGAAATTTTTTTGTAAAATATATCGTAATTAAGGATCGAACCGTGAATGTTTAAGATGATGACTAATCGTCTTTCGCTACATCATAATCCTTAGGCGAGAAAAGATAGTAAGAGGGACTTGACAAGGTCCTGATAATCTCCCCAATGAAGTGTTGATAAAAGAATGCAATTCTTAGCAAAAAAAATAATCATTGTTCGATAAAATGACTTCTGCTTTCTCAAAGAAAATATTTTTCCTTTAAAAATGTCCATTAATCAAATAGAATTTCTCACTTAAACATGGTTTATCCTATTATCGAATATTAGAAAATCTAAAAATTATTATTTTATTCACGAATTACTAAATTCAAGCAAGTTATAATTTAACAGACTATGCATGGACGCGAGTTTTCCGACTAATTGTCTTCTTCATACCTGTTGGAAATTTTTAGTTGAATTTTGGCAGAGAGAATCTACCATGAACACCATTGACAGCGAATAGCATTAGCAATCCATATCGATACTTTCGACAGAAAGGAAATTCACTCTATCATGATCAATACTGATATTATTGCACTATCAATATCCATACAACACTGGAGACCAACTATCAATGTGACATTATCCAAAAAAAAAAAGAATAAAGAAGGGTTCTCTGAATTCAGAATGCAATCTGGGGCGTATTTTCTAATTTTTTTTGTAAAGGAATACCTTCGTCTGCAAGCCCAAAACCAAACTTGGTCGAAAAATACTCACAGTTCATTACTATGATTGATGCACTTTTACCACACCACCACCTTTTTTCTTTCTATCAGGGAAAAACAAAAAGAGTTCGCGACTAACTCTGACCATTCTATTGTTTCACAAACCTCCTACCTGATAATTCTTTAATCTAATATCTGTTGTATGCGGCTAAAAACTAGGATCTTGAAGCTACCTGACCATTGATAGACATCCTTATAATGGTCTGGACAGGATGAATGTTTATCAAAGAGCAATGGCAAGGTGAAAATTACTGCCACCATATACCATATAAAATCTCTGCACAATCCAGCATCATTTTGGAGTATTTAGTTAATTTCTGTATATTGTGTAAAGATCTCCCTTTATAGTTTGCCTGTCGGATGACTCTTGCACTTGCCATTGTCTATATCCTGAATTCTTTGTTGAACAGCAATAAGTAAAGCTTCCTAGTAGCCAAGACATTCATCTAAGCATAGCCAAACAGTGGCATCTTTATATGCTTATCCAATTAGGAAACTCTGATGCTCTGATTCCCCACATAGTTATCGCCACCACAATTTGATTCAAGGGGTCTATCCCTGGATAAATTCCACAAGTTCTTCCAGAAGTTCCTCCTTCAGCAGCCTCTCTATCTCACACCCTATGTCATTTATGTGATCGCCTAAATCTAACCACTTGAAATCCAGAGCTTTATCCTCAGCATTACCAAAACTAAGCTCGGCGCATTTTTTCACCAAAATTTTCCATGACTTCTCAACAAGCCCCTCAGAACTCCACATAGGTCCAATTGTTCTTATTGAATTAACCCATGGATGTGGGTCCATACATGGAGCAAGGATCTCTGCCAGGATTGAGTTTGTCATATCAAACATTAGCTTCCTTTCTGACTTTGACCATGCGACCAACTTACCAAATTTCTTCTCAAGCTTTTCAAATAAGGTTGGGTTCACTGGATATTCTGGTAAATGGCATGCATTAAACAAATTGTCTTGCTTAGAGCAGTGAATACCAGAAACAAATAGTATATCAAGTAGGTAGGTGTAGTCCCTCTCCTCTTCATCCATGAAGTCCTCTTCTAGATAAACACTCTGTGGAATCAGATCAGATTCTTCTCTGCTGTCTTCATTACTTAGTCCAAGCATTTTTGAGGACTTAACACCAAGATTCAGTGAGGTTGAGGTTAATTCTTTGCTTTGATGCCCTGCAATAAATTCATTAATGTAATTTGTAACATTAGGCTGAGTATGGATTACATCACAAAATGGATGAAGACTAAGATTTATGCTTACCATGGAAATCTATATTTTGAGTTATGGAAATTCCCGAGTCATCATCCTCTCTAACTGGAGCCTCAGGTACAGAAACTGGGCATGACTGTGAAGCCTTTTTCCTTCTTTCATGGTTGCGAAAGTCGCAATCAACTTGAAGATGGTCTGATGACGGGTCCTGTAACAAGAGTTTGACTCTTATAGAATTAGACATGAAAATAACTCACAATATTGTAACACACAAAGGAACAGCTCATTCTATTAACAATTTTAAATAAACATAATATAGAGATAACAATACGATTATAGCTATGTTTGTTGATTTGGTAAATCACGCTGATCATGCCAATTGCACCATCCAGATTACTGCTGAAAAGCATCAGGAGCTTCTTAAACCATTCTCCTCTTGGGTAATATATGACAACATGTCGTTGATGGGAATTTGCGAGAGTCATTGTGGCATATCCTTGAGCCTACCATTAGATATGCTTTTGATTATTTCCATACTGCTCATATATACTTCCAGAATGGGGTGCAACACATCTGGTATTCATTTCTAGTAACAAAATGCACATCCTCTAAAGGGCTTTGTCTTTCTCCTTATTGCTCTTTGTTATGTTCTATATAAATCCTGTGGGACACGGTTGTGGCTAGAATCGAGCTTTCTCTGAATCTATCAATCCTGAAAAAACTGCTTCCATTGCTGGTCGTTCTATCCATGACAACATGTTGATTTTTTAGCAGTTGATACACATAATGAAGCATACAAAAGGAGGGTCCCCACTCATTCTATTAAAAATTTACCTTGGAAAAACTTTTGATTGTGTTTCCCAGTAAGGTATTTTGTCTATGTACGAGTTTTCGATGGAATGTTTATCAAATAGATTTTAGCTTTACTTTGCATTTTTTTTTGTTAAATTAATGGTGTTCTTTTAGAAATTTTTAAGAGCTCTATAGGCATTAGACAAAGGGAACCATATCTCCCCTTCCCTGTTTATTATCATTCTACAATTCTTATTACCTTTACTGGATCATTACACTCACAAGAAGTTCTTTCGGTCGATTCTTTCTATGGAAGGGAGAAAGATCAACCACATTTTTTTTCTGCAGATGATTTTTTATTGAAATAATGTCCGTGACAATCTCTTTTGAATATCTTTAATACTTTTGGAGAAGTGTCAAATTTGGATATCATTGTTTCTGAACCAGCAGTGTTTTTCATTCTTGCATCAAACCCAAGGTTAAGCATAGAATATGCTTGACATTCGAGCCTGTAGCTTATTTGCACCTTAGTTATTGGTCGGTCCATTGTATTTCTGAAAGATTCCTAGAGCTTGTGATTGCACAAACTTATTCATAAGATTGATAGTTGGAATTCCAATTATCTATCACACACATGAAAAGCTGTGTTGATTAAACAGTATAGAACTCACTCTTTATCAACAACCAGTTTATCTACTAAGTTACTCGAGAATTGATAGTCTATTCTCTAATTTCCTTTAGAATACTCCAAGGAACACACTATGAAACTCACAAATCAGGAGGCGATAACATTGTCTGAGGGTCAAGGTGGACTTGGTAAGTTCATGAAATAGAGAATTCAAATCAAGATTCCATACACCATCAGAAATAAGTTTGGACCATCGTACAAAATATGAATGGATCTGGTTATTTTGCCCTGTGGTCATATTGCAAGCAAAAGTGCTTACAGGTCCATAAACCAAAAAATTATTGCCTATGCTATCAAAATAGACAAGTTGCAGGACAATTGGCATCTCAAGACAGCTCCAAGAGTTAAAACATTTATTTTGGAGACTAATCAAACAAAGACTTCCTACTACTACTATTAATTATCTACTCAGTATTATTCACTGTGATAAATTCAAATAATATGTCTATGGGTTTGGTTCTAATTCAATAAAATCATTTATTCTTTCAATGTCAATTTGCTACTTCCTTTTCAGAATTATTGCCTTCAAAACTTGGTTATCAATTAAAATATTTTCAATATTGGATTGCTGATTCACAGTTGCAGGAAGGAAATGAAGGGGAGAAATCTTCCAAAGTTTTGTTTGCAAGATCTTGTTGCTAATTCCTTTTGGTTCCTATGAAAACAAACAAAATGAATATGTAATTGGCAAAAATTGGATTTCACCTACTATTTTAAGGAGTTATACACATCCTTTTACAATAGAATATTTCTTCCATACTCCTATTAGTATCAAGTTGGAAATAATACTGTTAATTATATTTATGACCCATGTTCTTTTCTGTTGTTACATGCTATTAGTAAATTTTCTAACTCACATTCTTATCAGAATCATGAAAGCTACTCGTGTTGTGACAGATCTTATGTAGAGAAGAATGCTTTGGCTGGTGTTGTTATTCTTCTTATAAAAAAAGAAGATGAGTCTAAAGTTGTTTCTGGTTTAGTTCAATTAAAGCTTCCAATCTGCCGCATGCAAAATGTTGGTATGCCTTGCAAGGGCTGTGTATAGCTCAACAAGAAGGTTGGACTCATTTTACTGAACTCTCAGATTGTTTCAACTGACCAATATTTTTAACAGCAAGGAACAGAAGCCTTGGTTTGAATCTAATCTTGTAGATGATTGTTCTCCGCTTGCCTCTGCATCACATATCATTGGATGGAAGCACATTTATTATTTTGGAATATAATAGATTTCATTTCCAAACATGGGAAAACAAATTCATCTTGACATTCAACTTGCAGTTCCATATAGATCTGATCATGTAGAAGTAAACATAATTAAATTAAAAAAAAAAACCTAAGTGATTGGTAATTGACAAGCAAGAAGAAAGATTTTGGACCGAAGTTGTTAGAATCAAAATCTTATCTAGGAATGGTGAGGAGTTGATGGGATAGGATTGTAAAATCAGAGTGTTGGATCATAGGGTCCTATAACTTAACAACTTCAAAATTATATTTGGCATTTAAAATAATATATGTAATAACTTATATTATCTAATATTAAAACAAAGATTTGAAACTATATGATGTTACAATACCAGAGAGCATAATCAGAATTATTCATATTGTCAATATAAAACATTATAAATGTTACAATATAATTATGAAGGTGTTGCTTTCTAATGTAGCAATTAGTAACTTCTATAAGATGATGACAATGATGAAAGCTAGAAGGATTCTTCAAATCAGAAACTTAAAAAAAAAAATCTTAGACAACAAATTTAGGCCTTAGGATTTCTTGAATGATGATATAGCATTAAAAAGGCATTCCCCTTTTAGTGAATGTCACGATGAAAATGTGTGTGTAAATGTAACTATATTCCACTATGTCAAAGTTGTTAGGATTAGATCTACCTAAGCATGATATCCCAAACCAGTCAAGATCCTGCTAGAGATATGGAATCAGTAAACCAATTTTGACCTTAAGACAATTGCAAAACAATCTAGGGCATCTCCTATAATTCATCCAACCATAAAATTAACAAAGCTTAGCATTTGCATGGAGATAAAATGTATATCCAATTCAACACTCAACAACTGGCTTGTCTTCAGCTCGGCAGGTATTAAGTATATCAATACAGTTATAGTATCAGCATGAGGGTTTGTCTTTTTAATTTAAATATCCTTACATGCTTTATGGAATTACATTACCTTCCCATATAAACCCTGGCCACAACTTTCTCTAGGCATGCCTAGCATTCATATATAAATTAAATTGATTTTTAACTGATCTTATAGTTAGGCTTTAACTTGATGATGGAACTGCCAACCTAATTTTAGCTAGCTAATGTGATACAAGTTTGAACAAGCATGACTCGATGACGATACTTATAGATAGGCTTTAACTTGATGATGGAACTGTCAACCTAATTTTAGCTAGCTAATGTGATACAAGTTTGAACAAGCATGACTCAATGATATAGAGTTAGGCTTTAACTTGATGATGGAACTGTCAACCTAATTTTAGTTAGCTAATGTGATACAAGTTTGAACAAGCATGACTTGATGATGATACTAAGACCTAGTACATGAAGAAGAATGCTTGGCTTAGTTGATGATAGAACTGTAAACTTAATCTTCACTAAAGAAGAAGAACCTTCACATAAAGATAAAAAGTACCTCCAACTCGACATTCAATAACTGGAACATCTCCAGTGAATTCTATAGAATTTTCTTTAGGCACCCCTACATGCTATGATGAATTACATGACCAGCCCATATAAATATAGGCCTTAGCATTCATATATATTACATTGTTTTTTATTAACTGATTTTGTAGCTTTAGCTTTCTTGATCATGGAACTTGTAACCTAATTTTAGCTAATATCTAACATGATACAAGATGGGACAAGCACAACTTGATGATGATGATGATCAAACACCATACACATGAAGAACAAGGCTATTTTGCTTCACTGATAATAAACCTATAAACCTAATCTTCACTAATATCTAACAACAGATAACGAAGAAGGAGATGTACGAAATGACATCCAATGTGTAACATACTGATGGCTTTGGAATGATTTGTGAAATGGCAACAAGTTCTGCATCCTGATGGGCTTGGAACAATATGCCTCTTGCCATAATGGACAAGACACAAGATTTTAAACTATGGCTGTGATATTGGCACAAATCTAAGTAAAACCTAGCTCTGAAATGAACTTATTAGTGAGATCTTTCCTCATTCCTTTTTCGAAAACTATGTTAAAGTATAAAATACTGAAATAGCATAAAAGATGAATATTTTGTCAATTTAACCTGAATGTGGAAAAAACCAAAATGATGAATTGAGAAGGTATGAAGACCACAATGCATGGAAATGCAAAGACACTGGAAATGAATGTTGCTAATAGAAAGCAATAAACGAAAGAAAGAAAACTATAGGAGAAAGGACTTAATTTGTTTTCTACTGTTAAAAATCCTCATAGCTCAGACAAGTAAAGTCAGTACAAACCTTCATGTCAGAGTTGGATACTTCGATATTTTTAGAATTTGTTTTATCAGTTGACAGCTTATCCGATTCCACTGTAGTTTTCAGGAACATATCCACATCTGCAGAGCTAGGAACATAAAGAAGTTTATAGTTCCCTTTTGAAGATGCTTTCACAGGCACGGCTGTTGTTTTATTCTCTTGCGCCATGTGCATTGCCCTAGTAGAGCTGTTATTTTCCTGCCTGTGCAACTTAGAGTCAAGCTTGTGATTTCTGCTTTTGATGTTTTTTGACAGAAGATTTCCTATCTGGTTTATTTTTGTAGGCCTCAATATCAGCACATCATCAACTGAACAAAACCGTTGGCTATTGGATTGATGTAATCTCCTTGCATTTTGGTTCCCAATAGCTGTTGATGGAACTGGAACAAGTGTAGGTTTCGGTAAGTTTAAGAAGAATCTTCCATCCAAACACTTTCTGGGGCTAACAGTCATATCAGAGTCACATGATGCTTGTGTGCTACTTATACTAGGTTTTTCATCTGAAAAACTATGAACTGCTGACGAATTATATGTCTTGCCTTTTCTCCCTATATCAGACATAAGACAATATTCAGCAGATCGACTTGAGCCAATATTATAATGTTGCTCCTTAATATAGTCAGTCGTCTTCAATTTTGGTAGATTTTTCTGAGCTTCACTTCCTCTAGATTTAACTGAATAAGCTAACCCAGGGTCATGGTTGCTACCCCAGTCCTCAAAATAACCAGAAGCTCTCCTCAAAGTCTTAGAGTTCAGTAGATTGTTCATGTCAGGCATAGTGCTTGAGCTACCATTCCCAGAGAGCATGTTAAGACCAAAAATGGGCATGTGTTTCTTATCTCTACAAATAGATTCTCTCAGTTCTTCTGTAGTTTCTCTAGCTATTTCCCTGCAACCAAAACCTTCCATGCTAAGGGAGAAGGTCATCAGATTTTGTCCTTGATTGTGGTTTTCTTTAATCCTGGGTTGAGCAGTCCACCTTCTGCGAGCAGACCAAAATTTCTCAGGGGTTGTTAGATAGAACATTTGTCCATTGACAAGGGATCTATCATTATTAGGCTTTACACAAATATGATTGTGATGATTACATTTGCGGTTTTTCCTAGCAGCATGTTGTCGTGATAACTTATGTGAAAATGAAACACTCGGGTGGATGGGTGAGGAACTAGCCATACAAGTCATTGGTCTCTGAAAGTAGCACATAACATCTTTCTTCATATGAGGAAACCTATCTGTGATCCTGTTCAGTGGACTGGATACTTCACCAGTAGTATTTATACAAGTATGTGACTTGGAAATTGCTTTCTTGCTTTCTAAATGGGAGGGAGCAAGCCACTTGAAATTTGGTTCCTTCTGAAATCTTAGAAAATGATGTTCTCTAGAATATTGCCGCCTCATATTGTTGCTGGATTTGTTAGCCATCTTGTATAATTCGTTAATTGGGATTTCCATTGCATCCATGGAGCTTTGGCCTGGAGAGCTCACATTACTCTTGCATTCTTTGCTTATATCAAAGTTGAATTGTCTTAAACTTGGTAAGGCCTTGTCAACTGTTTTTCTCTTGCCTCTCTCAACTTCAACTGTTTCCATTGCGTCATCGTTGTCATTGAACTCATGGTGATCAGCCATATTCATGTGAAGCAAAGGCTCGTCTTTAATAAGATACTTCCCCTGAATGCCTGCAACTGATAGTTTCTGAGTGAAACCATCAGCTACTCTCTTTCTCTTGTGGACTAGCCTTTGAGAAATCTGTTCATCAAGACCCATTAACTTGGCGATTACACCTGATGACCACCTAATTTCTTCTTCTCTCATCAACTCTTTATCCATGGGCATGCTTCTTGATTTTACACTGGTCTTGTCATATGAGCTTTGGTGGTACTGAAAAGCAAAACGTATCATAATGTTGCAACAAACCATCATAGAGGATACACAGGCAAGAAGCACAAACATTAAAGATGACAAAAAAAAATATGTTTTTATTTAACAGTATGGTGCCTTTTGGATATGTTACTGTCCAGTGTATGGTGGTAGTGGGAGATTTCACCAGAACTATCAAAGGACATTACAGAACATTATATAAATATTACTAACAGTAAACATCCCACATTTAGATTGCATAATCAGATGGCTATTTTTGATACTTTGACAGTGCCAAAGTAGCCCAATAAATATGGAATGATTCACGCAATAGGTTTCAAAAGGCATTCAAATGCAAATTTTCCTTCCATCTTTCTGTTCTGGTGCACATGCAGATCAGTGGCAGAGGATAAGTTCAAGGAAAACTAGCACTTACATAACTTCCTTCTCTCTGAAAGATATTGTTGCAAGCAGAATCAGATATTGTTCTGTGATGCTTTAAATACTCATACCCTGAAGGAAACCCAATTTTCGTAAGCTGTGTAGAAAACACTAGCCAAAACAACAGTGCATCTAAGTGAAGTTTCTGAATAGCTCAAGGGGCACATTGAACATTTAAAGACTGCATTATGCTATAAATAAAAACAAACAAACAAAAGGAACCTCAACGTGGTACATGTGGATATTATTGCTTGAACTACAAGTCTATGTCAACAAAAGAGCGGCCACAGGTACTAAGGGGTGATGATATAGGACCAATTTGGCTAACTATTATGTCGAGTTATAATGAATATGAGAAAGAAAGTGGTGCAGGATATATCACAAAAAACTTTCCTGCCAAATAAGTAACAGAAAATGAGTCGGCAGGTAGTGCTAAGAAAGGCTCAACATGTGTCTTTTCTCATTCTGCAGACTTCAACTACTTTCAGGATAAAAAGATTCATAAACCTAAACTTGCATTAAATATTCAGATAGATGATAGATATGGTTAAGTTTCACAACCTACATAATTATCAGGTGAAAGAAAAAAATGTTTTCCTACCATAATAAGGACGAATCCACTAAAATTCCTGAGTTTAGAACAACAACGAAAATAAACTTAGAACAAAAATAAATAAACTCAGAACTCAATAACTAACACCTAGGACTCTACTAACAACAAAATGGGATTCCTAAATTTCATTGGTTTATGTGCGTGGAGAAATGACACTAGATTCTCTTTCTTCCATAGGCAAAGAATTAACATTAGAATTCATTTCTTCCAATCTAAAATTCCTTAGTTTGGAATAAAATAAAAATTAACAAATAAACTTAGAACTCCAGCAACTGGCACTTAAGACTCGACTAGTGACAAAATTGGATTCCTAAATTTCATTGTTTTCCTTTGATAGAGAGCGTGGAGAAATGATCAATTCTCTTTACATTATTTTTAAAAAAAATCCATTTCTATCATGGAACTATAATTCTTTTCTTTCAAGAATTGGTTCCGTTCAGGCTGTGAGCACAGAATAATATATATTCGACAAGGAAGAATTATAGAAGAGCCAATTTTAATCGAAACCCCTCAGAATCCGAAACAAAAATATAAAAGAAGCACGACGGCGATTAAGAAAGCAAGAACGGAACTAAAGTCGCAATCAAGGACTAATCTTTCTGCCGGCCCATTCGGAAACCCGCGGAGATAAAGAAGAAAAAACGAAATGGCACCTGGCGAAGCGCGCAAGAGGATGCTGCCGGATCGATCCGAGCTTCTTCGCCGGCGTCGGCGAATCGGGAAATCGGACTCCATCCCTCCCTCTCGCTCTTCTCCAGTCTATTTGACTGAATCCTACATCACATCCTTTCCAGCCATATCAAAAATTGGGTTTTGACGAACCGAAACGCAGGCAGAGAGAGAGAGAGAGAGAGAGAGAGAGAGAGAGAGAGGGTGACGGTGTGCGGGTGTGCTGTCGAGCTGGGTGCGATTGCGGGTCACGGTGGTGTCCGCGTTTTCATAGTCGAGATCCAGTGATGCTGGCGGCGGCGGCTTCGTCTTTGTTTCTTTTTTTTTTTTAATGTTTTGGTGATGTCATAAAATAGTAACACGTGTAAAATATTGGTAAAATTTACTGGCATAATTATATATAAAAAAAATGATAGGGATAGTAAAAATGAAAAACTAAAAAACATAGTCAATGAAGTAGCACGATGTATACAGGGATCTTTGACGGATTCATCGTGCCCCTTAGGATATGGTTTGACTCGGGACGGCGATCGAAGGCCGTCGATGATGTCTAAATAATAATCGAAAGTGTGCATATAAAATGTCACGTCATGTTACATCATACCATATTATTCATTATGTTTTTTACTCTCTCATTTTCACAAATTCTATCATTGCTCATATAAAAAAAATCGATCGGATGATTCTCCTATAATTTGACCGTGAGTTGACTCAAATTTAGTAGAGACTATAATAGATTTTGTAATTTATTACCTTAATTTTAATAGATTTTGTAATTTATTATCTTAATTTTTCTTCCTTTTTTGTCATTAAACTCACGATGGTGTATGAGGTATTGATTGAAGGGTTTAAGATTTTAAATATAAAAAAATGATTAACTAAGTTTAGAGTTGAAAAAAAAGAGTTTGAAACTAAGGACCAACAAGGAATTCATCATCACGTTCAAAAATTAAAACTATGGGCTACTAGGTCACTGGTCTTCGGATCACTCACATTTTCAAATTTATTTCATAGACGTAGATTGTTCATCCTTTTATCGTTATTTATTTTATTTTTAAGTATCTCTTCCTTTTGGACTTAATGATGATGATGAGGAGTTCAAATCTAATTTTATATCTACCATCTTTATACTCATGAGAAATCAAATATTCATTCTCATGAGATAGACGGATAGTTATCCATAAATATTATAATAAAAAATCCTAGGGATCAAAATCTGACAAATTCAATGTACCCCTTCTTCCCCACGCACTACCCATAGTTAGTAGCCCTTATGATTTATCTTTTATGTGTTAGTCCTGGGACGGATTAACGTAGACGCTGAGACGAACGAATCATCTTTTATCATCATAAAAGATCAAATGTTCATTCTCATATTCATATCTATCAAATATTTTCTATATTAATAATTTTTTTTTACATCTAACAATCATCATTCAATAAAAAAAATATTAGAATTCACGTCATAATAAATAAATAAAATTAAAATATACATTACATATATATAAAAACATCATATAGTCCCAATTTAATTAACCATATTTAATAAAAATATATTAAACACCACCCAAAATAATGAATAAGCTCTAAAAATAAACTTTATTTAATATATATATATATATATATATATATATATATATATATATATATATATATAATTTAATCGAATATTCAGATAATCCTTTTATATTTTTCTTCATCCAAATTGAATATCAAATTTTCCATCGGATGAAAATTATCTTCCTTAACGGATGATAATAGTACTGTCCAAACTTAAGATGAAGGCTCTCGTTTTGTTTTAATGAATAAAATTTTATTGATTCTTCAGATGTTTTAGTTGAGAAAATATAGTTTTTTCCTTCGTTGGATCAATTTTCAACGTATGTAAAAATATTTAGTTGACGAATGTAAAATTTAACTCCTCGTTAGAGATTTAAAACAACTTTACTCATTTTTTTTCATACAAAAATTACTATGTTGAATAAAATACTCCTATATATAATTTATTCTTTGAAGAGTGGGTTAGGTAGAACAGTCTACGAAAATTTACTAAAATGATAATTTCGTATTTTACTGCAAAAATACTTTCGACAAACTTGCAGTCGTAATTTCATATTTCGTTGGCTAAAAATTTGAAGGCACAGTTCGGTAGCACAGTCGACATTCTATAGAAGTGACAACCTTTAAAATCGGGCTAAAGTTTTCATCACTTAGGATATATTTATTTCAATTTATCATATATAACTTTAATTATGTGATTATTAAATAATAACATAATTAAGATAATAAAAAATGAAACATAATCTAAAACTGTTTAGTTCAATTTAAGTAATCAAATAAAAATTTATTTGTTTATGATAATAGTCTATAACATAATATAATATTTTACCGTATTACATTTTTGTTAAATTTAAATATAATAATATTATATATTTATAAATTTAAAATAAAAAATAAGATGATATTATATGCATATTCATACCCTCGGTCGTCGGTCGTCGACTGTCTTTGTTGGTCGTCGGCCGTCGACTGTCTTTATTGGTCGTCGGCTGTGAATAATGGTCGGCCACCGGTGGTCGTCGTCGACCGTCGTTGCCGGTCATCGACCGCGAATAATGGTTGTCGGCCGTCGTCGGTCGCTGATGGTGCGCAATACTAGTGTCACGATAAACACTCAAATTTAGATATTTATAAACTGAAAACCTTTGGCTAGCAAGATAAAATGTAGTAGAGGGGTCTCTGGTCGTATTTTTCCAAGGACTAGTTGAATGGATGCTTAACTCAAGCTTGCAAGTTATTTGTCGTTTGATGTTTGAGTTTTCTAGATAAAATTGGGAGTTTTGGCAATAAGAAAATGACAATATGAAATAACACTTGGAACGAAATAGACTGAACTTATATAAAGCATGTAATGAATCAGGAAGTTGCGGAAATGAAACTTAACATAGTTGACAATTGAGCAATTGAATTCAAACTCTTAAATTGAAACTTAAGAACTAATTGCAGGAAATTAATGGCAAGATAATGAAAACTAGATTGAAACATTGCTTAAAACTTGACTTAAAGTGTAGGTAACGAGCTAGAACAATTTAAGAAAGTAAATGCTTAAAATCGAAATTATTTAAACTTAAACATCAAATCAATTTCTAATCAAGTCTTCCCTTTGCCGTCACACAAAGATTGAGCTAGAAACTCTCTTGGCTCAAAAACCATCGAAAATAGGTTCCTTGGATCAGTTTGCTCTGGTTCTGCTCTTCTTGATCGGTCAACCGACCGATCAGGTCCTCTTATGATCGATCACAAGACCGATCAGAGAACCCTCTGTCCGATCAAGTGGTCCGATCAATGACTGGAATATGCTCCCAATCTCTTCCTCCTCGATTGGCTAGCCGGCGATTGAGCTCCGAAACTATCAGAATACCTTCGAGAACCCCTCTACGTTGCTTTGACAGCTCCGGACGACGGACACCAACAGTCAATGAGGATCGATCGATGGAATCAGCAGCGTCGGCGAGACCCTCACCTAAACTTCCAAAAACGCAATCGATTAGCAAAATTGACAAGGAAACCTTACCTCGATGATCTGAAACTTGAGAAGAAGTAGACCTGATGTGGCCGCGCGATTTAAGGAAGAAAACGATGAAGAAATGACGAAGAACACGGAAGAAAACTTGACTCTGAGCTACACGATGCGAGACCACGAGCGCGATGAGGAAATTCTGCATTTATACATCCCATTTAAATTTGGATGACTGAGATCGTTTTGGCTTCATCCAATGGTCGGATCTTCTCAGATCTGAACCAAACTTTCCAGATCTTGATCTGTGGCTCTGATCTACTTGTCCTTAACTCGGATCAATTAGATCTATGACGGACGACTCAGATCTTCTCTTCTCTTGCTTGGATGGTTGAAACTCCTTTAAGTCTGATCTGACGGTCAGATGTGCTCCGATTGGGTTCAAACTTTCAGATCTTGATCTAGGGTCATAATTAGCCCTATCCTGAACTCAGATTGATCAGAAACTCACAGATGACTTAGATCTAGTAGTTCTCTTGAATGGACGACCCATATTAATCCGATGCTTGATCATCTTGATCCGGATCCAATTGTGACTCAAGTTTGATCCAATCCGATTTAGGTCCATGATTATTTGAAGCCTACAAAATTAGATTCAAAATTAATGTCAAAATATCTCAAATATAGAATGATTTGAATCATAAGCTAAAATAGAAAGAATTCATGTAAATGCAAACTTAAGCGTATAAAAGTTTATCAAAATATGAATTTGAAAGCCTAAATTCATCAACAAAATGGTAATTACCAGTCGTCGACCGTCTTCGGTCGCCGACCGTCGTTGGTCGCCGACCGTCGTCGGCCGCTCGGCCGCCGGCCGTCGGTCGCCGGCCGCCGGTCGCCGGTTGCCGATACTGCCCGCTCGGAAAAGAGCATCCAAAATGGAAACTCTTTTTATATAACGTGGCGGGGGTAGTGAGAGAGAGTTCCTTCGATTTTTCTGAAGAAGTGGCTCCGTGTTTTCACGGAGCTGCTTCTTTGATTTTTTTATGTTAAAATGATATTTTTAAATATTTATTTATAAAAGAGAAAAATTTAAAAAAATGATTTCTATTTGAAAAAATTATCCTAAATTCTCTAATAGTAAATTTAACTTTTTCTTCAGTCCTCGAAAAAATTTATTTCAACTCCCTACATATAAAATTTTATTTGTTTCAGCTATCGATTTATCTAATTATTCTCGATATTTTTAAGTACAAATAGTCCAAAATAAGATATAATTCCTCCTAAATTTAACAATACTTAACTAAAATTTAGTGTATTTTTTTTTATCAAATTTAATACGATCTAATTGATTTTCTCCTAAGACAATTGATTGATATGAATGTCTAAATTGATTAAACAGAAAAAGAGTTATACTCAATTTGATAGAAAATATACTAAATTCTAATTTAAATATGATGAATTTAGAAAAAATTATACTTATTTTGGGATTTTTTGTACCTATAAAAAATAAGGATGATGTTCTCTCATGACAAATACAACTAATCAATTTCTAATCAATTGGATTTCCTCAATCGATTACCTCAATTGATTGGAGTAGCTTTAATCAATTATGAGCAGTTCCGATCGATTGTCAATCAACTAGGTTTGAAAAAGAATCGATTCTCAATTAACTTGGTTTGAAAAAGAATTTAGTCAATTTAACAAAAAATATACTAAATTCTAGTTAAATGATATTGAATTTTGGAAGAATGATACCTCACTTATAGACATTTTATATTTAAAAATAATGAAGACAATTAGGTAAATCAGTATGTATTAGAGAGTTGAAACAAATAAAATTTTACATTTAAGGAGTGAAAATGAACTTTTCTTAACATGGGAATTGAATACAAAGTTTGAGATAACATGGGAATTGAATACCAAGTTTGAGTGGTAAACGAAGATTTAAAGATAATTTATTTCTTAATATTTGTTTAAAATATTGATTTCTTTTTTATATTAAATTTTATAAAAAATTAATTATATATAATATAAAATAAGAATGAGATAATGAAAAATTATAGAACCATAAAAGAATTATTGAAAGGTTTTTATATAATAAAAATGAGATTTCTATTTTTACTTGAGAGATTTTATTTAGTAAAAATGAGGTTTTTTTTTTATTTTTGTAAGGTCTAGGAAATCCACAAACCCATTCATGAGATTATTAAAAATTGTACGTTAGAATTTAGGTAAGATTATTGAAATTATATGTTTAGAATTTAGATTATGAATTTATATGCAAAATAATAAATAATAGTTTTAAGATTTTCTCAGGTACGGGTTAAATCCCGATGACGAAGGGACTCGAGACTAGCCTGCACTCAAGGTTTAAGAAACGTTTAGTCATGTTATGCTAAAAGTAGTGTATGATATTTAATTTCTAAAATTTAGAAGGGAGATATTTTGTTAGATGATAATACCTTAAGTTAAATGGGCCAACTTTTGCCCCATAAACTTTCTACAAACCCTAGTAGCAATTTGTTTTCTTTTTCTCCCTTCCCTAGCCGTCACTTCCCTTCTGCCTTCACTTTTTTCTTCTTTCCCTTCAAAACAAAAGGGGGGAACTGCACTGCTGCGATGGGAGATTCCTTCTTTCACCATGAGTTCGTGTGAAGGCTAGATCGTATTCCTAAGTCTCGATTTTTCTCCTTGCTGTCGAAAAGAAAAGAGAGGCAAGTTTATTCAATCTTTGACATACTAGCCAAGCTATAGCAGGTATGCTTAAATTGACATGTGTATGATGTTTAAATGATGGCCCCTCTAAAGGAAAACAAGATAGATTGTAAGATCTATGCATGACAAGGGGTATACATGAAGTGTGAGTCGTTCTCGATGGATTCGAAGCAAGTTGGAGTTCAAAACTGTCAAATCTGAAATTTTTGTCACCAAATTGGGATTTCGCTGTTGGGTTGATCTTGAGCAACTTTGAGAATAGATTTGCGGGAAATTACTTAACATGTTTTCATGGTATATATGTATGTATTGCATGAATGTTCATACATAAGGATAATTTAGTATAAAGCAGGTTGTTATGAAAGTTTTATAAGAGGGAAGATGAATGCATGAGAGTTTATTAGTACATATAAATATATGCATCTACATATTTTCATGTTTATGGGTACTTGTGATGACAATACTGGAATGGTGCCCCGGGATGAGCTCCGGGGAGGGCCTTTCCAAACCAAGAACGTATGTTGGCTTCGACTGGTATGGACTGTACCACAAGGGTACAATTAAGTTGCGCAACTAATTACATGATCATGAAACTCAATGAAAGTGGTCCAATGGTTACCACATATGCATGTATTACCACCACCAAAGAAAGAAATGTTTTCAGTTATATGAAAAGATCACTTCCTATGCATGTTGTATGCTTTTTTTTATACGTATTTGAAAATACTTGAATATGCTTGTTGAGTCTTTGCACTCACTATGCTTGGATGGTGCAGGTGAGGAAGGTTCGGTGAATGATTTGGATGATGGGCAAGGCACGGAGTAATCGAGGAAGCGGGGATTTGTATGGCATGCTGTCCAAGGACCTTAGCGTCATGAGCATGAAGTTGCATCTACATGCATTTTGGAACAGTTTACATCTAGATTTTTATTATTGCATAGATGGTTGATACAAATTTTCTTTTATTTCCGAAATCCCAGAATAAAAGCATTTTTGTTTGATTCACATTGGATGCATGTCTCGATACATAATTCAAAGATTTTTTTTATTGCATTTCTTTATCTTGTCGCATTATTACATGAGTAAGCATTGTTGGTGGCCTTTTTTTTGGGATGTCACAATTTTTACGTGTGATAGGGATGAGCAAACCGAGGTGGACACGTGGCACGGAAAAGCTACGTGGCAGAGCCCGCCGAACCAGTGCCCCAATGTCAGACCGGGAATCAGGCTCCTGAGACTATCTCAGGAGAATGAAAGAAAGCCCCCGAGGTCAGACCGGGAATTGGGCTCCTGAGACTATCTCGGGAAACGGACGAAGGCCCCGAGGTCAGCTCGGGAGATGAGACTCCGAGACTGACTCGAGAGAGTGGAACCCAAAGATCAACGTAGAGACAAGAAAGCTAGACTTCAAATACCTATTCCTCCTTCCCGAACAGGAAAGACATCAGGTAATTATTGTTGGCAACCCACGGTAATTAAGGCCTTAATAATCGCAGTGGTCGTTACCAAAAGAGAATAGCTATCAAGTAACCGATGATTAAGAAACGTGGAGGAGAACAAGGGGACACATGTGATAAAGACATCAGGTATATAAGATGTCTTGGCACCCAAGTAAAGAGCGTAAACTTTCTAGAATTATAGCAATTTGATTTATCGTTGCCCTCGGAAAAAGAGAGAATTCTGACTTGAGTGTCAGAGAGGGCTCCACCGGAAAATCTTTCGGTGCATCCCCTTTAACGCTCATGTTAATCTCACAGGCGACGACATCTACTTCCCGTCATCGTCTTCGTGGACTATGTTTTGGTGACTCACCATCCCGTCGTTCACTTCCAAAACAAGTTTGACGTCGTCTGTGGGAAACATCAAAGCACCAGAAGGAACATCGTGATGGCAGATCCAGAGGGACAATCCATCATTCTAACGAGGGAGGAGTTGGATCGTTTAGTCATCAACGCCGTCAGAGGAGCACTGGAGCAGCATCAGATTGAACAAGCCGCCTCGCAACAAGCGGCTCTGGTGCAGGCCGAAATCCCAAGAATGCCGACCTCGCACCACCGAAATCGAAGATCCGTCTCGCCACCGGTAATGATAGCCCCAGTGCCTAGGCGAGATTCCATAGGAGAAATAGAGAGGGTGTATTTCGTTGCCTCTAGCATTTTACAGCAGGAGGAGGGACCGGGGAAGATCGAGGGCGCCAGAGTTCTCCTGAAAGCCCCATCTACTCCTTTTTCTCTGGACATCATAACAGATTTCATGCCCAAGCAATTTCGCGGTCCAGGAATTGCTGATTACGATGGGAAGACGAATCTGGAGGACGACATTTGCAAGTTTGAGAACGCGACACTATTCCACCAATACACAGATGGTGTGAAGTGGTGGGTGTTCTTGAACACCTTATTAGGGGCTGCCCATAGATGGTTTCAGAGGCTTCCCCAAAATTCGATAAACTCCTTTCTAGAGTTTAAAACCGTCATCCTACACCACTTCGCCAGCAACCGACGATACCAGAAGATGACTTTGAACCTGTTCGCCCTAAAGTAGAAGAGCAAAGAACTGCTGAAGGACTATATCCACAGTTCAATCGGGTGGCGCAGGACGTACCGACGACCACCTTAGAGATCCTCATCAGCACCTTCATGCAAGGACTCTCTGAAGGCGATTTCTTTCGATTGCTGGTGAAAAAACCACCAGCCAGCTTCGATGACTTATTAGGGCGGTCGGTCAAACACGTCAACGTTAAGGAGGTGCAACACGCCCGTCGCAAAGATTCGGCGGGAGTCTCTATCCAAATCTCGGTACAATCCGAGAGGAGAGAACCACCCACTTCAACTCGAGCAAAAGATCCTCGCTCTGGGAAGGATCATTGGGTCGGCAAGAATAGATTGGTGGAGACAGTCGACACCGAGGGACCCGAGCCACCGAAGAAGTACCGCGACTTCCACGACAACACAATGCACTCTACCGAAGAGTGTTACACATTGAAGAAGAGGAGATCCAAGGGCGTGGATGCCAAGCCCCACAAAAGGTGGAATAAAGTTGGGTATTGACGAAGATCTCCTCGCCGAAGCCCTTCACCTTATTGATGACAGTCGGGGGAGGATAGATCCCGGCGTCGGTCCCAGTCGCCCTCGAAAGGAAAAAGTCGAGAGATAGTGCCCACCAGTCCATCTCCCCTGAAAGGGATCCCAAGAAGGGCAAAGCTCTGGCTCGTGGACCTCCATCGGGCCATGTGGGAGTAATCTCAGGAGGTCCAATTGGAGGAGACTCTTATCGGCCAAGAAAGTCCCATATCCGCTGGCTGAAAAATTACGTCATTGGGATGAATAAGGAAAAGCATCAGGGCCCTGTTATCTCCTTCGGGCCTGACGATCTAGAGGACGTGGAAGCCCCTCACGAAGATGCACTGGTAATCCTCACCCGAATAGCTAATTACGAGGTTAAACACATCTTTGTGAATATAGGTAGTTTCGTCAATGTCCTATACAAGGTGGTGCTGGACCAGATGCAGGTCGACGAGGATGAGTTGCATCCTGTCTCCACCCCGCTCTTCGGCTTCATCGAATACAGAGTATAGCCGATGGGACATATCTCCTTGTCTCTATCACTAGGGGATGACACGCTATAGAGGACAAGAAGGACTTCCTTCAAGATCGTAGATGCACCATCGTCCTACAACGCTATTCTGGGGTGACCGGTTGACGGGCCCAAACTATGTGTCACAAAAGTAGGCCTCAAATTTAGAATTTATAAATGAAATGCTGGAAACCCTTTTACAATCAAAAGTATGAAAATGTAATATAGGGACCACAGGTCGTATTTTTCTCGGGGCTAGTTGATATAATTTGATTCAAACTAGTGGTAATGTGCCGTTTTTGGGGTTTCAAATAAGTGATCTGGATTTTGGTTTGGGATACAATCGAAATTGAAATTGCAATTGAGAATGAAAATGAAATGAAAATAAAGAAACGTGAACAAGGGAGCTAAGCAAAGAAATGACACTTAGTACTTAACCTAATGGAAGCTTACTCAAGCACTTACAATATTTTTTTTATAACTGTTTTCTGATTTCAAACACAAAATGGAATGCTATGCAATGAAATAAAAGCAAGGATGGGAGTTTTCGAAAACAAACTAGCCCTACACAAGGAAACACATGCAAAATTCAGAAATTGAACTCTAGGCAAAAATTATTGATTCCTACTCAATCAGATTCCACAATTGACAAGTTAAACTCAGATTCAAATAGATCAAAAGCATGTGGCATACCACTGAGAATTGAAACTGAATTCAGACTTGAGAAGAGAAGCAAAATTCGGAAATGGAAGTTCAGAAATTGGAATTTGGTTTTCAGAATTTCAGCACAAGGTTTGGGGCTCAAAACACAAGCAAAATCAGCTTGATACACTGCTCGAAAAACCAGATGAACTAAGCCAAAATGTCTAGTATTTACCTAACAAAGATTCTCCAACAACAGCTGGAAAATTCAGAACAAAATTTGAGTGGGTAGAATTAAAATGGCATGCAAGAAGTTTAAGTGGCACGCAAGGAATGGAATTGCAACCTAGCTAAATTTGAGTGCTATCTTAACTAAACATACTACCTATCTAATGCTAGATCAAAGTTTAACAACTAAACAGCTAGGAGATAACTCAGAAAGCAACAATCTGAAATAATCTCAGAACTGAAAGAAATGCATAAACCAAATGGCACACCACAGCTAAACTGATACGCAAGCACAATTAAAGCACTAATCTGAAATTTAATCTAATTGTCACCTAAACAAGCTCTTAAACTAATTATCTCTAAGAATTAAAACCTAATTAAGTTAAACAACTCAGAAATTCAAACTCGACGGTTGCTACTACAGAAAATTTCAGAAAACAGAGTGGAATTCGGCTGAAATGAAATCTACAGCAAAACAATGAAAAGTTATCATCTAAACTACTCCTCGATTCCTTCCAGAGCTCAGATACTCCTTGGTTGTCAAGCAAGGGAGAGCCTCGGACCCGCAAGCTCAGCAAATCATGGGGAAAACTTCATCCGCGATTGAATACAGTTCGAACTGCCCATTTCTGAATTTTCCATACGAATTCTTCACTTCAGCTGTGTCTGCGTGAATTGGTGAGTGGATGATGATCACAACTACTCAGGGAACTCCTCTGGATAGCTCAGGTGGACGGTGGTAGAGCACAGCCGATCCGAAGGGTGTAAATTGGACAGAGCTGTAGAAACCTCTCACAAACTCTGTTCTTGGGCGATTTCGATCCGGAAACAAAACTGATGGTCACCCCAATGACCTAGTACGAGAAATCAGCAAGAAAATCGAGTGGACGCGCCTTGAATTCAAAGAAACTGGCTAAGAACTGAAGAAAAATAAAGAACGGGAATTGCGGCGAAGAACTCTGAAGACGCGACAAGGAAAGCTGCGGGCGCATTTCTGATTAAATAGGAAACAATGGACGGTCCAGATTGATCCACTTCAATCCAACGGCTAATCTTGGTCTGATTTGAGCCAAACTTTTATGATGATGATCTGGGGTCAGGATCTGCCTCGTGGTAGCTCAGATCCTCCAGATATGCAACGGATGGTCCAGATCAACTCTATCTGTGAATGGATGCTCTAGAGCCCTCCTTGCTTGATCCAACGGTTGATTTAGCTCTGATTGGGATGAAACCTTCAGATCTTGATCATAGAGCTTGATCAACCCTAACCCTAGCTCGGATTGCTTCAGATCGTCCCGGATGGCTCAGATCTAGCCGCTCTTGAATCGGACGGCCCGGATTAATCGTAGGCTTGATAATTCGATCCGGTTCACATCCGACTCAGGTTTGACCCAGTATGCCCTAGGTCCAGGATCCTTTCATGCCTACAAAAATATATCAGAAAATTAGTGGCCAAATAATCCAAAAATTATGTAATTTTGCAATTAAGTCCAAAATAAGATAAAGTTCCAAAACCTAGGGTAAAGTCATAATTAAGCAATGAAAACATGGGTCAAACATGGATTTTAGCAATTAAAATAATCAATAAAATGGTGCTTATCACCGGTGCTCAGCCTATTTCAGGTGGTAGTCTCAGTCTATCACCAGAAGATCAAATTACTAGTGGGAGAGCGGGTGGCTGAAGTCAAAGGAGACCAACTGACTTCCCGAAGGTGCTACAGTGGGGAGGTTAAAACAGAAGCCCGGAAGAACCCAAGGACAGATGAAGCCTTGCAAATCGACTTGGCCAATCCCCGAGAAAAAGAAGGAGCTAAAGAGGAATGCAGGGAGGTTGAAAGTGAAGAAGTCCAAATTCTTCCTCAACAAGTTGGAGGAATCACAAGAATTGCAGCTGATCTTGTGCCAGAACTTAGAAGCCAATTGATCAGTTGCTTGATGGACCATCGGGATGTGTTTGCATGGGCTATTGAAGAAATCAAGGAAGTCCCTCCTGACTTGGCCACGCATCAGTTGCATATAGCCTCGGGAGCCCGACCAGTGAGGCAGAGGCGAAGACACTTTGCACCAGAGCAAGACAAGATAATTAGGGAAGAGATCACAAAGTTGTTGAAGGCTGGGCATATCAGAGAAGTTCAATTCCTGACCTGGCTGGCGAATGTTGTACTAGTCCCTAAGCCTGGGGTAAATGGCGGGTTGTATTGATTTTCGTAATTTAAATAAAGTCTGCCCTAAAGACTGTTACCCCTTGCCTCGCTTTGATCAGCTGGTAGATTCGACATCCGGCTGTGAATTTCTTTCAATGTTGGATGCATATCAAGGATACCACCAGATTCCCCTTGCTCGAGAAGACCAAGAGAAGGTCAGTTTTATAATGGCAGATGACACTTACTACTACAATGTCATGTCGTTCGAGTTGTGCAATGCAGGGGCAACATATCAGTGAATGATGGATAAGGTCTTCCGCCACCAGATTGGGATGAATATTGAAGTGTGCATAGATGATATCCTGGTCAAGATAGAGAAGGGGAAGGACATGATAGCCGACCTAGAGGAGCCATTCGCTACATTGAGGGCCAATGGACTAAAACTAAACCCCGTTAAATGTTTGTTTAAGGTAAAAAGTGGTCGGTTCCTTGGGTACATGGTGATAGAAAGAGGAATTGAGGCAAATTCGGGGAAAATGCAAGTCATTCTCAACATGCCATCGCCTCACAATTTCAAAAACATACAGCGGATGAATGACAGAATTACAACTCTATCCCAATTCATCTCCAGATTGCTGACAGAACTTTACCATTCTTTAAAATCCTGAGGAAAGCTATCAAATTCGAATAGGATGATCAATGCGACAAGACTTTTACAGATTTAAAAGCATATCTCTTTGAACTCCCCATCCTATATAAGTAGTTGGAGGGGGAAACGTTGTTTGTTTACTTGTCTGCAACTGAGCAAGTCGTGGGTTCTGCGCTTATTCGTGAAGATGGTATTACTTAGTATCCCATCTATTTCTTTGGGCACCTCCTGAAAGACTAGGAAACTCGGTATACTACCTTGGAGAAGCTGACATATATCTTAGTACTAATGGCCCGAAGATTAAGACCATATTTTTTGGCTCATCCCATTGTGGTGCTCACTAATAGTCCACTCGGGTGTATCTTCACAAATCCAGAAGCCTCGGAATGATTGATCAAGTGGATGGCAGAGTTGAGCGAGTATGAAATTGAGTACCACCCCCGTACTGCTATCAAGGCTCAGGCTCTAGCTGATTTTATGCTCGAGGCTGTCCCAGAACCTGAAGCTGATGAAGTCTATAAAATTTATGTTGATGGCTCCTTCAACAACAAGCATAGTCGGGTCGGAGTTTTGATGAGTTCTCCCAGAGGAGATATACTACAACTATCTATCCGACTCAACTTCTGAACAACCAATAATGAAGCCGAATATGAGGTGATCCTAGCGGGGCTCCAAGCTGCCAAGTAAGTTGGAGCTGCTCAGGTTATCTTACACTTGGATTCTCAGCTCGTAGCTTAGTAGCTAAAAGGAGAGTTCGAAGTTAAAAATGAGCGCTTGCAAAGGAGAGTTTGAAGTGGGGGCTACCAAATTTATGCTAGTCGGAGAGCAGTTATATAAAAGAGCATTTGCCCGAACGTTGCTCAAGTGTATTGGTCCAGGGGAGGTCGACTACATCATGCGGGAGGTTCACGAAGGCATCTGTGGAAGTTATATCAGGGGGCGGTCCATGGCTAGAAAGATTATTCTGGTCGGATATTTTTAGCCCACACTGCAAGCAGATGCTGTCAAATTTGTTGCCGGGTGCGAAGCTTGTCAAAAGCATCAATATATAACTCACCGCCCGACCGAATTACTTTGAGCCTCGACTGTCTCATGCCCCTTCGACCAGTGGGGAATGGATATTGTGGGTCCTTTCCCGATCGGAGCTTAGCAGAAGAAATTCCTTTTAGTATTGGTTGACTACTTCTCCAGATGGGTTGAGGCTGAGCCACTTGCACACATCACGGAGGTCGTCATGATGAAGATCCTATGGAAGGATATAGTTTGTAGGTATGACATTCCTTATAAGTTGGTTTCAGATAATGGCAGATAGTTTGCAGGGCGCAAACTCAGAGAGTAGTGTGAAGGACAAGGTATTCACCAAGCCTTCACCTCAGTCGCTTATCCTCAAGGTAACGACCCAGGCAGAAGTGGTCAACCGGGAGAACATTAGAGGGCTCAAAATAAAGCTGGACCATGTCGGAGGCAGTTTGGTCAAAGAACTCCTGAGCATCCTGTGGTCGTACCGTACTACTCCAAAAGAAGGGACAGGTTAGAGTCCCTTCAATTTGGTACATTGAGCAAAAGCGGTGATTCCTGTGGAGATAGGCGATGAATCAATCCAACGACAACACTACAACAAAGAAGATAATGACTAGGAATGACTAATTGACTTAGACCTAGTAACAGAAGTGTGAGACAAAGTAGTTGCCTGACTAGTTGAATATCGTCAACGTATGCAGCAAGTGTACAATTGTCGAATTATCATCTAGATTTTCCAAGTCGGAGATAAGGTCTAGAAAAGAACCAAGTCGGTCGACGACCCTGGAAATCTCGAGCCTCAATAAAGCGGACCTTAAATGTTGGTGCAAGTTGCATCAGTAATGTCCTCCTCTGAGTGTTTCAATGTTTGACAATATGCTTAAGTCAGTGATACATTGAACAAGGGAAGGGTAAGTCAAGAGAGGAGTACCAAAGTGAAAGAAAGTCCTAGTTATCCTAGGCACGAAGTCCTGGTTCATTTGAATTGGGCACTAAGTCCTGGCCGCGGGCTGGGCAACTAAGTCCTGACCGGAAGTTGGGCATGAAGTCCTGGTCGGGGACTGGGCACCGAAGAGCTGGTTCGAGGAATTGGGAATGAAGACCTGGTTCGAGGAATTGGGCACGAAGTCCTGGCCGAGGGTTGGGCACCAAAGACCTGGTTCGGGGAATTGGGCAAGAAGTCCTGGTCGAGGGTTGGGCACCGAAGTCCTGGACCTAGGATTTGGGCACGAAGTCTTGGTCCGAGGGATTGAGCAACTTAGCTGAGCGATGACTAAGGACAGAAGTAGAGACGGGTCGAGATTCGGACGTCTCGAGATATGAGAGTATCGGAAGCTAAGCAAAAGTCCACCCGAATGGACTGGGTGGCAACCGTCTCCTGAAAGGAGTAGGTGAAAATCGCGTTCTCGGGGGTGGGAACTTGCGTCGGTACGACCTAGGGTTTCGAGGAAATTCGAAGTCAGAACCAAGTCCTTAAGGTTAAGATTGTGTGTATATTTGCTTTGTATTTGTGTATCTTGCAGGTACCTAGAATGGAAGACAAAGCAGGGAAACAACACATAGGAACCCAGCCTGCTAGGTGCCCCCATTGAGGGGGGGGGGGCGCCCTAAAGGAGCTAGGCGTCCCCATCAACTGGGGCGCCTCAGTCAAAGAAGGCAGAACAGGCTTCCATTCAGGCGCCCTAGATGATACAGGCGCCCTAGATGATACAGGCGCCC
Organism: Boesenbergia rotunda; assembly: GCA_024364735.1. Lineage (NCBI taxonomy): Eukaryota > Viridiplantae > Streptophyta > Magnoliopsida > Zingiberales > Zingiberaceae > Boesenbergia > Boesenbergia rotunda. The sequence continues at coordinate 38,009 of JAGFNQ010002369.1, read as the reverse complement.
TGGTTGAAAGCTATATCTGCTGCTGCGAGTTCGAAGCAGAGATAAGTTTTGACTGGGTTCATTGAGGCTTCTGGGAGGTCCAGGGCACCCTGGTCAGATGCCTTATCGGCTGCGACGAGTTCGGCGTGGAGATAAGGTTTGACCAAGCCCATTGAGGCGCCCCGGTGATCACAGGCGCCCTAATGAAGCCTATAAAAGGGGCTTCGACCCCAAGGCTTAGTACACAACTTCAGAAACTATTCTAAGCTTCCCAAGTGACGACAAAGCGCTAACGACGAAGCTCTGCGATTAGGAGGCTCCAGGAGGAAGTGAGCGACACTTCGGAGATCCAGATCGGTTGAGCCCTCGATCATTTCTGTGTGGTTTGATTTACTTACCGTATTCAATTTTGTTAATACTTTTGATTGTAAATCTTGCACCGTAAGACGAGTTTCTCCACCTCCGAAAAGTCCGGAAAGGAGACTATTAGTGAACGGGCATTCCCGTGCTTAGGCCTTGGATGTGTTGATGCAGTCTAGCCCGGTTGTTGTTTTGGTGTTTGACAATGATATAAGTTTGGTTGAATGAAATTCGGGTTAAGTCCAGGTGGATCTGGGAGATCGCACGCTGGCATGGAGAAAGTCCTAACTTGGAGGGTTAGGTGAAAAGTCCTAGTCTGGAGGGCTAGGTTGGATGAACTCCCGATGAGTGAAGCCGGGTCCTGGTGAGTGGAGCCAAGTGGTGGAAATCCCGGTGAGTGAAGCCGGGTCCTGGTGAGTGAAGCCAGGTGATGGAAATCCCGATGAGTGAAGCCAGGTCCTGGTGAGTGAAGCCAGGTGGTGGAAATCCCGGTGAGTGAAGCCGGGTCTTGTGAGTGAAGCCAGGTGGTGGAAATCCTGGTGAGTGAAGCCAGGTCCTGGTGATTGAAGCCAGGTGGTGGAAATCCCGGTGAGTGAAGCCGGGTCTCGTGAGTGAAGCCAGGTGGTGGAAATCCTGGTGAGTGAAGCCGAGTCTTGGTGAGTGAAGCAAGGTGGTGGAAATCCCGGTGAGTGAAACCAGGTCCTGGTGAGTGAATCCAGGTGATCGAAATCCTGGTGAGTGAAGCCAGGTGATTGAAATCCTAGTGAGTGAAGCTAGGTTGAAATCCTGGTGAGTGAAGCCGGGTCCCGGTGAGTGAAGCCGGGTGATCGAAACCCTAGTGAGTGAAGCCAGGTCCTAGCTTGGAGGGCTAGGTTGAAGTCTCAGTGAGTGAAGCTGGGCATGGCACGAGTCAGAGAAGGGTTGGAGGCTTGTTCTCGTGACTTAGAGTGCATTTGAGCTTGCCTGGATCGGTCTGGTGACCGATCAGGGAAGTTGGCACGGTGCTCCTTCATGAATCGGTCTGGTGACCGATCCAGCGATGACTGATCGGTCTGGTGACCGATCAGGGAGTATGCGTTTCACTCACTGAATGGCTCCTGATCGGTCTGGTGACCGATCAGGGAGCTCACAAGTGGGTTGAGTTCCCTTGCTGATCTGCTCCTGATCGGTCTGGTGACCGATCAGGATCACTGTGCAGATCGTTCTGGAGAACGATCCAGCATTGCAGGTTCCTCTCTATGATCGATCAGGACGGAGCCTGATCGGTCTGGACCCAGCCTGATCGGTCTGGTGACCGATCAGGAGGCTCCCTGATTGGTCCGGTGACCGATCAGGGATCATACAGTGGGTTTTGGGAACCTTACTGCTCGACTCCTGATCGGTCTGGTGACCGATCAGGGATACTGTTCAGATCGGTCTAAAGAACGATCAAGTGTCGCGAGATTCTCCTTATGACCGATCAGGATGGAGCCTGATTGGTCTGGGAGCAGCCTGATAGGTCTGGTGACCGATCAGGCTGGAGCCTGATTGGTCTAGGGACCGATCTGGAGTGTGCAGCAGAATGCTGGATTGGTTTGGGGACCAATCAGGAGTGTGCAGAAGACTTCTGGATCGGTCGGGTGACCGATCAGGGTCCTCCCTGATCGGTCTGGCGACCGATCAGGAGCAGAACTTTAATTCAAATACGCTGTCAGAAGGGTCTGATCGCATCTGTTTTGCTCAGGATTTTTTCTGCTATCACTGATCTCATTTGATATTCATTTGCTAAACCTCTGATTGAGTGTGCAGGTGACAGGGATGGATTCAAACACTCAAGGAGGGTCAAAGAGAGGCTTTCCGTTGAGAAGGTTTGGCAGTTTTCCATTGCAGGTTACAACGGGCGCTGCTGGCAATGGCTGGAAGCTGACCTGGGGCTGGGGCTCGACTGAGGAGAGTTCAGTGAGTCCAGAGCAGGTCAGGAGTAGCTGGCTTGTTGCAGGTGAGCAGCTGGGAGCTGTGTGGAGCGTCTGTGGGTTGGCGATGGCAGCTAGGATAAGTGTGGGCTGGCGATGAAGAGAAGGAAGTTCTCTCTACTGCAGCAACACTTGATCCATCCTTAGCAATCACTCTGAGTCTTGAAGCTTCTGCAAACTTGATCATTCTTTGAAGCTTGAGAGACCTGAGCACTAAGAAGGACTCGTGGCAAGGGGATCAACAAGCAAACAAGGAAGAGTTGAGTGAAGGCTCTTGCCGAGGTTGTGCTGGGTTGTTGTTTGTGCTTGTAAGCGTTTCTCTTCATCTGCTTGTGCTCTGTAAGTCTCTGATTGTCTCTGTGCTTTTCATTCTACATCAACTTGTTGAGATATTTTGTGGAGAGGTTACTCCACCGAGAAGGAGGATTTGATATCCGAATTTTCGGGGCTTGATCTGCCGACGATCAAGGGATCGCCCACCTTAAGGGCACGCCAAGGAGTAGGGGCAAGATATCCCCGAACCTTGTAAACGATCCTTGTTAGCATTTTGGTTTGTGTTTCATTTCTGCAACTTGTTTTCTGTCTTGTATTTGTCTTCCGCTGCTAATCACTCAAGTGCAGAAATCCTTAATCTCAAAGAAATTGTGTCTGGCTATATTCACCCCCCTCTCTAGCCATCCAAGTTCCAACAAGTGGTATCAGAGCTTGGGGCTCTACTTCAACGGCTTAACATCCGAGAGCTAACAACGATGGCCATGGGAAGAGAAGGGTTTAGCACCAACCGACCTCCACTCTTCGACGGCACTGATTTTTCATATTGGAGGTCGAAGATGGAGTTTTACCTCAAAATCAACCTCAGCATGTGGTTTGTTGTCAAGGAAGGTTTTTCTACTCCTAAAGATACTGAGGGAAAAGAGATGAACTTCTCAAGTTGGTCGGCAGATCAAATCCGGAAAGGTGAAGCCGATGCGAAAGCGGTAGTAACTTTGCAATGCGGGTTGACCAAGGACTAAATAATCAAGGTTGGTCCCTTCACAAGTGCTAAAGACCTATGGAGCAAGATCATTGAGCTCCATGAAGGCACTCAAGACACCCGGACTGCCAAGAAGGACCTCCTTCTCACCCAACTCCAAAATCTGTCCATGGAAGAGAATGAAACTGTAAGTACACTCCATGGACAATTCAAAGAAATCCTCAACGGTCTCCACTCCATTAATGAGAAGGTAGAGAACCGAGATCTTATAAGGTATGTCCTCAAAGCTTTTCCTAGGAACGCCTTGTGGTCATCTATGGTGGATGCTTACAAGGTGTCCAAGGATTTATCTTTTGTTAAGTTAGAAGATCTATTTTGTGAAATGGAACTACATGAGATCTCTAACAAAAGTTCAAAAGAGAAAGGTATTGCTTTAGTGGCAGGTGACAACAAGAAGAAGAAGGGGAAGAAGAAGGAGAAGGAAGCCTCTTCATCTTCATCCTCATCCGAGTCCGAGTTCGAGGAGGAGGGCAGCTGGTCTTCTTCCTCCGAGATGGCCAACTTTGTTAGAAGAATGATGAGGAAGAGCCGGCGCCTCAAGGGTAAAGGTAACCCGAGTGAAGTTAAATTTGATAAGTCTAATGTTACTTGTTATGAGTGTAGCAAGAAAGGGCATTACAAGGATGAATGTCCGAAGTTAAAGAAGAAGAAGGATAAATCAAAGAAGAAAAGGAAGGTCTTGAGGGCCACATGGGATGAATCGTCCTCTAGTTCATCCGAAGAAGAGAAGGAGGAGAAGTACACTCATCACCGTGCCCTCATGGCCATAGAGGATTCAAATGAAGAGGAGAGTGGAGATGAATCAAGCTCCTCAACCGCGCCTTCATCATCTTCGGATGATGAAGAGGTAATTTCTCCCGAGCTAGATAAGTGCTATAGAACCATTGCATGTCTAGCTAGATTGCTTAAAAAATCCAAGAACAAAGTTAAATTGTTGAAATTGGAAGTAGAAGAATTGAAATCCTCTAGGGTGGAGGATATTAATGATTTTCATGAGAAATCCTCTAAGGATGAGGATATTGATAATTTGCATGATAAAAAACTTGAGGATGACAATAGGATCTTGAGGAGTGAAGTTGAAAAATTAAGAATATTCTTGAGAAGTTTTCAACTAGCTCTAAAACATTAGACATGATCTTAAATTCCCAAAGGGCAGTTTACAATAAGGTCGGTATCGGTTACCGACCTAAGGAACCAACCTTTGTATCATTAATGTTAAGAACCCAATTTAGATCACAAGATGATTCTAGGGTTCAAAAAGCCAAAAAGAAAATGACTAAGGCATGGGTGCCAAAGTCCCTCATTGTTGATGCATTAGGTCCCAAAATTTGGGTACCCAAAACTTCGATCTTTAGAATTGTTTAGCATTGATTGAGGGGGAGCATCTATCAACGTGGGAGGTTGATATTTGGTGCTCCAAACCCATGACCAAGAAAAAATTGTCATTCACATTGTTGGTCATGGAAAATGTGAATTTAATGCTTTGAGCTTCATTGTCTAAGTTCTTATAACAAGATGATCCCTTGTCTAGTGATTTATGAAATCTCATTTTGCCCATCTCATTTGGGCAATAAGGAAATTTATCATGCGACGAATGATAGTATATCCATGCTTCAAAATAAATAAACAAGTTTTTTAAAAAAAATATTCACATGAATGGTTTAGGTTGACACACAACTTGTTTTGCCTTGGATTGCTTAGGATAATAAGCTTTGTTGTTGCAATTTATGTTTTCATGCAAGCTATGGTTTATGGTATGTCATGATTTTCTTGTACGTGTTATACAACATGAATGCATGCTAAGGAAATATCAACACATAATTTGTAATGATAAGGCATCAATAGACAAGAACATGAACTTAAGGTTTAGGCTTAAGTTTTTCTTAAGGTATTTTGTTTGATGAACATGATCAAATATGCCATGATTTACTGTATGTAACGTTCATGTATTGCATACAAATTTTTGAGGAATATATAGTTTGTGATGATCATCATAAAACCTCACAAGGCAATATCAATGCATGTTCTTGAAATATTTTTAAAACTGGGTAAATGAGACAAAAGCATGTCGGACAAAATAAAACCTTATGAATTATATTGATACAATCATGTGTTAGGAAGCTTGATCATGTTTTGATACTAATTTAATACAAACATGTTTTGGGAATTTGATCATACTTTAATCATAATGTGACATAAGTATGTTTTGGAATTTTAATCATCCATTGAAATTGACACAAACCTAATTTTGGTTAAAAACAGCATGATCACATAGTTTATGATGTTTTAAGTTCCATGACTTGCTTGTTTTTTCCACTTGACTGATATTCAAGTTCATGCTTAGCAAAAACTGATCATGCCTTGATAAATCTTGATTTAGTTAAGGGACATAAACCATGTTGTTTATTTTTAAATAAGGGAAACCCTTCTTTAGAATCAAACAAATTAAAACCAATTGAGTTAGGGTTTGGGAATGGCTAAGAACTGAAACAAACCAGATTTCAGAGTTTCTGAAATTGATTTCTGAAATCTGGAACTCAGAAAACATTCTGTGCCGAACCTGATCGGTCACCAGACCGATCAGGGATCTCTCTGATCGGTCCGGTGTCGAATATCAATAGAGTCTTCTATCCTATTATGGGATGCAAATTGTTAATGCAGTCTGATCAGGAACGTATCAGAGTTTCAGGAATTTTTCAGAAATCTGATCTGTAACGACCCGGAAAATTCTCTTAATATTCAAGGAAAATATGGAGCATGTTTAGATAATTTTTGAAGGATCTAGAAGTAATAATACAAACTTTGGCCTAGAAAATCCATGTTTTCCCATTTAAATTGGGAAAAAGGGCACTAATGGGCCTTATATGGGCTTGCTAGTACCATAATTATCGGTGGATTTTAGGTGGAAATTAGTATAAAGATAAATAGGATTTAATTGGACATATTAGCATGATTATGGGTAAGTATTAGTTTAATTTTCCTATTTAATTTGAGGAATTAGGTACTAATGGGCCTTAAATGGGCTCCGAAAAATGGGTATTAATTGGGTAAAATTCATATAAATATAAAAGAATTTTATTTAGGAATATTGGCAAAATTATGGGTCATTTTTGGAGAATTTTCGAAATAAAAGGGGAATTTTCGAAAATAAGAAAAAGGATTAAATAAAATAAAAATAAAGGTGCATGAGCCAAGGATTGAACCTTGGACCTCTTGTACAACCAATGAATGCTTTAACCAACTCACCTAGCAAGGAATTCTTGTGAGAAAAGGAAGTGAATGGTGGTTAAATGGTAGAGGAAGATGAAGGGCCATAGAAAACTCTTCATTCACCACCTTAATGGTTGATTAATAAGGGGGTTTGGGAGTTTCATTCTTCATGCCATCAAGTGCATTTGCTCCTCTCTTCCTTCTCCATTCTTGCTGAGCACTCAAGGAGGACTTCTCCCTTGAGAAAACTTCACAAAAAGTCTCATCCTCCAAGATCTAAGGTCTTCTCAAGTTTCCAAGGGCTAGGTGTGGTCAAGTCTTCTTCCTTCTTTCCATCCAAGGTCTAAAAATCAAGAAATCTAAGGTAAGACTCCCTCACCTGTGGTATAATAGTTACCAACGTTTTCCATGATTTTTGGCTGGATATATGGGTGAGTTTCGGATTTAATGGTGAAAGGAAACAAAATCCAGGTTTCTATGGTTCAAAGGTTTCGGCCAGCATGTTTTAAAGGTCCATAATTATGCTAAAAATCATGATAATATTATTTGATGTTCCCTTATGATGTTTAGAAGTTAATTGAAATTTTTGGGGATTTTTGGCATGATATATGGGTTAGTTTTGGATTTAATGTTGAAGGGAAACAAAATCCAGGGTTCTATGGTTCAAAGGTTTCGGCCAGCATGTTTTAAAGGTCCATAATTATGATAAAAATCATGATAATATTATTTGATGTTCCCTTATGATGTTTGGAAGTTAATTGAAATTTTTGGGGATTTTTGGCTGGATATATGGGTGAGTTTCGGATTTAATGGTGAAAGGAAACAAAATCCAGGTTTCTATGGTTCAAAGGTTTCGGCCAGCATGTTTTAAAGGTCCATAATTATGCTAAAAATCATGATAATATTATTTGATGTTCCCTTATGATGTTTAGAAGTTAATTGAAATTTTTGGGGATTTTTGGCATGATATATGGGTTAGTTTCGGATTTAATGTTGAAGGGAAACAAAATCCAGGTTTCTATGGTTCAAAGGTTTCGGCCAGCATGTTTTAAAGGCCCATAATTATGATAAAAATCATGATAATATTATTTGATGTTCCCTTATGATGTGTAGAAGTTAATTGAAATTTTTGGGAATTTTTGGCATGATATATGGGTTAGTTTCGGATTTAATGTTGAAGGGAAACAAAATCCAGGTTTCTATGGTTCAAAGGTTTCGGCCAGCATGTTTTAAAGGTCCATAATTATGCTAAAAATCATGATAATATTATTTTATGTTCCCTTATGATGTTTAGAAGTTAATTGAAATTTTTGGGGATTTTTTGCTGGATATATGGGTGAGTTTCTGATTTAATGGTGAAAGGAAACAAAATCCAGGTTTCTATGGTTCAAAGGTTTCGGCCAGCATGTTTTAAAGGTCCATAATTATGCTAAAAATCATGATAATATTATTTGATGTTCCCTTATGATGTTTAGAAGTTAATTGAAATTTTTGGGGATTTTTGGCATGATATATGGGTTAGTTTCGGATTTAATGTTGAAGGGAAACAAAATCCAGGTTTCTATGGTTCAAAGGTTTCGGCCAGCATGTTTTAAAGGTCCATAATTATGATAAAAATCATGATAATATTATTTGATGTTCCTTATGATGTGTAGATGTTAATTATAATTTTGGGGAATTTTTGGAGTACCTAGGACACTCTAGGGATTCGGCCAACATGAAATGGACAAAACCAAGGTCCCTATGTTTATAGGTTTCGGCCAGCATGATTTAAATGTCTATAAATATGTTAAAAATCATGATAATGTTATTTGATGTTCCCTTATGATGTGTAGACGTTAATTATAATTTTTGGGAATTTTTAGAGTACCCTAGGATACTCTAGGGATTCGGCCAACATGAAAGGGACAAAACCAAGGTCCCTATGTTTATAGGTTTCGGCCAGCATGATTTAAATGTCTATAAATATGTTAAAAATCATGATAATGTTATTTGATGTTCCCTTATGATGTGTAGATGTTATGTATAATTTTTGGGAATTTTTGGGATACCCTAGAGTACCCTAGGATTTCGGCCAACATGAAGGACCCATGTGTAAGGTGGGTTTTAAACCCTAAGTATATGTTTTTATGTTTTATCATGATATAAGGGAGACGAAGGGTGTTTATGTGAATGTTTCACATGGGCTAGATACCCTATAGGTTTCGGCCAAGTACCCTATTAGGGTGGAAAGCTAGGACTTATTTCAAGTAAGGGCCCAATGGCCCTATGGTAAGGTATAGGTAGGGTTTAAGCAATTGATTTGGGGTTTTAATGGAATTTCTCCATACCCCCCATGGCCTGGAAGTTTCGGCCAAGGATCTAACCTAGGACTAGAGTTGGGATAAACCTACCAAGATGCTTGGGTATAGGTTATTAGGAGGTATGCTTAAGTAAGGTGGAAGAATACCATGTTAACTAAACCTTTAGCTTATATGTCATGAAATATATGTTAGGTCATAGAATGTTTAGACATGTGCCATGATTTAGGAATGATATGTATGTATGCCATGATGTATGAATGATATGTATGTATGCCATGTCTTACGAATGATATGAATGTATGCCATGCTTATGTGTGTATGCCATGCTGTATGAATGATGTGTACCTATGCCATGTCTAAGAATGAAATGATGAATGAAGGTTAAGTATGATGAACGAATGAATATGCTATGAATGATGATGAATGAAGAAGCATATGAAAGCATTTATTTTATTTTATGGGCTTGTACCGGACCTAAGTAAGGTCCACGGTTTTGGACTACCGATGATGCTGTCCACGGTTCGGGACTACCGATGATGCTGTCCTTACGGTTCGGGACTACCGATGAAGCTGTCCTTACCCTAGTAGGTCGAGATTAGCTACCTCGTATTTACTTAGGGATGCGCGCATATGATGAATGAATGTGGTACAAGCCAGGGCCCAATGCATGTTATGATTATGTTCAAGTATTTAAAAGCATGTTTTCAAGATTAAGCATCCTTATATATATATATGCACAGTTGCTACATGCATCCATTTATGCTATGCATTATGTTATGAAAAGTATGTTTACGAAAAGTATGTTATGAAGATATGTTCATGCCATGATTTTATTTATGTTTATGCCATGATTTTATTTATGTGTATGCCATGATTTTATTTGTGTTTATGCCATGATTTTATTTATGTTTATGCCATGATTTTATTTATGTGTATGCCATGATTTTATGTTTATGCCATGATTTTGTTTATGTTTATGCCATGATATTATTTAAGCTTATGCCATGATATTATTTAGGTTTATGCCATAATGTTATTTATGTTTATGCCATGATTTGATGCTAGTTTAGAATGCCATGCTTTAATTATGTTTATGATAGTTTAGGATGCCATGATTTTATCTATGTTTATGTTAGTTTAGGATGCCATGATTTTATGCTAGTTTAGAATGCCATGCTTTACTTATGTTTATGATAGTTTAGGATGCCATGACTTTATCTATGTTTATGTTAGTTTAGGATGCCATGATTTTATGCTAGTTTAGGATGCCATAGTTTAATTATGTTTATGTTACGTTAGAATGCCATTATTTTGTTCATGCTCATGCTAGTATGGGATGCCATGATTGTAATTAGATTTATGCCATGATTTTATTTATGTCTATATCAAGTATTATGCCATGCTATGATTGTTTACGATGTTTATGTTATGTCAATAATTATGCCATACCCGAATGTTTATGGTTATGTTTATGCCATGTTATGAATGGGGTGAAGCTATGTCCATGACATGTCAAATGAATGCTAAGTGATGCTAAGGATGATGTTCTAAGTAAAGTGCTAAGAGTGCTAATGTTTCATATGTTTATGATTAAGTGACGGACGGTTTTAGTGAGTAGGAAAGAGTCTTACTAAGCTTGTGTGCTTATAGTTTTATTTTCTTATACCGCAGATCACGCAAAGGAACAGTAAGGAAGCAGCAGGAGGGCTTTGCAGAATGTGTGTGATAGTGACTTGGCCAAGAGACCATATGTTCGCTTGCCTTATGATAGAACCTTACCTTTACTACTAAGTACTTGAATATGACTATGACTCTATGATATGATGCTAAAGTATGACAGAATGCTAAAGTATAACATGATGCTAAGTATGACATGATGCTAAGTATGTTATGATGCTAGGAATGGTAGAAAGTGCATGTAGGTGTAAGTTTAAAGTTTTCCGCTGCGTTATGATGTCTACATGCTCTAAGTATGTTAACGTAACGCCGCTTTATGGTGGTCAAAAAAAAAAAAAAAAGCGGGCGTTACATGATCGATCTCCAGACTAATCAAAATATTTCTGTATCCAGTAATCAACGAACCTGATCGGTCACGGAGACCAATCAGGACTATATATCAGATACAGATGCATTCCTTACTTGTCATATGAAACATATACATGTTTGACCATGATATATTTCTGTATATGGTTTCATGTGCAATTCCCACTTATTGACGTATGATGCATATACATTGTTGCCATGATACATTTTTGGTATATGTCTCTCATATGTATTTTGAAATTTACCTTTGATTATTTTGGGTTTGGGGAGAGACCCTTGGTTGAGGGGGAGTTTGATGTTTAAACTTAATAACCATACCCTTTTTGATGTTTGACAAAGGGGGAGAAAATGGCTGATTAAGTTTATGGTTATTATAGGGGGAGGATCATGATTCCCTTATGAGAATTGAATGGACTTCAATTGATTGATACCTAAACATAAATCGGGTTGTCAAACAACAAAAAGGGGGAGATTGTTGATGCAGTCTAGCCCGGTTGTTGTTTTGGTGTTTGAAAATGATTTAAGTTTGGTTGAATGAAATTCGGGTTAAGTCCAGGTGGATCTGGGAGATCGCACGCTGGCATGGAGAAAGTCCTAACTTGGAGGGTTAGGTGAAAAGTCCTAGTCTGGAGGGCTAGGTTGGATGAACTCCCGGTGAGTGAAGCCGGGTCCTGGTGAGTGGAGCCAAGTGGTGGAAATCCCGGTGAGTGAAGCCGGGTCCTGGTGAGTGAAGCCAGGTGATGGAAATCCCGGTGAGTGATGCCGGGTCCTGGTGAGTGAAGCCAGGTGGTGGAAATCCCGGTGAGTGAAGCTGAGTCCTGGTGAGTGAAGCCAGGTGATCGAAATCCTGGTGAGTGAAGCCAGGTGATTGAAATCCTAGTGAGTGAAGCTAGGTTAAAATCCTGGTGAGTGAAGCCGGGTCTCGGTGAGTGAAGCCAGGTGACTGAAACCCTGGTGAGTGAAGCCAGGTCCTAGCTTGGAGGGCTAGGTTGAAGTCTCAGTGAGTGAAGCTGGGCATGGCACGAGTCAGAGAAGGGTTGGAGGCTTGTTCTCGTGACTTAGAGTGCATTTGGGCTTGCCTGGATCGGTCTGGTGACCGATCAGGGAAGTTGGCACGGTGCTCCTTCGTGGATCGGTCTGGTGACCGATCCAGCGATGACTGATCGGTCTGGTGACCGATCAGGGAGTATGCGTTTCACTCATTGAATGGCTCCTGATCGGTCTGGTGACCGATCAGGGAGCTCCCAAGTGGGTTGAGTTCCCTTACTGATCTGCTCCTGATCGGTCTGGTGACCGATCAGGATCACTGTGCAGATCGTTCTGGAGAATGATCCAGCATCGCAGGTTCCTCTCTATGATCGATCAAGACGGAGCCTGATTGGTCTGGACCCAGCCTGATCGGTCTGGTGACCGATCAGGAGGCTCCCTGATCGGTCCGGTGACCGATTAGGGATCATACAGTGGGTTTTGGGAACCTTACTGCTCGACTCCTGATCGGTCACCACCGATCAGGGATACTGTTCAGATCGGTCTAGAGAACGATCAAGTGTCGCGAGATTCTCCTTATGACTGATCAGGATGGAGCCTGATTGGTCTGGGAGCAGCCTGATTGATCTGGGGACCGATCTGGAGTGTGCAGCAGAATGCTGGATTGGTCTGGGGACCAATCAGGAGTGTGCAGAAGACTTCTGGATTGGTCGGGTGACCGATCAGGGTCCTCCCTGATCGGTCTGGCGACCAATCAGTAGCAGAACTTTAATTCAAATACGCTGTCAGAAGGGTCTGATCGCATCTGTTTTGCTCAGGATTTTTTCTGCTATCACCGATTTCATTTGATATTCATTTGCTAAACCTCTGATTGAGTGTGCAGGTGATAGGGATGGATTCAAACACTCAAGGAGGGTCAAAGAGAGGCTTTCCGTTGAGCAGGTTTGGCAGTTTTCCATCGCAGGTTACAACGGGCGCTGCTGGCAATGGCTGGAAGCTGACCTGGGGCTGGGGCTCGACTGAGGAGAGTTCAGTGAGTCCAGAGCAGGTCAGGAGTAGCTGGCTTGTTGTAGGTGAGTAGCTGGGAGCTGTGTGGAGCGTCTGTGGGTTGGCCATGGCAGCTAGGATAAGTGTGGGCTGGCGATGAAGAGAAGGAAGTTCTCTCTACTGCAGCAACACTTGATCCATCCTTAGCAATCACTCTGAGTCTTGAAGCTTCTACAAACTTGATCATTCTTTGAAGCTTGAGAGACCTGAGCACTAAGAAGGACTCGTGGCAAGGCGATCAACAAGCAAACAAGGAAGAGCTAAGTGAAGGCTCTTGCCGAGGTTGTGCTGGGTTGTTGTTTGTGCTTGTAAGCGTTTCTCTTCATCTGCTTGTGCTCTGTAAGTCTCTGATTGTCTCTGTGCTTTTCATTCTACATCAACTTGTTGAGACATTTTGTAGAGAGGTTACTCCACCGAGAAGGAGGATTTGATATTCGAATTTCCGGGGCTTGATCTGCCGACGATCAAGGGATCGCCCACCTTAAGGGCACTCCAAGGAGTAGGGGCAAGATATCCCCGAACCTTGTAAACGATCCTTGTTAGCATTTTGGTTTGTGTTTCATTTCTGCAACTTGTTTTCTGTCTTGTATTTGTCTTCCGCTGCTAATCACTCAAGTGCAGAAATCCTTAATCTCAAAGAAATTGTGTCTGGCTATATTCACCCCCCTCTCTAGCCATCCAAGTTCCAACAGGATGTGCTGACCCTGGGGGGTTGGGAACCAAGTAAATCCCGTGTGCAATCTGTCGTTTGTTTTGTTCGTTATTTCTATTATTTTTCCATTGCTACTAACGCTCTGTTTAGACGAGCTTCCGCGAAAAAATTTTACGGTCGATATTCACCCCCCCTCTATCGACGGCACCGGCCCTACATTAAATCATTGTCAAAAAGCTCACTGAGGGTTGCTATTATCTACAAGACGCTGAAGGCAAAAGGCTGGAGAGGCCATGATATGCAAATCATCTCCAGCCGTATCATATTTGGAGAGCCATGTAAGCAACACGTGTATTTGTATGCTTACTTGTACTTCTTTACAGTTTGAGTAATTAAAGAAAAAAAGGAAATGTCTCACTAAGACCAAATGCAAGAGCTCGAGATCTTACCATCTCGTGCTGCCGAGGATACCCGAGAGGTGTAGACCTGGCTGTGGTGTTGAGGATGCCCGATCGGGAGCAGAAAAAGATCCTACCATCTCGTGGTGCTGAGGATGTCGGCTAGGAGTAGGCAATGATCTTACCATCTCAAGGTGCTGAGGATGCCCGATCGGGAGCAGACGAAGATTTTACCATCTCGTGGTGCCGAGGATGCCCGAGATGAGTAGACATAGCTGTGGTGCTGAGGATGCCCGATTAAGAGTTGACGAAGATCCTACCATCTCATGGTGCTGAGGATGCCCGAGATGTGTAGACCTGGCCGTGGTGTTGAGGACGTAAGGTCAGTAGCCGACGAAGGTCCTACCATCTCGTGGTGCCGAGGATGCCTGAGATGTGTAGACCTGCCCATGGTGTTGAGGATGCCCGACCGGGAGTAGCCGATGATCCGACCATCTCGTGGTGCAGAGGATGCCCGAGATGAGTAGACCTGGTCGTGGTGCTGAAGATGCTCGACCAGGAGTAGGTGAAGATTCGACCATCTCGTGGTGTCGAGGATACCCGAGATGAGTAGACCTGGCCGTGGTGCTGAGGATGCCCGACTGGGAGTAGCCAAAGATCCTACAATCTCGTGGTGCCGAGGATGCTCGTGATGAGTAGACCTGGTCGTGGTGCTGAGGATGCTAGCCAGGAGTAGGCGAAGATCCAACTATCTCATGGTGCCGAGGATACCCAAGATGTGGAGACCTAGCCGTGGTGCTGAGGATGCCCGACCGGGAGCAGGCGAATATCCTACCATCTCGTGGTGCCGAGGATGCCCGTGATGTGTAGACCTGGCTGTCGTGCTGAGGATGCTCGACCGGGAGTAGCCGAAGATCCTACCATCTCGTGGTGCCGAGGATGCCCGAGATGAGTAGACCTGACCATGGTGCTGAGGATGCCCGGCCAGGAGTAGGCGAAGATCCTACCATCTCGTGATGCTGATGATGCCCGAGATGTGTAGACCTGACCATGGTGCTGAGGATGCCCGGCCAGGAGTAGGCGAAGATCCTACCATCTCATGATGCTGATGATGCCCGAGATGTGTAGACCTGGCCGTGGTGTTGACGATGCCCGACCGGGAGCCGGCGAAGATCCTAATATCTCGTGGTGCCGAGGATGCTCGAGATGAGTTGACTTGGTCGTGGTGCTGAAGATGCCTGACCAGGAGTAGGCGAAAGTCCTACCATCTCGTGGCATCGAGGATACCCGAGATGAGTAGACTTGGCCATGGTGCTGAGGATGCCCGCTCGAGAGTAACCTAAGATCCTACCATCTCGTGGTGCCGATGATGCCCGAGATGGGTATACCTGGTTGTCGTGCTGAGGATGCCCAGCCAGGAATAGGTGAAGAGCCTACCATCTCATGGTGTTGAGGATGTCCCGAGATGTGTAGACCTGGCCATGGTGCTGAGGATGCCCGGCCGGGAGCAAGCGAACATCCTACCATCTCGTGGTGCCGAGGATGCCCGAGATGTGTACACCTGGCCGAGGCACCGAGGATGCCCGGAGCAACCGATGATCCTACCATCTCATGGTGTCAAGGATGCATTAGATGAGTAGACCTGACCATGGTGTCGAGGATGCCCGGCCAGCAGTATGCGTAGTTCCTACCATCTCGTGGTGTCGAGAATGTTCGAGATGTGTAGACATGGTCATGGTGCTGAGGGTGTACGATAGGGAACAACCGAAGATCCTACCATCTCGTGGCGCTGAGGATGCCCGAGATGAGTAGACTTGGCCGTGGTGTCGAGGATGCCCGACCAGGTGTAGGCAAAGATCCTACCATCTCGTGGTACCGAAGATGCCCGAGATGTGTAGACCTGGTCGTGGTACTGAGGATGCCCTATCGGGAGCAGGCGAAGATCTTACCATCTCGTGATGCCGACGATGCCCGAGATGTGTAGACCTGGTCGTGGTGCTGAGGATGCTCGGCCGGGACTAGCTGAAGATCCTACCATCTTGTAGTGCTGAGGATGCCCGAGATGAGTAGACCTAGATATGGTGCTGAGGGTGCCCGGCCAGGAGTAGGCAAAGATCCTACCATCTCGTGGTGCCGAGGATGCCCAAGCTGAGTAGACCTGGCCGTGGAGCCGAGGATGCCCGGTCGGGAGTAGCTGAAGATCCTACCATCTCGTGGTGCGGAGGATGCCTGAGATGAGTAGACCTGGCCGTGGTGCTGAGGATGCTCAGCCAGGAGTAGGCAAAAATCCTACCATCTCATGGTGCTGAGGATGCCCGAGATGTGTAGACCTGGGCGTGGTGTAACGCCCCAAAATTTCCATTTTTAGTACTTAAAGTCCTTAGAATTATTTAGAAATGGTTTAGAAATATTCTAGATATTTTTAGAAATTTTTAGAGTATCTTTATGGAATTTTCCGAGTCCGTTTGGTATTTTTGGAAAAAGAAAAAAAAAAGAAAAATAAAAAGAAAAATAATAAAAACGTTTAAGGGCAGCCGGTGGATTGAACCCGCGACCACAACGAAACAGCCCGCGCGCGCAACCAGCCGGGCTAGGGTATCAAGCACAGAAAAGGAAGGAGAGACCTATATTTAAGGGGTACTTACGTCGATTTGCCCCCATAAGTATAAATGGAAAAACCAATTAAGTGCAGCTGGTGGATCGAACCCGCGACCAGCACGAAACCAGAAACGCGCGCGACCAGCTGGGCTAGGGTATCAAGAACAGAAAAGGTTGGGGAGATCTATATTTAAGGTGTAGTTAGGTTAATCCGCCCCATAAGTATAAATAGGTAATTAAAGAGAGAAGTTTTATTTTCTCTCCTCTCCAAACCCTCACGCCGACCCCTCCTCTTCTGGGCGAAATTACACCAAGCTCTAGGGGGCCGGTCAAGGCTCTTCTCCAAGAGATAATTCTATATTCGGGATCCCCGCGACGAGAGGAACGCGTAGGTGCGAAGAATTCTCCGAGATCTCAATTTTCTTCCGAGCCCTAGACGTCAATCTTGGTTGTAAGTCCAAGATATCAATGTAAGTACTGCTCACCTGCAGTAAGAGGCGGTTTTTCCGCGAGAATTTCCTTTAAAAGTTCTTAAAAGAGATATTTCTTTTAGTTTTTAGTTTTTGCATGTGATCTTAGTTCATTATATGCTTATATATTTTATTGAGTGTCCTATATGAGATTAGGGACCAAGAAAAGCTATGAGAAAAGAAAAGAGAAGATAAAGATAAGAAAAGAAAAGGCCAAGGCCTTAAGAAAATCCTCAAAAGTCAAGACTTAGGGATTTTAGCACGCAAGGTGCTCCAGAAAATGTCAAGGCATTTACAGATAAGAAAGAAAAGAAAGAAAAGCTATTTTATTTTCTAAGGCCAGTACCCGGCGTCCAAGGGCGTCGTTAAAGAAATCCAGGTGTCCAATTCCAAGGTCTTGGCCCTGGTAGACCAAGGTCTGCTCTATTAGGATTGGTGGCTCGCTACCCCAACCTTTTAGGGAACGCGCATCAGATGGTACTTACGTCTTCAGTGGATCCAAGTGATTATTATTTTCAAGTATATGCTTTAGCAAAGTTTTCTAAAGTTTAAGAAAGTTTTCAAAAAGATAAAGAATAGCTAAAGTTTCAAGTTGAGCCAAGAAAAGTAAATTGAGATTTATTAATGCTTGAGTATGCATGTTTTGAGTTATACATGTTCTTAGTTTTCTTTCAAGCATATAAGTATCTCATGTGATTTCATATTGTTCAAGAAGCATGTTTGCGCATTTCGAGATTTTGTGAGCTAGATAGTACTTACTAAGCTTTTTGCTTACTAGTTGCATTTCCTCTTACTGCAGATAAAGGTAAAGGCAAGCAATTCTGAAGGAAGGCGACGAGGCGGTGCTGAGTAAAGTGTGTGTGGTGGCTGATTTTGGAGAGATCCTTGAGACGAGACAATTTAGTTATTTGAATTACAATGTTTTAGTTTATTCAAATTTCAAGTTCTTACTTTATGGAGTCTAGCGAACATTAAGCTTTGGATAGTTTTACATGCTCAATTTCTTAGAGTAAAGATTTCATGTCATTTCATTTAGCATACATATCCTTATGATTGCATTGGATGAGTAGAAGTGTGAGTAGTTTAGAATATTGATACTTTGTTGGAGTTATTGATGCATGTGCCAAGATAGTGCTAGCTTCTCTTTTGAATTAAGTTTTATTGCTCAATTATGCTTAGAAAAGTTGCTTGCTCATTTCATAATGCCTTAGTGATGTTATAGAATTTTGTGTGATGAGTTTCAATAAGTAATTTCTTACGAGTTTTTGAGAAAGGAAGTATGCCATTGTATCATGCATGACTAGTAGAGTTAGTATATCATAGATAGATTTAAATTGAGAAGAAAAAAAAAGATTTCCGCATTTTTAGTCATGTATCAAAAGTAGAGAAATAGTGAGGAGTAACGATCCGTCTAAGGCAGGAGAAGGCGGGTCGCTACACGTGGTGCTGAGGATGCCCGGCCGGGAGTAGGCGAAGATCCTACCATCTCGTGGTGGCGAGGATGCCCGAGATGTGTAGACCTGGTCGAGGCACCGAGGATGCCCGGCCGGGAGCAACCAATGATCCTACTATCTCGTGGTGTCGAGGATGCCTGAGATGAGTAGAACTAACAGTGGTGCTGAGTATGCTCGGCTAGGAGTAGGCGAAGTTCCTACCATCTTGTGGTGCCGAGGATGCCCGAGATGTGTAAACCTGGCCGTGGTGTTGAGGATGCCCAGCCAGGAGCAGACGAAGATCGTACCATCTCGTCGCGCCGAGGATGTCAGAGATGAGTAGACCTGGCATTGGTGCTGAGATTGCCCGACCAGGAGTAGGTGAAGATCCTACCATCTCGTGGTGCCGAGGATGCTCGAGATGAGTAAGACCTAGCCGTGATACTGAGGATACCCGGCCAGGTGTAGGCGAAGATCCTACTATCTCGTGGTGCCGAAGATGTCTGTGTTGGATCTTGTACGGTTGCTAGAGGGGGGGGGGTGAATAGCAAATCTTCGACTTTCTTCTTCCTACGTTGTTAGTTGCGCAAGAGGAAATACAAACAAAACAAAACAAACAATGTAAACAATGCTAACAAGAGAGATTTACTTGGTATCCACCCCTAATGGTGACTAATTCAAGAATTCTTCGGTGGATCACTCCCCGGATAACCTTCGGCTAGCCCTTGTTGCTCCTTGTGGGTGGAGAAATCTCGCCACAGCACCTTGACAATACCTGGACTCTAGAGACTACTAACAAGCCTTAACTAAGCTTGTTTCGTCAAGAGTTTCATCCACCATGAAGTCCTCTTTAAATAGAAATAAGGGTTGATAACTCGCCACCAGTCGACTGCCCTTCAGGGCAGTCGACTGCCCCCAGCCAAATCCGACCGTTACACGCCTAACGTTCGAATTTTGGCTGCTACCAGTCGATTGCTCCCAGGGCAGTCGACTGGTCTAGGGTCCAGAACCTACTGTGAATTTCTGTTTGTGCTGGCAGTCGACTGTTATAACACCAGTCGACTGCCCAACCTCTACAAACACTCTTCCTCACTCTCTTGACCCTCGTCGACATGTGCCTTCAAGCATACTCCCTTGGCTTGCTCCTTGAAGTCCTCTTCCACTGGCTATCATCCCTTGGATGCACACGCAAGTCCTCGACTTGCCTCCATGCCACTCTTCACGTGTGCCCTTTGAAGTCCACTTCTCAGCTTGCCCTTGGAGTCATCTTCCCTCGGCTCTTGTCCCTTTACGACTTTGCTGACTCTTCACCAGCAGCCTTGACTATTGCCTTCGCGCCCTCTTCGTCTTCGGCCCTCGGATGCACATAAGCCTCCAGCTTGTCTCCATGCCATCCTTCACGTACGCCTTGAAGTCCGCGCCCCTCAGCTCATCATCCCTGCTATACCAAGGTCCCTCGGGTGCATACAAGGCTCCAGCTTGTCTCCATGCCAACCTTCACCTGTACCGAAGCCGTCCAGCTCAGTCAATATGTGTAACCTGTACAACCTGCACACTCACATACACATATTAGTACACAAGGGAAACCCTAACTTAAACCCTTTGCCCAAACATCAAAATACTTGGTCACTCCAGACTACAGATTGCCTCAATAGTCTGTGATGTGTAGACCTGGCCGTGGTGCTAAGGATGTCCGGCCGGGAGTAGTCGAAGATCCAACTATCTCGTGTCACTGAGGATGTCGGAGATGAGTAGACTTGGTCATGGTGTTGAGGATGCCCAGCCAGGAGTAGGCGATGATCCTACCATCTCGTGGTGCCGATGATGCCTGAGATGTGTAGACCTTGCCGTGGTACTGAAGATGCCCAATCGGGAGTAGCCCAAGTCCCTATCATCTCGTGGTGCCGAGGATGCCCGAGATTAGTTGACCTGGGCATGGTACTGAGGAAGCACGACCGAGAGTAACCCGAGCCTATACCATCTTGAGGTGTTGATGATACCCAAAATATATAAGCCTGACCGAGGTGTTGAAGAGGTTGAGTCCTGTCCATGACAGCACAGGCAAATAACAACGCACCAAGTCCATGTCTCCTCCTTAACATTAGACCTCATGTGTGTAAAGGGGCCTATACGAGAGAGGGGACGAGGAGCAATACACAACATACGGGCAATGCATTAGATAGAAACCAAGATGCAGAATGTATATCACACGGGATATTGAAGCAGAAGATAAAAATAGTCCATGCAAAATTGGAGCTTACATATGGAGTACATTCATGCAAGTAAGTGACATAAGGTAAAAATATTCCATTCAAAATTGGAGCTTACATTTCGAGTACATTCAGGCAAGAAAGGGACAGAAGATAAAAATATTCCATTCAAAATTAGAGCTTACATTTTGGGTACATTCGAAAGTAAAGAAAAATGTAAAATACAAAAGAAGAAGAAAAAGACAGAGTCCTACAGCTCTTTCTCCTTAGGCGGTAGCTCCTCCCAGGCCCGACCAACGCTGAGGAAGCTCATGTCGTCATCCGGATTCAACACCTTAGCTAGCCAAAGTTGCTAGACCGCCCCGTTGAAGCCCTGCTTCAACTATCTTAGCACTTGGCCGGCCAAAATGTCGCCAAATTCCTCAGATTGCAGGAATTAGGCCTTGAGCGCCGCCTCTGCCTCCGCCTGTCGGGACTCCTCGTCATCCTTGTATGTCTTCAATTCTTCTAAGGCTCGGTCCTGGGCAGTCTTGAGCTCGGCTGCACGGAGGACAGTTGGTCGCGAGATGTTCGAGCCTCCTCAAGCTGCTTCGAGGTTTTCAAAAGGCGCGACTTGGCCCGCTCCAAGTTCTCTTGCAGGAGTCGAACGTCCTCCGATAGCTTCTCTTCCCGATCTTCAAGGCATCCCTTCTCTTGAGCTAAGTTGCTCATCTCCTAAGTGAGGGTTGTTGCCAGCTCTGATAACAGGCATTCCTCATGGCGAATGATGTGCAAGGAGGACTAAGAGGCCAACAGGGAGTCCAGGTAGTGCTCCACCTTAACTCGAAGACGCCTGCTGATCTCCGCCTGCATCAGGCCTTCCTCGCGAGCCCGAAAAACCTCCGCCTCTAGTTCAGTTACTTGTTGGCGTAGGGCATTGATTTCCTACTCGGAGGATAGGCGGCGACCCAAGAGAAGGCAGTCAAAAGTGGCCTGCCACAACAAATAATAAGGGTCAGAAGAGAATATGATGGTAATAGGAAAAGACAAGATGTTTACCTAGAGGAGTGACTCATGTAAGCTGGCGATTATCCCAGCCGAATCGCCTATGACCCTGCCTCTCATGGATTCGTGGCTCCTCGGGGAAGGCATGCCAGATGTGCCTTCGGAGCGGCAGAGAGGGAGGGGCTGGACACTGGGTGCTTCGAAGGGAACTATGGAGGGGCTCAAAATATCCTCATCGGTGCTGGAATCTTCTCCAGAAGGATGGTTCTTTGGCCCAGGTTCCTTCAGCTCCATCGGCCGAGGTCCCAGGGAGGTTGCTTTCTCTGCCACCTAGACCTTTTAGCGTAGATGCGTGCTCGTCAGTTGGGGCTCTGTCGATTCCACCCACTTGCCTCTGAAAGGGTCGTGGGAGTCGGCAGGTGTTGAGACTTCGACATGGTGCTCCGCCGCAGGAGAGGGCACCCTCTGGTGACACTTTGAAAGAGGAAATTTATCCTTCTCCTCCTTGATCATAGGAGAAGCCTGAGGTGCACAGGTCCTCCTCTTCCGAGAGGCAGGAGGAATTGGTCGTCTCTCCTTGTCTTCCTCCCTGGGCAAGAAAAGCTGTCTTCACCCGGCTTTTCCAGTTAGCTTTGTCGCCGACGGAAGTGTTGGGATCTATGGGCAAAAAATATTTAAAATTCGCAGTGGAAATAAGATCCCTCGAGCGATCCATGCAAAAGAAAAAACTCATACAAAGTGAATTTACAAAAAACTCTATCGTATAGGTATACCTTTTGTGCGTGCCCTTCGCTTATCTCGCTTATCCGAGGTATGTCGGGTCTCTTGCACATTCAAGTATCCGTGTCTCTATGCGTATCCACACAAACATGATCTTTGCCTCGGAGAGGAACCACCATAGTTGTGCTAGCAACTTGGGATGGTTCACAAAGCACAAGAACCTCCACTAGGGAGTTTTGGACAAGGAGGAAGAAAGAAGAAGAGAAGTACACTCTCTAGCCTTTGACAAGAGGGGGTATTTATACTCATCTAATGAATACCAAGGGTCTTTGACCCTTGAGCTCCTCTCATCTTAATGCTAATAAAACCCAATGAATACCAAGCCTTTTGGTATCCCTTGAGACTCTTAATATTCTATTCATCTAATAAATAGAATACCTCTTAGACTTTCTCTTAAATAATTTTCATTAAATTATTTAATGAATATTATCCATAATTAAATGGTTGAGTCTAATCTAGATGAGTCTAACTCAAATTAGACTCAATCCCATAATCCAATTGGATTCACTTGAGTCTAACTCAATTAATCCAATTCGGATCAAATTTTAGTCAAATTAAGATCAATTAATTTTTGAAGCATCGTGTCCTTAGTGTGTGACCCAATAGGTTCTCGTGACGTTGGCAATGTGTCTAAACCACTTTAGACACATAAGCAATGAGCGGCGTCTAGCAATGCATCATTGCTACCCAAGTGACGAGAAAGTCGAGATCCGACTTAACCTCCATGACTATGACAATGTATGACCTTGCCCTTCTATCCTTGATATCTAGATTGACCAATGAGGCATACACCGTATCATCCTCGATCAATCTTTGTATTTCTTGATCCCCGAGTAGACTCACTCAAATAAATGAGCTCAATATCTCATATTGACTCATTTGAGCATGACCATGCGTTTTAGTAGTCCTACTAGATTAAGGGGCCCACAGATATCACTCCCGTCATATGGGAGGGATAGATCCCATCTACATTACTCATATCCCTCTGTATAATTTATTACATACCCAGTGATAGCCTTTATAGTCCACCCTATTACAGGTGACGTTTGACGATACCAAAGTACATAACTCCTTATGTAGGGAACCGTAGTAACTTTAGGTCTAAGGACTATTCCTACTAATAGTCACATGAGAAAGTTTATGACACTCATATGATAATCTATGAAACTTTCTCATGGCGGGTCAATTCAGTACACATTCTCTAATTTATACCCATGTGTCAACTTGATATCACATATTCATGACATGTGAGCTCAAGTCATCAATTGACCTACATGCTAATCTTCATGCATTAATATTGTCTTGAATATTAATGCTTGACTAGGAATGGTTTAGTATAGTGTTCTCTACAATATCTCATTATTGATTCAACCATCGATATGATGCAGATAAGAACCTACTACCCAAGGACATTATTATACTTAGTTATTTGACACAAATATAAAGTAAGTATAGTAACCAAACATGCCTTTATTAATGATAGAATATGATACAAAAAGTCCCTAGTCAATTATCACATAATTGGCTCTAGGGCTCCTACTAACAAGAAGAACCTGAGTTGCAAGTTCTTCATCATCACCTCCCGTCCCAATGGGAGTAGGGGAGGGATTAGCTCCCTGAGCACCAGGCAGCTCCTGCGTATGCTCCAAGCCTTCAGAATGGTCGACCATCGGGGCAGTAGGAGCTGGAGAAGGGGTGAGGGTCTGTTCGTCTGCCAGCTCCCATTTAAGGAGTTTGCTCATTGCCCGGGACAAAATGATGTTCTCTGCAACACAAAATAATAAAACATCAGTTAGAATCAACTAGTGTTTAACAAAAATTGAACTTACTGAGGCTATGACTAAGGCTAGTAGCTTTGGAGTTAAGCACAACTCGATACAGGAGTTCTTCACACTGCACCAGGCTGGGGCCATGAAACACCATTCCGGCTAAGACGCTTCTGGACCGCTGATACCCCAAGTCATACTGGAAGTCATCCAGATTTGGATGAGAGGGTAAGTCTTCTCGCCAGTGAATCGACAGAAGGGACGCTCGGGAAGCCTAATGAAAAAGATGCACTCCTTCCATCCCTTATGGGAGGAAGGGAGGCTTCCTATGAACTTATGGCTAGGACAAGCGGTAAAGCTAAATGCCCCTTTGGAGGCCAAGTTCGGGAGGAAGAAGAAATGGAAGAAGCGTAGAGTCAAAGGTATGTTGAAAACTTTGAAAAGAATAAATGCCCCGCCCATCTGAGCGAAGACGTTGGGAGCCATCTGGTGTAAGGGGATATTAAAGTACTCAGATATGATCATGAAAAAGGGAGGAAGAGGAAAACGGAGGCCAAACTCTACCTACCCTAAGAAAAAGGTGAAAAACCCTAAGGGAGGTTCTATGGGAGACTGGTCTATCCTAAAGACCTTAACCTCTAGTTCCGCCAGAATGCCATAGGCTTCACAGGCGGTTCTCAAGGTGTTCATCTTGACCTTTGAAGAGGTGACTTCATACCACTTCGGACGATACGCCCCTTCCTCCCCAGACCTCTCTTTCCTATCTTGGCCCTTCTTTCCCTTTTCTTCCTTGCCCATGGTAATGAAGAGGAGAGGAAGATGGAGGTGAATGAGACATACGCGTGAAGAAGAAGCCCTAGCGAAAGAAAACTCGATTGAGTAGAGACGGGAGGTGCAAGCTTTGATAGTCGGCGGTGCAAGAAGATGGAAGGCCGCTTTGACCTTCCCTTTTTATAGGGAAGGAGCCGCTCTCGTGCGAAGAATAAAGGCACGATACGTGGATGGTGATGATCGCCAATCTCGAGCCATCACCCTTCATTATGGCCATTGATTGGTATGACCCTACTAAGCGTATCAGAGGGAAATCACGTAGAAAACACCCTCCCACATGGCAGTGTTCTATTCGCTGGAACGCTCTTTCGCCATTAAGATACCTCATGCGCTCTTAATGGGTGATGGACAACTATTATTACCAGATCTTGGAACTCGCAAGGACTCTTGGATTAACTCAAAAGACCACCTTGGGCTAAAGGATGAATGTTTCGATTCCTAGGATCCAACAAGTCGTCAAGAGATAAGGAATGGTAATATGAGCCCACAGATACTTCGCTTCCCCTCATCGTGCCACCAGCCTAATTAGTCAACCACACTTCCTTCGATTAGACTTGAAGGGGGACTTGTGATAGGGATGAGCAACCCGGGGTGGACACATGGCACGGGAAAGCTACGTGGCAGGGCCCGTTGAATCAGTACCCCAAGGTCAGACCAAAAATCGGATTCTCGAGGCTATCTCGGGAGAATGGAAGAAGGCCCCCGATGTCAGGTGGGGAATTGGGCTTCTCTGGAGAACAGACGAAGGCCCCGAGGTCAGTTCGGGAGATGAGACTGACTCGGGAGAGTGGAGCCCAAAGATCAACGTAGGGATAAGAAAGCCAGACTTCAAGTACCCGTTCCTCCTTCCATAATAGGAAAGTCATCAGGTAATTATTATTTGCAATGCACGGTAATTAAGGCCTTAATAATTACAATGGCTGTTACCAAAAGAGAATAGCTATCAAGTAACCGATGATTAAGGAACATGGAGGAGAATATGAGGGCATGTGTGATAAAGACATCAGGTATATAAGATTCCTCAACACCCAGGTAAAGGGAGTAAGCTTTCCAGAATTATAGCAATTTGATTCCTCGTTGTCCTCGGAAAAAGAGAGTTCTGACTTGAGCGTCGGAGAGGGTTCCACTCGAAAATCTTCCGGTGCATCCCCTTTAACGCTCGTGTTAATCTCGTAGGTGACGATATCCGCTCCCCGTCATCGTCTCCATGGGTTACATTTTGATGACTCGCTATCCCCATCATTCACTTCCAGATCAATGTGGTATGAATGTAACAAGAAAAGAACTCTCGATGAGCTCTCCCTACGGAAGAAACCTCTGACATAATACAAACCTACAGAACTAACGATATGTACGTTTAATTTTCTTGCTTTTCAACGAATCTATTTTGTATCATATATGCATGTTTTTATTTTAAGATTATAATAACAGTAAAATGGACCTAAAATTCTTAATATCAAATTCAATTTTTTCCTCGTTCCTGTGTAAAAAATTTATTCCCACACTTTGTATGTAAATTTACTTCAACACTCAAGTCAAAGAGGGCGCCCCCATTTATGAGCACTCATGTTTGACTCGGACGCCCGGGTTGATTTTGGTCAGCACATTGCTGATCAGTCTTACGGCGGATCTTATTGGGTGATCTCGGGTCTTCCAGAGTTGGCTCACCTGAATCCTCCTCCGGCCTTCTCCTTGCGCGTACTTCCTCCCGGCTTCTCGTCCTTCGGATGTCGCATGAGTCCTTCTCGCTCCACCGACATACTTTTTCGCAGACCTCCGCGTCCCTCAGATACACCAAGCCCATCGGCTTTCTTTTCGTGCCATCCTTCTCGTCCACTGCGTCTTCCACTCAACTTTCTGTGCTCCTATGTTCCTGCACACTTAGGCACAGGGATCAGATAACTATAGGATCTAATTTAACTCGCTTGATCACATCAAAACTCACCTGGGGTACTTATAATCTGCCCTTTTTTTAATATGCATCAACCCGAGTTAAGTTAAGGTTAAACAACATAAGAAAAATGACAGAAATAAAAATTTGGCAATGTAATTCAAAAAACATTTGTAAATAAAGCCTCCCCTTAACTTAATCCTATTTTCTTCCAAGGGTAAAATCAACTTTAATAAGAAATATTTAAACTAGATACTTACAAAAATTTGACCAAGTTTAAAGGAAAAATCTTAAAGTGAATTTTAACCCGAGACAAGTATTAGTAATTTTTAAAAGCAAATATAATTTTATAAAAAAAATTATAAAAAATTATTTAAATACCCAAAATTTTTGATAACATGTCACGGGTAATTGTTAGTCTTCTAAAAATCTAGTTTTTAAAAAATGGATCAGAAATTATTTTTTTAAAATTAAAAGTCCGATTATAAAAAAAAAATTATTCTTAGTCGAAAATTACTCAATTGTTTATGTAAGTTATAAATTTAGCAGGTTCATCTCTATAAAATTTTCAATGTAAATTAAATTTCCTAACTTTAATAGAATAATTTTAAATTCAGAGTTGATAATTTTTAAAAGAGATAATTTTAAAATTGGATTTCAACTTGAAATAAATTTAAAATTTTTTCTTAATGTTCAAAATATAATTCATAAATTCTAAAAAATCGGATGTGATGAAATTAATTTTTTAAGTATTTTTAAAATTAAAAAAACAAGTCTTGGGATGAAAAATCATAACAAATCTATTTAACTGTTAAAAATTTTGATAGCTAACTCAAAATGGATTGTATTATCCAAAATATAAAACAAAATTTTCTGCAATAATTATATGTTTGAACAATATTTTCAAAGAATAACAAATAAAACATTAATTAACATATAAAAATATTAATTATTGACAAACAAATATTAAATAAAATCTAATAATTTAGTATAGATTTTGGGACCCAAAATAAATTCTTACCAATAGGGTTAATGAGAAATTTAGATAAAATATAACTTTTTGGAATTCTTATAATTTGCCCTTGTTAAACCGTAAGTATCAATTTAGTCCTCCAAAATATCTAACTTTTATATTTTGAACATGCATGGTTATTTTTCAGTTTTTCTACTTGAACTTTCAAATTCTCATTTTTTAATTTTAATTTATCATTCATTTCAAGGGGCATGTAGAAGCTAGTTATTTTTTCAAGTCTAAATTTTTATTTTTCAATTTACATATAGACTTCATCTTTACTTTAATGCCTGAATAAAGTTGATCAGGAGGTAGAAAATATATCTGACTTACCATATCCTTTTCGAAGTCCAAAGCTCCCCCTTCGTCATTGCTATCTTCTAATGTGGCTCCTCCTTCAATGATGCTTTCTTCTTCTTGGTGGGTGGCATCAACGCTAGTTCGGTGTGTTCCTTGAGATTAGATTCATTCGATGAGGATTTGTTCCACGTGACCTTCAGGTTCTTGTGTTTAGCTTTGTTGAATTTGTTCACCTTTAACCTTGGGTACTTCTCCTTGATGTGCCATTCTTCCTCATAATTATAGAAACAGATCTTCCTTTGCTTCTTACCCTGCTCTTTATTAAACTTTTTAGCATTGAAATACTTAGATAATTTCCTTATCATGTATGTCGTGCCTTCTTCATCTTCTGAAGATTCTTTCTCGTGCTGGATCTTCCTCGTGCTTAGGGCGATATTGTCCATCTTAGTCTTTCCTTCGTATCGAGATTCATGAAGTTCTAATGTCAAAAATAATTATTCTAAGATACTTGTCTCAAGATCCTTAGAGATGTAGTATGCGTCTATTACTGAAGTTCAGTCTGGGGTCCTCGAGAAGGTGTTTAAGGCATACCTTTGTCCATCATGACTTGTTACTATTTCTCCGAGGTTCTTAAGTCCCGTGATCTCCTCTTGACTTTGGTGTGCAGTTAGACAACTGATTCTCCTTCTTCCATTTGGAGGTTGTTGAGTTGGTTACGGAGCACAACTTGTTTTGCCAGCTTTGTTTCAGAGGTACCTTCTGTTGGTGCAAGAAGCACCATATCGAACCTTGTTTTGATATTGGCAAAGGGTTCAAAGTTAAGTATTATTGGTTATCTAACATGTTACTCAAGTGTGCAGAGACAAAGCCCTAGTGAAGGACTGCTAGGCACTGGCGAAGGAATGCCAGGGTAAAAAGCCCTAGCGAAGGACTGCTAGGCACTGGCGAAGGAATGACAGGATATAAAGCCCTAGCGAAGGACTGCTAGGCACCTGGCGAAGGACTGCCAGTATCCAAGCCCTAGCGAAGGACTGCCAGTATCCAAGCCCTAGCGAAGGACTGCTAGGCACCAGGCGAAGGACAGCTTGGGACTGAAACCCTAGCGAAGGAATGCTAGGCACTGAGCGAAGGACAACTCGGTATCCGAGACCTGGCAAAGGACCGCCAGGCAAAAGTCCAACCAGAGGAACGGTTGGCATCAGGTAAATTCTCCCGATAGGAGTAGGTGAGGACGCGTTCCCTGTCGAGGGAACAGTAGGCGTCGGTTCGACCTAGGGTTCCATTTTGGAGACCCAAAGTCAGAACCAAGACAGCTAAGGCTGTATAAAATAATAATATAATACTGCTTGTTGGACTAACCCTGGATGCAGGACCGAAGGACTGAGTATCTGCAGCTCAGAGAGCCTCAAAGGAGTGAGGCAGAAGCTGAGCAGGGCGCCCCGGATGTTCCGGGCGCCTCCAAGGTCAACCAAAGTCAGCAGAAGCGAAAACACGCCTCGACAGTTATATGTCGGGTGCCCCGGATGCTCCGGGCGCCCCGCCCGTCGCGGGCGCCCCGCCCGTCGCGGGCGCCCCGCCCGTCGCGGGCGCCCCGCCCGTCGCGGGCGCCCCGCCCGTCGCGGGCGCCCCGCCCGTCGCGGGCGCCCCGCCCGTCGCGGGCGCCCCGCCCGTATCGGGCGCCCCGCCCGTATCGGGCGCCCCGCCTGTCGCGGGCGCCCCTAGTGCCAGCTGCCGAAACACACCCTCGCGAAGCCAAGAGGATGAAGGCGTGACCCGGTCAATGCGGGCGCCCCGAGCTCTCCGGGCGCCCCAGTCAAACCTGATCTTGATTTTGAATGGATCAGATGTTGACCAAGTTGGAGACGGATCGACCGCCACGTGGGGGGGCGCCCCCGACGTCTCGGGCGCCCCCAAGCCCTATATAAAGGGCCCTCGACCCCAAGGCTGAGCAACACTTTCAATCAACGCTTCTACGCTCTTCTGCTCTCGCGCCTCGCTCCGGAAACCTCCCAACTCGAGCCGACGACGTCCCGCTGCTCCGAAAAAGACAACCTACATCGGACGTCGGTAAAAGAAGAGCCTCTTTTTAATTGTTAAGTTTACTGTGCTGTATTTGTAAATCAATCTTTGTAAACTATTATTGCGCCTCATATAGAATTGCCCAAAGTAAACGGTCAACGACCGTGGGCCTTGGAGTAGGAGTCGACCTAGGCTCCGAACCAAGTAAAAAATTACTGTGTTTGCGTTTGATTGTTTTATTCCGCTGCGTAACTTCTCTAATCCTAAAATCCGAACAATTTCCGATATTCACCCCCCCTCTATCGGTTCTCTCGATCCAACACCTTCGTGAAGCTCCAGGAACTTTTTCCATAGTTCTTTGCTAACTTGTAGTTCCTATGTAGTTGACTGTTGACTTCTTGCGCCGGTAGAATGGTTAGTAGATGAAACTCTACTTTCCCTTTTGCCACAAAATCCGCTTGCTCCTTTGTCCATAGGCTTTCTTCTTTGTCTTTATTGTCATTGTCTTTGGAAACTTTAAAATCATTTTTCATTGTTAATAATAATTCAAAATCTATTTTAAAAAATACATGTATTTTTCACTTCATATAGTGAACTCCCCTCAAACTTTGGCCGGTAGATAACTGATCCGACCATTTGTATGTGCTTTAGTTGGCGATTAGTCCTTCTAGAACATCCTTGCTCTGATACCACTTGTTAGGGATCGTGCGGTAGGCAGGAGGGGGGGGGGGGTGATTTGCTCCTGAAAATAATAAAAATTATATTTTGTTTTGCTATCAAAGATGGAGATTAGTTAACAACCAAAACGTAATATAAAAGAAATGATAATAGAAATAAAAAGAGGCACAACCAGTTACTTGGTTTACAACCTGGAAGGTTGCTAATCCAAGGCAAATAAACGATCATTCTCCTTATGTTCTCCTTGGGGGCAGAGAAGCCTCTTATACAAATTAGAACTTCGAAAGACAGAGAAACTTAAAGAGGAATTTCGTGTACAAATGAATTCATAAAAAGAACTAAGCTCAGGGGTCTATTTATAGCACCTGTAAAATTCTATCAGTTGTTGGCATGACCCTACACGGGCGTCCGAGTGCTTACTAGTGCCTAATACATGGCTTAGGGATTATCCTCATCGCAATGGCCATGAACGGCTAGTTCTGGATGAGGTCAAGACCTCTCGAGCGTCCATGTTGATTGAAGGCGCCCGGGAACACGGGTGCCCGAGTCAATGAGGACGTCCCCATTCACAGGCGCCCTAGTTTGACTTAGGCGCCCGGGTTAACTTTGGTCAGCACTTTGCTGACTAATTTTCTAGTGGATCTTCTTGGGTGATCTCAAACCTTTCAGAGTTGGGCTCACTTGAACCCTCCTCCGGTCTTCTCTTTGAGTAAGCTTCCTCCCGGCTTCTCGTCTCTTAGATGTCGTGCGGATCCTTCTTGCTCTACCGGTGTACTTTTCCACAGACCTCTGTGCCCCTCGGATGCACTGAGCTTGTCATCTCTATTCTCGTGCCATCCTTCTCATCCGCTACATTTTTCACTCGACTTCCTATACTCCTAAGTTCTTGCACACTTAGACATAGGGATCTACCTACAGGACCTAACTCGACTCGGTTGACCACATCAAAACCCACCCAGGGTATTTATAGAATTCGGCAAATGAAAAGGACCCACCTCTAAGTTTAAATGAAAAGAGTTTTATTTACCAAAATAAAAGAAAATATCTTATAAGTACCCGTGGTAGATTTTAATATAGTCAACTAAGTCAAGTTAGATCCTGTTATATTTGATCCTTATGTCTAAGTGTGCAGGAGTATAAGAGCACAAGAAGTCGAGTGGAAGAGCATAAAATGTCAAGCGAGAAGGATGACATGGGAAGTAAGTCGATGGGCTCGGTTCATCCAAGGGATGAGGAGCTGCAGAAGTGTATATTGGTGGATGAGAAGGGCATACGTAACGTTCGAAGGACAAGATGTTGGGGAGGAAGTCCTTTTGAGAATAGGGTCAGAGTTGGGTTTGGGTGAGCTCAACTCCGGATGACCGGAGCATCACCTAAGTAAGCGAAGCCCAAAAAGATTAACTTGAAGGATGAACTTGAAGACCTGAGGTACCTCAGTTGTGACTGAGGGTGCCTCAGTTGTAAATATTGGAGCTGCCATTAAAAGTAACTAAGGTGCCTTAGTTTTGACTGAAGTGTTAGTGATATGAGAGAAGTGTCCTAAGGCAATCGCCTTATGATGTAAACATTTATTTTAATAAATGATAATTCACTATTTGAGTATACATGTTTTGTGTATTTGATTGGGATCTTAAACTCATCTACTGAATGTCCGCAATACAACTCACAGCATAAGAGAATTTGTGATGGGATCACAACTAGTGATTATCTCTAATGTGCAATTGTGAAGTATTGAAATTATCCCTAGTCGATGAATTGATAAAAATGGACACTATCAATTCTGTTGAGACTAGCATGGGTTATTCTCTAATCAGCTGATTCTCACTAGCTGGTGACATTGGGATGTCCGGAGATAAACATGGATGCTAGTTAAGGGAACTAGTTCATTGGAGTGACTGGCTGTAAGACTTCATATGGGAATCTACATGTAGATATGTCAATGAAGATCTTACTGCGGCTTAAGTGAGATGTTCCTTTGACTTGCGGTGTTCAAGTCATCTTGGTCATGGAGACTTATACTTTAACATCTTAAGCAAGCATCTCCAAGGAGGTGTGGACCCGGGATGGTTGGGTATAAGCCGAAGTGCCCGAAGATGTTTGAACAGCCTACAAAGGATTCACCACTCCTTGCGAGGAGATGTATACCCAGGCCTATCGTCGGATTGTTACTCAAAGCCTCTGGCCAGAGCATATCATGTTAAGAGTGCGAGTCTCTTAAATACATGAGAGTAATTAGAAATCCAAAGGACGAGGAAGACACTACTTGGGCTAGGTGTGACGTAGTCAGCCTAGTGGGGACTGACACCATAGACCGTGTCCTGAACCAAGTGGGTATAAGGTGGTGAAGGGAATGAGGCACAATTCATTAAAGCTGCTGAAGGGTTTCAGAATAATTTCTTCTGGGGTCAAACCGTTGATCTTTCGATTAATTGGGGATCATGATGTACTACTAGGTGCCACTCATGATCGTTCTATAATTAATGGGTTAATTATAGACGACCAACATAAATCGAAAGCCTATTTAGTCACACGCAATACGAGTAATCCGAGGGATTTAAAACGAGTTGAAAATTGGATTTTCCGATCAAGAGAAATAAGTCGAATCTGAGTTGGTCAGAGGCGCAATGGAAGCTAAAAATGGCTAAGTCTTTTGAAGGCTTTTTGGGCGAATTAAATGAGTTTAATTCGCGACGGTTCGGGTCGGTTTGGGCCGGCCAAAGAGGGTGTTAACCCTCTTTGGGTGGCCGGCCAATGAAGGAGATTAAACCAATTTAATTGGTTTAATTAATAAAATAAATCTAGTGTGATTTGTTTTATAAATTATGGATAAATAAATTTGTATAAAGAAATTTATATAAATAAAATTTATAGAAATTTATTCTTTTATGGAAGATTAAAATAATCCATGAATTGGTTTATTTTAATTTTATAAAATCAATTATGAATTGATTTTTCCATAATAAGAGAGTTTATAAATTTCTTATAAAATTTATTCCATAATTTAAAGAGAAGAAGAATTAGTTTTATTATAAATTAGTTTATAATAAAACTTGGTTTAAACGGAATAATTAGTTAAGAAAATTTATAGGATAAATTTCTTATAACTAATTCCGTTTAGAGGGAGACTTAGCAAAGAGTTGCTACTATATAAAGGACCCAAAGGCTAGCCCTTTATTCACATCAATCAATTAATCAATAGTTGATTAAGAGTTCCCTCTCTCTCTCTCTCTTTTATTCTTCTCCTTCCCTTTCTCCCCACCTAAGGCCGGCGCCCTTCACTTTGTGAATTAGGGCCGGCGCACCAAGCCCTCCTCCAAGGGTGAAGTTGGCGTGAGCTACAAGAAGAAGGAGAACCCGAACACGAAGAAGAAGAAGCGGATAGCGACTCCTCTCTTCTCGGAATTCGATTCCGTTACTTCGTTGGTTAGTTTCCTTTCTTTCCTCTCTTGATCTTTCAAGTTGTGCCTATAGAGAATCTAGTAGTTCTCGTCGGCACAAAACTCGTGACTTTGTGAAGTCATCCCGAAGAGAACTCGGCGTGGACGCGAATAGAGGCGGAGCTTCCAAGGGACGCTACGGTTGGATCTCGTCCCTTACTTCGAGTTACGCGAGGTATAAAAGTAAATTAGTTTACTTTTCCGCAAAGTTTTATTTTATGATTATGTCAACACACCATGAGATTGCATGCTAGATACGAAGTTAAAATAATTTAGGAAATTATTTTATGCAAACTCTTCCGCTGCACGTAAAAATTTTAAATTTTACGAACTCGTATCCTTGTCGACATGCACCCGGTCCCAACAGTGGTATCAGAGCCGGTTAGTGTTCGACTTAATCATATAATTGTTTTGTGGAAAACTTTGTCATAATCTCAATTTCGGAAAATTTTTCCAATTATGGAAACTTTCAAATTATAATAAATTTTAGAATTAGGAATTTCAAAGTTTGGAAATCGTCATGAAATTTCGCAAACGTTTGAAATTTTCTAGTTTCTAAATTTTTATAATAATTGTGAAAATTTCCCATCTTTGGAAACTTTCCAATTTTGGAAATTTTTCTATTTTAGAAATTTTCCAACTTTGGAAATATGTAAGTTTTCTTTGTACCAGAAACTTACAATTATTCTGAAAACTTATTTTCGAAATCTCGCAATTTTGGGCACTTTCTTTTAAGAAAGTCTAGACAAATTCATGGACAGTTAATTGACAATTAAATTTGAATTGGTTTTTAAATTGACAACAAATTCTTTATTTTGGATTGAGCCTCGGGGAGCCGTCCAATTTAAAGTTAGATGTTGTAATTTAATTTCCCAATTTTAATTAAAATTGTCATGTTTGATTTGGATTGAGCCTCGGGGAGCCGTCCAATTGGATTTACAACACTTTACTTTTCTTTGGGTATCTGAGCCTCGGGGAGCCACCCTTAGAAAACGACTTGTTGTAATTAATCAATCCATGAATAAAATATGTTTTAAGAGGTAATGCTCTTACATATTGTTGTCTCCAAAATTAATTAGGAAAATGGTTTCCTATAGAGTTTTCTTAAATGAGATTTTCATGAAAATAATATGTAGTTGAATTAAGGGATTTGTCTCTTAATTTAATAAGATTTGATTTAGAGAAATCAAAGTCTTGAACATATTATTTCCGAAATTAATTATGACAATTTAGGAAATTGTTTCCCAAAGCAATTCCTTGAATAAAGTGTGAAATTAGAATTAAGGAAATCCGGTTCCTAATTCAATTCATGAGACTTGATAAATTAAGTCACATACATACTTTATTAAGGAAATCGTTAGTCATGACACAAGTCATGAATGTGCTTAGAAAAGATGAGACCAAAACCCCTTACAAAATATTAAGGCCAACACCTTCCATTAATATGGTTAGAATCGGAGTTTTGTTTCTCGTTGGGTTGATGGACACATCCATGCCCGACTTGAACCTTAACATGTTCAAACCATGGAATTAGTTTATGAATAATATAGTTGGAGTCAGAGGTCAATCCTTAGTTTTGGTTGTTGGACACATCCAAGCCTGACTGAACGGTTGAATGAGCTCCAACCATATTAAAACTATTTCTTGATTAATGGGTCAGCCTTAAGCTTGGAGCATCGATTTGTTGTGCCACAGCCAAGGTCGATGTGAAGAGAGGTGCAGTTGGGTGCTATGTATATGATGCATACTTGTTAATGAGTTAACAACCCAATGATTTATGCAAACATTCAATTAGTTGATAGCATAACGTGATAGTTACATATATATGATATGTAATCGGTATAATTACCTACCTTCATAGCTAAGAAAAACTTGATGGCCACAGCCATGGTGATTCTTACCTATGGTTGGATATCAACCTATTTGGAGATGTTCCTACGATCTCCCGAATTGATAAAAAGGGTTATTCAATTTGAAAAATAAATAGGATTTTATTTATGTATGTTGATACATTCTTTAATAAATCTTCTCACATAATCTCAATTTGTATTTCTAGGATAATCACTCGATCATGTCTTCTCTAAACTTGCGTTCCATTTTGGACACAAATAAACTGACTGGGCCGAACTACATGGACTGGCTTCGAAACCTGAGGATAGTCCTCAAGGCAGAGAAGCTTGCTTATGTCCTTGAAGAACAACTTCCCACCCATCCTCCAGAAAATGCAACTCCAGACCAATTGTTGGCCTATCAGAAACATGTGACCGATTCTGAACTTGCGAGTTGCATCATGCTAGCCTCTATGGTACCTGAGTTGCAAAAGCAACATGAGCATATGGATGCTAATACCATCATCTTCCATCTTCATGAGTTGTTTGAAGAGCAGGCGAGATCCGAAAGGTTCGAGGTCTCCAGACTCCTCTTCACCACTAAGATGCAGGAAGGCACTTCTGCCTCGCAGTTTGTGTTAAAGATGTTGGGGTACATTGAGCGACTGAGCGCACTTGGTTTTGCAATGGATCATGAACTAAGTATTGACTTAATTCTGAGTTGTTTGTCCAAGAGTTGTTCACAATTTGTGATGAACTATCGGATGAACAAATTGGAGACTTCAATTCCTGAGTTGATCAACATGCTGAAGACTGTGGAGCCTTTTATAAAGCCAGATCAAAAAGCGGTACTGTTAGTTGGTTCCTCGAAGAAAGGTTCTAAGAGGAAGGCCAAAGAACAGAACAAAGGGAAGAAGAAAAAGGCCAAGAAAACTGAAAAGAAACCAAAACGAACTTGCCATCACTGTGGCAAGGAAGGTCACTGGCGAAGAAACTGCAAGATTTATCTTGAGTCCGTGAAGAAGAAGGCATCCGATGCCCCATCCTCTTCAGGTATCTTCGTTATTGAATGTCACTCTATTTCCTCAGATACCTGGGTACTTGATACTGGGTGTAGCTCACATATATGTAATGACATACAGGGGCTAAGGAATAGAAGAAGGCTCGTCAAGGGAGAAGCGAATTTGCGGGTTGGAAATGGAGCAAGGATTGCTGCTATTGCCATCGGAACATATTTGCTAAAGCTCCCAACTGAACGTGTCTTAGAATTGGATAATTGTTATTTCGTTCCTTCGTTAATAAAGAACATTGTATCTATTTCATGTTTGAATGAAAAAGGTTATCATTTAACTTTCAGTAACAACTGTTGTTACATAACTTTAAATGGCGTTCTTTATGGGAATGGAACTTTGTGCAATGGCATCTACACGTTAGATTTATCCAATGACGTTTTCAATATCGAAGTAAGCAACAAACGTGCTCGAATAGATAATCAAATAGACTCCTACACGTGGCACTGTCGTCTTGGCCATATAAGTAAGAAACGCATGACCGAATTACACCGATGTGGAATTTTGGAATCATTTGAACCCGGTTCATTTGATACATGCGAATCGTGCTTAAAAGCAAGATGACCAAATTACCCTTTCCCGGAAAAGGTAATCCAGTGGGAGAATTGCTTGGTCTAATACATACCGATGTATGTGGACCAATGTCAACTCTTTCACAAGGAGGCTATAGCTACTTCATCACCTTCATCGATGATCACTCACGATTCGGGTATGTGTTCTTGATGAAACACAAATCT
>JAGFNQ010002368.1:28518-79908 GCA_024364735.1 Boesenbergia rotunda | reverse complement strand
AATGTCGCGAGCTTCTCACTATAACCGATCAGGATGCATCCTGATCGGTCAGGGCATGCCCTGATCGGTCCCCGGACCGATCAGGACACAACCTGACCGGTCTGGTGACCGATCAGTGAGGTTTGGCTGCGAAAGCTGGGAATCCCAGCAATGCTATGGATCGGTCCGGTGACCGATCCATGATCTGTGATCGGTCAGGGTGACTGATCACAAGAAGGTCGCGATTCCTGGTTTCTCATCGTGGACCGATCAGGCTGGAGCCTGATCGGACTAGACCTGTCCTGATCGTTCTGGGGACCGATCAGGGCCTGAACATTAATTCAAATTCACTGTCAGACGCTCTAATCGCTGATACACTGATACACTGCTGATATGGTTTAATTCAAATTCTCTACCGATTCACTGATACACTGCTGATATGGTTTGATATTCATTTGCTAAGGGTCTACTAAGTGTGCAGGTGATACAGGAGGATTCAAACATTCAAGGAAGGTCAATGAGAGACTTTCCATTGAGAAGGTTTGTACGCATTCTCTTCTCAGGTTTCGACGGCTTCTGAGGTATGGCTGGCGACTGACGGAGGCTCAGCTGGAGAGGGTCTTCAGTGGACTGAGTGCTCAGGGAGGTCAGAGGGGTTTAGGCTGTGCTCAGTGGATGCTGGCGAAGCTTGGCGACGAGGAGAGGAAGCTTAAGACAAAGCTGGAAGGAGAGGAGCGAGAGAGGCGAACAGACAGAAACTTGAGGAGTTTGGCTGGGCTGTGTCGAGAGCTCTCTGTTGCTTTGTGCTTAAGTGTTCTTACTACATTCTTGTGAGGTTCTCTTCTCGAGTGTCTCGTGAGCTTAACTTGTATCAATCTGAGAGACAACTTGTGGAGAGGTTTCTCCACCGAGAAGGAGGCTTCAGTTTATCCGGTGTTCACCGGGGCTTGATCTGCCGACGATCAAGGGATCGCCCACCTTAAGGGCACGCCAAGGAGAAGAGGCAAGTTATCCCCGAACCATGTAAACGATCCTTGTTACCGTTTTTGGTTTGCTTTTCATTTATGCAGTAATGCTCTGTTTTTGTTTTTGCTTCCGCTGAGCTACTGACCCTAACTGCAGAGAAAACCTAAAAGTTGAAGAAGTTTGTGTCTGGCTACATTCACCCCCCTCTCTAGCCATCCAAGTTCCAACACTTAACACCCTAACACCAAGTTAGGTTCTACCTAACCTAACGACCAAGTTCTTCTCCCTTGGCCACCATTAAAGAATTTCCCCTAAGCAACCTTATCCCTAGTGCCAACAAGAACTCAACAATACCTAACAAAAACCTAAAGATTGGCAAGCACACTTGCTAGGATAGACCTTATCCAAGAAAAAAAATTTCATGAAAATCACAAATGTGCTTGACTTTTGGTACAAACATAATTTCCTAAACATTTAGCATTTCGTATCATCTTTGAGATGTATCTCTAATTCCATGTGGTTGTCAAAGCTAACCATCATAATTCAACACATGGAATTGTCCTCAATTTTTCCTTTAGACCTCTAAATCTTAGATACCTATGGACTTATCAATTTTCCAATCAAGCATTTATCATTTAATATCATCCAGTGAATTTAAAATCCTTAAATTCCATGATATCCACATAGCCTCATCTTATACAATCACCATTAAATCATGAGGCAAAGCTTTATTTAAAGAGTATAATCCAGGATATAACTTTAGGGTCATATCTTATCATACAAAATTCCTTTTCTCTCTAATCCTACTGGATCAGTCGACTGCCCAAATTGCAGTCGACTGTGAAAACTTACAGAGAGCTTCTGGGCTTGAGACCAGTTGATTGCCCCTGGGGC
This sequence comes from Boesenbergia rotunda, assembly GCA_024364735.1. Lineage (NCBI taxonomy): Eukaryota > Viridiplantae > Streptophyta > Magnoliopsida > Zingiberales > Zingiberaceae > Boesenbergia > Boesenbergia rotunda. The sequence continues at coordinate 78,069 of JAGFNQ010002368.1, read as the reverse complement.
ATCGACTGATACCTGATTTTCAGGTTTTTCAGCCCAATTTCAGAAATCACTAAATAATTCTATAAATCTCCGAAAAATCTGAAATTTTGTAGAGAGATTTGTGAGGCTAATGTCTACTTGGGAAAAATTCGTTTCCAAACAAATGTACTCCGGATCCCAAGATTGGCATGAAACTCAACTTATCCTAAAGTGAATCATTGAAACTTATCCCAAAAGTCTCAATTGTGATTTCTCCTCACTGTTTCTTCCCATGCTTGATCACAATTTATTTCTATCATTGAATTATGTGGTATTCACACATTAAAACATAATTTTACCCAATATAATCGTATTTTCATATTTTTCTCCCTAAATTTCTTATTGAATGTGCCAACACCTAGAGTTAAAACTTACCCAAGTCTTCCAATCACTTTTGACATATTTCACCTAATTTCCTAGGAGAAAAGCTCTTGAGATCCATTTACCATGGACCCCAAAGGCTCCTAGAGCTCCCCCTTGAGCTCTGAGCCTTAGCCACCTCCCTAGGTAACTCAACCCACACTAGACCACACCGGTGTGCCACCGGTGTTTCTTGGCCTACAAAATGGACCTTCTTAACCTTGGACACTTTGTCCTTGGTTAAGTCACCCTTTCTACCTTTTGATGGCACCCACTTGTCATCCTTGGACTTACCCTCCTTGCCATGATTATATGCTTCCCCAGCATATTTCTTTCCATTTGCCTTGGAGGTCTTAAACCGGTAGCTCAATCCCGATCTATCATAGTTGGGTTTTAACTACCCAACACCATGTCTAAGCCCTTAGATCCAACCGTGAATCTTTCTAGGGTCTTGTCTAATATATCAAGCCTTGCCCTCAAGGCTTGATTTTCCCTTGCCAAGTCTCTATCTTTGGTTTCCATAGGTCCACCTTGGACATTCCAAGGCCTACCCTCCTTTCTAGGCATATTCCTCCCCTTTTTGGGATTAGTGCCATGATCCTTAGGTCAAGAGGTCTTGGGCTCATGATACATGTTTTTCCTAGGGTGATGATCTACCTTGTTAACCCTGGTCCTATCATTATATCTAAATTCAAGGTTGTGCACTAGTAATCAATTTTCATTAATTTTAGCATGCATGGATGGGTAATTAACATGATTCTTAAAATGCAAGGAAGAACTTGAGATTGAATTCCTTTTTAACCTAAGGTTAGGAAGTACCTCCCTTACCCTTGTAGTCCCTCCTTGTTGTGATCTTTGCTTCCTTCTTTCTTCTTTCTTCCATCTCCTCAAGTACTGCATTTTCTTGAACTCTTTACTCCTTGGGCACTTAGTGTGGTAGTGCCCTAGCTCACCACGTGTAAAGCATCGGATCTTCTTCCTTTTAGTTTGGGCCTCTTCATTCCTACATCCCACGTTAGACTTAAAAGAATTTGAAATGAGTTTAGATTTTACCTGCTTTTTACCTAGTGGACACTTATCCTTGTAGTGCCCCTTTTTGTTGCAACCAAAGCATATAATATGCTCTTTTGATTTGACCTTGGCGGAGGTGGGAGCTTTCTCATGCTCTCTTGATGAGGTGAATGGCTCCCCACTTGAGTTTTCAACCTCACTTGATGGGCCTGACACTTTTCCTTCATCTTGGTCTTCTTAGACCCTTGAGCTTATTTCTTCGGGTTCATCTACTAGTTGATCTTGTATAGGATTCTTGTGAAGTTCTTCTAGTTTGCTCCATAACTCATACACACTTTTATATTCTCCTACACAATTTAACACATTTTTAGGTAAAATATCAATCAAAATATTGATTACCTTTTCGTTTGCCCTAGATTACTCTTGTTGTTCATCTGTCCAATATCTAGGACGAAGTTTCTTCCCGTGCTAGTCTCTCGGAATTTCATAGAGATCTTCAATGATCATTCTACACTCCTAGTCCATTCCTAGCCAATTTTCCATCCTTGCATTCCAATGGCCGAATTTCTTATGATCGTAGGATGGTGGTGTGTTGATGTCTTACCCCATCTTATCTTCCATGTTCTTCTTCCTCTAGCGTGTGCTCCCACGGCGGTTAGTCCGATCAAGAGCGGTCCTTCGCTCTGATACCAACTGATAGATCGAATAGCGGTGCTAGAGGGGGCGAGTGATTAGCACTTTTCGTAGAATTCTCTACAAGATTGTTAGCGCAGCGGAATATATAATAAAAATAAACTAATAATAGAGAACAATGCTAACAAACTAGGCTTACTTGGTATCCACCCCGGACGGGTGACTAGTCCAAGAATCCGTGGTGGATCAATCCCTGGATAACCTCTGGCTAACTCTGTCGCTCCTTCTAGTTGGAGAAACCTCACCACATCACCTTTAGAAGACCTGAGCACAAAGACTACTATCTTTCCTTTAACCAAGACAAGATTTGTCAAGGATCTCAGCCACCACGTCGTCCTCTTTAAATAGGACTCGGGCTGAAACCCTCGCCACCAGTCGACTGCTCCTAGGGCAGTCGACTGGTGCCACTAAAATTCGACCGTTGCACCTTAACATTCGAATTCTCAGCCAACTCATCTTCCACCTACCATTCGACTGCTCCCAGAGTAGTCGACTGGTCCCAAGATGAAACCCTTCCCGAGTACATTCACTCCGCACTCGAACCCTCACGACTCAACTGACTCCTCCTCCACAACCTCGACTGTTGCCTTCACACCCTCTTCATCTTTGACTCTCGTCCCTCGGATGCACGCAAGCCTCCAGCTTGCCTCCATGTCATCCTTCACGCATGCCTAGAAGTTTGCGCCCATATGCTCATCGTCCATGTTCTCCAAGGTCCCTCGGATGCGCACGCAAGCCTCCAGCATGCCTCCATGTCATCCTTCACCGTACCGAGGCCGTCCAGTCAAGTCCATATGTGTAACCTGTACATCCTGCACACTCAACATACACATATGAGAACACAAGGGAGACCTAACTTAAACCGTTTGCCCAAACATCAAAACTCATGATCACTCTGAATCACAGATTGCCTCAACAAAAAGTGAATCTGCTCTCTATTCGGGGAGATCATTAGGATACCGATCCCACTCCCTGACCGAGCTGACGAGCCATCCACATATATTTGCCACGCCTCTTCAACCTCATCCGCATGCAGCTCATTTAGAAAATCAGCGAGGGCTTGAGCCTTGATGGTCGGCCGTGGTTGGTACAAAATGTCATACTCGCTTAGCTCAGTGGTCCATTTGATCAACCGTTTGGATGCTTCAGGATTAGAGGCCACTCGGCCTTGGTTGCTATTTGTCTGCACCACGATGGGGTGTGCCAAGAAGTAAGGTCGGAGCCTTCGAGCACCCAACAACAACACATACATCAACTTCTTGAGTGTCATGTAAAGGCACTCGGCTTCCTTGAGTAAATGAGCAAAGAAATACACTGGGTGTTGCTCAGCTGCTTCTTGTTTGACTAAGACCATGCTCACCGAGTCAGCGGATGCAGCCAGATAGACATACAAGACCTCCCCGACCTCCAACATAGCTAGCACTGGCAACTCGGCGAGGTCGACCTTCAGTTCTTCAAACACCTTGTCACAATAGGCGGCCCATTGAAAGTTGATGGCCTTGCGGAAGGTTTTGAAGAACGGCAACCCTCGCTCGGCCGACCGGGAAATGAATCGGGACAGGGCTGTAATTTGTCCTGTGAGCCACTGTGCTTCTCAGAGGTTTCTTAGCGGGGGCATTTCCAGCAAAGCTTTGACCTTGCTGGGATTGGCTTCGATGCACCATTCAGTCACAATGTACCCCAGGAATTTTTCGCTCCAGGCACCGAAGGGACACTTGGCAGGATTCAGTTTGAGCTCGTACCTACGCAGTGTCTGGCATGTCTCCTCGACATTGGCTATCATGACTTCAGCTCGGGTGGGATTGATGAGAATGTCATCCACATATACTTCAACATTCCTTCCGATCTAAGATCGGAAGACTTTATTCATCATGCGCTGGTAGGTGGCTCCAGCATTTTTCGGCCAGAACGGCATGACAGTGTAATAGTAGGTATCGTCTGTCGTGATGAAGTTGACCTTCTCCTGGTCCTCATTGGCCAAGGGTACTTGATGATACCCCTGGTAGGCATCCAGCATGGAAATAAACTCGCTGCCAGCCGTCGATTCCACCATCTGGTCGATTCGAGGCAGGGGATACCAGTCCTTCGGGCAGGCTTTATTGAGCTCCCGAAAGTCGATGCAAATTCGCCACCTATTATCCGGCTTGGGCACCAACACCACGTTGGATAACCAGGCCAGGAATTGTACATCCCGGATGTGACCGGCCTCCAGCAGCTTCTCAACTTCGTCTCGGACCGCTTTATTTTGCTCGGTGCTGAAGTCCCATTCCTCTGTTTCACAGGCCGAGCGTGGGGATAAACATGGAGGCGGTGCTCCGCCACCTCCGGTCGAACGCCTTTCAGTTCTTTGACTAACCAGGCGAAAACATCTTGGTTTCGAGCCAAGCACTCCAGCAGGGACTTCTTCAGCTCCACCGGCAACCCTGCCGCAATCTTGACTCGAGCCTCCTCCCGATCTGGGAGAAGCTGGACCTCCTCCTTGTCTTCATGCAACTCAGCCCACGGGGAAGCTTGCACCATGTTGCAATCAGAGAAGGGGCGTGGAGCCTTGTGGCTCTCCTCCCGAACATCATCCACATAACATCTCCGGGCCACTCTTTGGTCGCCCTTGACTTCTCCCTCCTTGTCCCCGACTGGGAACTTAACCTTCAGGTAGAAGGTGGAGGCGACGGCCCGGAATTCGTTGAGGGCCGGTTGGCCCAAGATGGCATTGTAGGCTGAAGGAGCGTCCACCACCAAGAAAGTGAACCATCTGGTCCCCTTCAGCGGCTCCATGCCTAAGGATATGGCCAATCGGATCTGGCCGATAGGCTGCACTTCGTTCCCCGTGAAACCGAACAGCGGGGTCGCCACCAGGTCCAGTTGGGACCTCTCTATCTGGAGCTGGTCAAATGCTCTTTTGTAGAGTATATTAACTGAGCTCCCGGTGTCCACTATGGTGCGGTGGACTTGATAGTTGGCGATGAAGGTCGTAATGACTAGCGCGTCATCATGTGGGACCTCCAGTCCCTGTAGATCCTGAGGCCCGAAACTGATCTGGGGCCCCTCGGCTTGGGTCGAGCTGGTGTCGACCTGATGAATCTCCAGTCGGCGCACCTGTACCTTCCTGGCACGGTTGGAGTCTCCTCCCGTTGGTCCGCCCGAGATGACATTTACGCCACCCAGGACAACGTTCTGCTTATTGGCTCGCTCCTCCTCCATCTCTGAGGTTTCAAGTCGGTCCCCCTGAGGGAATAGATTGCGGGCAGCTGGGGGATTTCCTCGGAGCTCCTCAGCGACAGGGTCGATGGCCCTGGCTCCTCGTCCTGCTCCCCGTCCTTGGGGTGCTTTTCGCCCTCGCCCCCGAGGAGTTGGGGCTCGACCTCGCCTAGCCTGTCGACACTCTTCGGTGGCATGGCCATGAATCTGGTGGAACGTGTAGTATGGCCTCCACCGATTCGGAAGGCACCCCTGGTCCACCTGCTACACATGCCGCCGCTCCACTCCCATTCGGTCGATAGGTCCACGGGGGCCACGAATAGGTCCACCCGGGGACCTGGTCTCCTGAATGAGATGGGGAGGCACCGGATTGACCGACTCCTTCTTCTTAGCGGCCTAGGCTTCCTCCACATTGATTTACATGACAGCCTTGCCGAGAAGGCTGTCAAAGTCCGCCGGGGGCTTCCTGATCAGTGAGCGGAAGAATTCTCCCTCTTGCAAGCCCTGGGAGAAGGCGCTGACCAGGACATCGGGTGTAGCATTCGGCACATCCAGTGTCACCCCGTTGAACCTCCTGATGTAGGCCCGGAGGGTCTCCTTCGGGCCCTGCTTTAGAGCAAATAGGTTGAGGTTTGTCTTGTGGTGCCTCCTGCTGCTGACGAAGTGTTGCAGAAAAACTCTCTTGAGTTCCTCGAAGCCTGTGACCGGCCCATCAGGGAGTCGGTGAAACCATCTTTGGGCGTTGCCGGAGAGGGTTGTCAAGAAGGCTCGGCACTTGACCCCCTCCGGGTATTGATGAAGTAGAGCTGCACTCTCAAACTTCATTAGATGTTCTTCCGAATCCGTAGTCCCGGCGTACTCAGGGATAGTGAATAAAAGAAGATGATGGGGAACCGGGTCCTCCAGGACCCATGGAACGAAAGGACTGCGTGCCAGGATAGCTGGAGCAGGGTCGGCCAGGGCATTTCCCTTATTCGGATGCTTCCCACGCATTAGGTTAGACACCAAGGCCTCCGCTGATATGGAGTGAGCCGCGTCATCTTGACCCTGGTGGGGGGCTGCAGGGAGAGGCACAGAACCGCCCTCCGGTCGAGCAGGCCTTCCTTGACCTCCGGAAGGTCAATGAGGTGCCGGCTCCGGGGCTCTAGGCGCCTGGCTAGTAGCTTGCGAAGGCCTTTGAGAAGCCCTGTGAGCTCGCGTAGCCATCAGAACCTCGTACTCCTCATGGGTGACAGTCATCACGAGCAGATTAGGGTCTCCCATCTTCGCTTCCGATCAGGCTGCTGGTGTCCCTCCTTCTAGCGCCAAATTTGATCCTGTCGCGAAGCGAGGTGGCACCCCTGCGGCTAGATGGTACTCCGGGGAGCGTGAGGTCGCTGAGGCTGTCTTTCGAGCTGGCGCGCTCTGATCCTACAAGACAAAGACCATTAGAATCCGCCGGGAAAAGCCCCCGGCAAGATACTCCGACGGTCAAGTCAGTGCTCGACGGTGGCAATGGAAAGCAATAGAACAGTAGGAAATTACACTATTGTGCGTACCTGAGAAATGCGGAGTGAGGAGGCTTATATAGCCGGGGAAACTGACAGCTTCTGCCCCACTTGCCACTGGTTGCCATATAGCGAGGACAAGGTGATGCATGCTGATAACCGTTTTAGTCGTGTTACGATTTTAAATACAATTAAAGTATCGAACTTCTCTAAACTAATGTAGTATAGAGTAACTTGAGTCGTCTCTCTCAAGGAATGTAATGATATGTTAATAATCCTAGGATTCCAAATTATTGCTTTTGGATTTTGGATATGAAATTGGGGTTTGGATTTGGAAGCTAAGACTACGGAATAAAATAACAAGCAAGTATGAAATCTAGTCATAATCAATGAAAGACAGTGCAAGTAAGAAAATTCAATTTAACCTAACTACACTTGACAAGGAAATTAAAAATAACATAAAGTAACCATTGAATGAAATCTAGAACATTAAAGAAACCTAATCTAACCTAATCTATTGCATCAAAATCAAAGCCAAGAACATAAGGAAAACATGAAGCATTCAATTAACAAAGCAGTGCAAGAATTTAACGAACTCAAATGCAACAATCCAAGTAACATAAATGATTTGGGAATTTCATTAAACACCTAATGAGCATCAAGTAAAATGACCCAAGTACATGCAAATTGAAACATGAGAGAATCCATCAAATACAATCATTCACCAAATAACACACACATCCAACTATCAACAAAACAACCAAATCTGAAGGCTGGATGAATCGCTGGATGATGAAGGAGTGGCTGCTGCCCAATCTGATGAGCTGCTGGTTCGGATGGGAAGAGCTGCTGATGGTCGGCTGATGGAGGAAATGTGGGAGCTAGGAGCTTCTAGGGTTTGCCCGGGTGAAGCTGCCTGCGTGGAGAAGAGGGGGTTGTTGTGAGAGGAGAAGAAGTGAAGGAGAAGAAGATGGAAGATCCGCCCCTAGGGTTCGCGGATGATGGGCGTTCCCTTGTGATCGGCCGGCTGTGAAGAAGAGAAGGGGAAGAAGAAAGAAGGGCCGACCGGCGGCGACGAGATGGTGAAGAGTCGCCGGCCTTAGTGGAGGAGATGGAGCGGACGAGAGGTGGGAGTCGCGGTGGAGAAAGAAGTGAGGAAGAGGCGGTGGTCCGGCCGGCAGCGGTGAAGGAGAAGAGGAAAGCCGCCGGCCGTTGTGGAGAAAGGAAGAAGATGGATCGGGATGAGAAGTTGTGTCCGCCTCTCTGTGTGTGGAGAGGAGATCAAGCCAGGGTCTTCCATGTGAAGGAGCAGATCGAAACGCGTCTCTCGGGTTTTCCTTTCCCTTCAGCCCAACACAGCCCAGCCCAGCTCAACCCTGGGTTCAGCCCAGCCCTAGTTCGGATCAGCCCTTGCCTTGGGTTCAGCCAATTCAGCTCAGCTCAGCCCATCAGTTTCGGTTCAGCCTCATCATTCGGTTCAATCTTTAATTCCCTACAAAAAATCATGAAATTATACCAAAATTTAGAGGAAATTATAATGAGCTCCAAAATAGATCCTAATCGTAAAATATGGTATAAACATAGTTTATGCGTGCGAGAGGATAAAAAAATGCTAAATAAATGAGGAAATAAAATGGCGTAAAATGCTAGTTATCACATGCCCAGAGGTGGCAGGATAAAGTAGCGCATACTGTGTTAAGGAAAGGGGCACTGTCAACTTAATGGCTGGCATCGTTTGGCGCCGCTCGGCCTGACACCAGTGTATGTGGTCGTGGTACAGGGGGATAGGGTATGGCAGGAAGATCAATACCTCAGCAAGATATCCGTCGTTTGAGACCAGGATGACTTCAGTTCTGCGCCGACCCCGTACAGCTACTGGTAGTATGGTGTCAAGGAGTGGTTGTGTTACCTGCTAGGGCATATTAGGGCCAACTAAGGACCCTTGAAGAGAGAGTGCCGACTGGGGCACTGCATGACGACGCCGACTGAGGGCCTATGAAGGTGCCGACTGGGGCACTGAATGATGAGGCCGACTGAGGGCCTATGAAGGTGCTGTTGGGACCGGGTGCATGTTGACATGGATGCGGGTTCGTAATTTTAAAATTAATTACGTGCAGCGGAAGGTTTAGCATAAATAATTTCTCAAATTATTTAACCACACATCTAAGCATGCAATTTTATCTTGTGTAGACATGATCATATATTTAAAATTTTGCAGAAACATAAACTAATTTACGTATTACCTCGTGTAACTCGAAGGAAGGGACGAGATCCAACCGTAAGCGTCCCTTGGAAGCTCCGCCTCTATTCGCGTCCACGCCGAGTATCTTCAGGATGACTTCGCAAAGCCACGAGTTTTGTGTTCTCGAGAACTACTAGATTCTCCGAGAACGCGACAAGAAAAACCAAGAGAGAAGTCGAAAGACTAACCACAAAAGGATGGCCGGAATCAAAATTCTGGCGAAGCAAAAGAAGAGGCTTGCGGCAAAAGGATCCTTGCAAAGTCTAATTCCGGCAGCACCTTCTTCCGGCCAAGAGATGGCCGGAGCTTCCTTCTCCGGCAGCAGGTGGTGGTCGGCAGGGAAAGGGCAGGGGCGGCCGGCTGGTGCTCCTTCTTGGGGCTGGTTGGCGCACGGCAAGAAGGGGAGAAGAGAAGGAGAGAAAGAGAGGGAGAGAGCCTATGCTTTTATCTCTTCGATTATCACCCAAGCCTTGCCTTGGGTCCTTTATATAGTGGCCTCTCAACCATCAAGCCTCTCAAATATGGAATAACTTATTCCATCATGCCAAGTTTGATTTTATATCATGGTTAAAATCATATTTTAATTCATGATAAAAATCAATCAAGTCTCTTCTCTCTTATGGAATAAATTTCCTTATCATGGTAAATCAATCCATGATTGATTTAATAAAATAAACCAATGCATGGTTCATTTTAATTTCCATGAAAAATAAACCAAACCTTGGTTTATCATATAAAAATTTATATCATCCATAATTTTATAAAACAAACCACACTTGGTTTATTTTATAAATTGAACCAAAAACTTGGTTCTCTCCCTTTGTTGTGGCCGGCCAAGCAAAGAGGATGGAGGCCCTCTTTGGCCGGCCCATCCAAGCCAAGCCCCAATGAATTAAACTTATTTAATTCATCTATTAAGTCTTCAAAAGACTTAGTCATTTTACGCTTCCGATGCGTCTATGAAAAATTTAGATTCGACTTATCGTTTGGCTCAACCAAACTTAATCTCTCTTGATTGGAAAATCCAATTTTCAACTCGTTTTAAATCCCTCGGATTACTCGTAGTGCGTGTGACTAAATAGGCTTTCGATTTATGTTGGCCGTCTATAATTAATCAATTACAGAACGATCATGATCCCCAATTAATCGAAAGATCAACGGTTGACCTCAGAAACTATTCTGAAACCCTTCAGCAGCTATAATGAATCGTGCCTCATTCCCTTCACCATCTTATACCCACTTGGTTCAGGACATGGTCTATGTGTGTCAATCCCCCCACTAGGCTGACTACGTCACACCTAGCCCAAGTAACGTTTTCTCGTCCTACGGATTCTAATTACTCTCATGTATTTAAGAGATTCATACTCTGAACATGTCATGCTCTGGCCAGAGGCTTCGAGTAACAATCTGACGATAGGCCTCGGGTATACATCTCCTCGCAAGGATTGGTGAATCCTTTGTAGGCTGTTCAAACATCTTCGGGCACTTCGGCTTATTCCCAATCATCCTGGGTCCACACCACCTTGGAGATGCTTGCTTAAGATGTCAAAGTATAAGTCTCCATGACCAAGATGACTTGAACATCTCAAGTCAAAGGAACATCGCACTTAAGCTGCAGTAAGGATTTCACTGACATATCTATATGTAGACTACCATATGAAGTTTTACAGCCAGTCACTCCAATGAACTAGTTCCCTTAACTAGCATTCATGTTTATCTCCGGACATCTCAATGTCACCAGCCAGTGAGAATCAGCTGATTAGAGAATAACCCATGCTAGTCTTAACAGAATTGATAGTGTCCATATTTATCAATTCATCGACTAGGGACAATTTCAATACTTCACAATTGTACATGTAGAGATAATCACTAGTTGTGAATTCATCACAAATTCTCTCATGCTGTGAATTGTATTGCGGACATTCAGTAAATGAGTTTAAGATCTCAATCAAATACACAAACATGTATACTTAAATAGTGAATATTCATTTATTAGAATAAATGATTACAATCATAAGGCGATTGCCTTAGGACACTTCTCTCATATCACTAACAGGTGCTGACTGGGGCACTGAATGACGAGGTGTTGAGTAGCGCCCCCTCCGGTTCGGGCTTACCCCCGGAGTGTGGTCCGCCACGCGTCGGCGATGAGCCAAACCTGGAGGGGTATGGGAGCATGAACATCTAAGCTTGAGTCAGACCGATCCTAAGGAGTGTGGGCCGCCACGCATCTGATCAGGGGCCTTGGCCCGATCGATGCCTATCCTCCGGGCCTTTCCAGCCCTCAACCACTTCCCTTCTGACTAAGCGCCAGGCTGCCGGGCCAGGCTACACGCGAGCTGGCCCGAAATCAATAGACTACTCAAATCTTTTGAGTAAGCACATTTCATAATTATCAAGAGTTCAATTCAGAGTTTTTTTGTGGAATAATCTTGGAGTTAATCAATTAGATAATTAATTAAAGAGATTTAAATAATTTTATCTAAATTTATTAGAGCTTGAAATTATGGGTCCATGGTCCCCGAACCATCTTCATTTAATCATGATGGATACTCTTAAATAATTAATTTGATTAATTATTTATTCTCACAAAATATATTAAATAATAAATTGTTTATTAATTAAACGAGAGGGAATATTCTCTTTGTGATTTGATTATAAGTAAAATATAAAAGAGAGAAGAATTGATAGTATTTTGAAAATCAAATATTTGGAAATCAATCATTAAGCAATTGATATTATTTTGGAAATCAAATATTTCACTATTGATATTATTCTATAAATTAAATATTTGGAAATTGATTTTATATGGAAGACAAATAATTCTAAAATAAGAAAGAGATTTTGGTTGAAAATTTCTCTCTCCCACTCTATAAGAAACGTCCCTCTCTCTCTCTCTCTTGAATAGAAGAGAATTTTTATGGAAAAATTTAAAAATTAATTTTGTGATAAAAGAGTAAGCTCACACTTCATCCATCGGTTGATTTGAAGAATTGGTGAGGAAGATCCTGGTATCAAAAGAATTCTAGCAATCTACTAATCTCATTCACAAACTTAAGATCCAAAAGGTTTTCGGTAATGATTCTAATCTTTTGTAGAATTGTTATATTATAATATTGTTTGCATGTTTAAGTATAAGAGAGTTTGTATAATTCTTGTAATTAAACTACATCATTTATTCGATCTAAACAAAATTGTTTTATTGTGAAAAAATTTTAAAAGTTGTTTAATCTAATTTTTTACACCTTTCGTTATGCATCGAACATCAAATACCAACAAATGGTATCTGAGCCAGGTTGAAAAACATTATGATATTTTAATTATGTGGGTGACCACATAAATTTGATGTTTGATTGAATGTCATGAATGCATGATTAGGATTGCCTGATTTTATGACTCCATTTGTTTCTTATTAGATTGATCAGATCAAAATTGTTCTCTCTAATTATCAAAGAATTTAGATTTTTTTTGATTTGGTAGCTTTCAAATTCCATCATGCACTCATTAGCCGCAAAGACCTATTCTTCTGGTATAAAATTGTTTTATTTCAAATTAGATGATATATTTAATAGTTTTGGTAATTAATGTAATTATCAAAAGTTAAATAATTTGATTCCTTCAGTGGACCAAATTGAATTATCAATGGTTGATTTTGAAATTTTAAATTGATTGTTTCATATTCAAACTAAATTAAATATTTAATAGTTTTGATAATTAATGTAATCATCAACCCAGAAGGAATAAAATTATTTTATTCTAAATAATCAATTGATTTAATAGTTTTGATAATTAATATAATTATACAAAGTTAAATAGTTTGAATCCAAAAGTGTACAAAATTAATTCAATTAGTTGATTTTATAATTTTATCAAAATAGTTGAAGGGCACGATCTAATAATTATAGGAAATTCTGTATTTTATTAATGATGCCTTATGTATATGATAGTAATATGTTATTTAGAATTAGATGTCCTCAGCCTGTGCATTATAGCATGTCAAATGCGCACGCATAATGTATTATTGTAATTCATAAATTATTTATTAAAAAAAATGATTAACGAGGTTGGGTAACATCGAATCTCGGATGGCTAACTCGATCCCACGAAAATTTTCCATTGGCTACCAGATAAATCAAGAAGCACTCGTCTTAGGTTTCGCTCTCTATTAAAAAAAAATGTTGCAAAATACACCATAATTAAAGATTAAATCATAAATATTTAGATTGACAACTAATCGTCTATACCATAGCCCTAAAAGCATATATTATTTATGTTAGTTCTATGTAATACATGATCATGATTAATTAGATTAATTTTTTTCTGAGTTAATACTATGGAATCGCTTAAAATTATAAAAGAATTAAGAATTTGTAAGACCTAGTAATTACGACATGAGATGTCTAATTAATAATATGATTATCAATACCTAGGATAAATAGACAATAAGTTATCTAAGAAATTAAATAATGAGTAATTATTTATTGGTCTCCTTCATTTGTCTAGCACCGTTAGAGTTAGAACGACACCTCTTAACACCTTGATTTTGTAGGACTGTTGTGATCGATAGAGGGGAGTGAATATCGATTACATATTTTTTGATAAATCAGATTCGACGCAGCGGAAATAAATAAGTCAAAAACATGTCTAACACCTTATTTTTTACTTGGTTCGGAGTCTGTGACGGCTCCTACTCCAAGGCTCACGGTCCTTGATCGTTTTCGTTGGGCAATACTATAATTTGTAAATCAAGTATAAGAATAATGATTAAGTATAGAAATGAAAATAACAACGACACTTAAAAGAATAATTTCGTTATAGAAGCGGGGTGTCGTCGATCTTGAACTACTTGAGCGCAGAGAACTTGAGCACGGAAGCTTTATCGTTGAGATTTCGAGAGCTTGAATTGGTGTCTGGAAGCAAGGGGTGAACCCCCTTTTATAATGCGACTCGGGCGTGTTGGTTTCGGTTTCTCGTTCGATTAGATTGCTCTCCATGTCCCAGGATTAAAATTTTTTATTAATTAGAAACAACCCGGATGAAGAGAACCTTTCCGAACGACCGTTTTCATCATCGTACTAATCGATTTGAGTGATTGCTTCAACAAACTTGTTGTTCAAGCAATCTAACTCTTCTAATCGATTAGCCGCGGAATAGACGATGATTTGATCACCGGTTTTGGGTTTGATTTCGGGGGCAAATAATGAATACGATAATTGAACAAGATGCAAGAATGAACAAAACAAGAATTATACCTCTTGTTTACTTCGCGATATTTTACTGTATTCCTATCCTCTTCTTGGACGTCGTATGGGTGACGGTCTTCTATGAAATGAAGTCACCAAAGCACCTTCTTCCTTCTCCAAGCTTGCGCCGAAACCCTAGAAGAAAGGAAGTTCCCTTCTTCTTCTTTGTTTGTGCCGATCACCACTCGCTCCTCTTCCTGTTGCCGCCGGCCAAAGGAGAAGAAGAAGACTTCTCCTTTGCTAGCCCTAGCCGCACGTCCAAGGAGGGAGAAGAGAGGAGGAAGAGGAAGAATAAGAAGAAACGAAAGCTTCTTTCCTTGCTCCAAAACCCGCCGGCCACCTCTAACTCCTTCCTTTGCCGCCGGCACCAAAAAAGAGGAAGAAATCCTTGTTTTCCTTGCCGCTGGCAACACCTCCTAGCTTCAGGTTTGTACATGCCTAAGAGGAAGAGGAGAGGATGAGAGGAGAAGGAATAAACAACTCCCAAAGCTCCTCTTCCCTTCCCTTGCCGCCGCCACCGCCAAACCCTAGGAGAGACAGGATGAGAGGAGAGAACCAAGAGAGGCTTAGGGTTGATTGTGATGCCTTGGTTTCATGACTCATGAGGTATTTATAGGCTACAAGAGAGACCATGAGGAGGAGTTGGTTTTGGTCCCCTAATGGATCCAAAGCCCGATCCATAAATGATAGCTCGGTCAACTAAAGAGTTATCATTGAACTACCACACCATCCCCTATAATAATATATGGGTTTTATCATATTATGTGTACAAATTCTCCCCCTGTTTAAGATGTCGAATGCCCATTAATTAATTAAATTACTTACAATTTAATTACTCAACTTTCTCATCATGTCAGACCAAGTCCACCTACAGGATTTACATGATGAACTTTATGAGCTCCTCAAGGCGACATCATCATCCTAACGCATTAGGACACGGTTTCCTTCTACAATCAATGGCACACCATGTAAATAATATTATTTCCCAATTTACCGGGCCAATTGATTTAACAAATAAATTTCGCCCATTGGTAAATCAAAGAAATAGATATTAAGTACATGTGTCCGTTATTATATCGGGATTAAAAGCATGTACACCATAATATCTGAGGTCTGATTTGATTATATAGTCAGTATAAATCGAATCACCTCTAAGTTAGTCCTGCTCAATACTCATAAAGTGTACTAGTGTAATTCTATAGTCAAGATAGACTAATACCAAATTACACTACAAGCATTCCGATGGATTGTCCAAATCCTTCTCGGTTGTGAGTCACTACTTATACTTCACAAGGGACTGATAACACGATCTTCTGTGTGGCACAACACATCATGTTATCTTCAATGTAAAGTAAAAGACAATATGCTCACATATAACAAATATAAAATGCAAACAATGACCATGTGATTCTTATTCCAAAATATAGATGTTCATACAAAAGCTAGGTTTTTAGTATACATCCTAACAATCTCCCACTTATACTAAAAGACTATACTGCCATCAAACTGTCATACATCTAATTCCCATCCCCTCCACATACCTATCTTAAGCTCTCGCTGGGAGGGCCTTAGTGAAAGTATCTGCCAGGTTATCCTCTGATGCAATCTTGGTGACAACAACTTCTCCTCGCTTTACGATGTCTCGTATCAGGTGGTACTTGCGCTCTGGGCAAACCAGGAATCATATCTAAGTCCATTAAGAAGTTCCTGAGTCATACAACTTCTTTGGCTGCCTAAGAGGTTGCCACATACTCGGCTTCCATGGTAGAGTCTGCAACACATTTCTACTTGATACTCCTCCATACTATGGCTCTACCTCCCAAAGTAAACACATACCCTGAGGTAGACTTAATGTAATCCCTATCTGATTGAAAGACAGAATCCGTGTAACCCACAGGGAGCAAATCATATGTTTGGTAAACTAGCATATAATTGTTGGAACTTGGATGGCTAGAGAGGGGGGTGAATATAGTCAGACACAAACTTCTTTCACTTTAGGGTTTCTCTGCACTTCACGGTTAGTAGCACAGCAGCGGAAACAATGGAAACAGAGAAGTGCAGAAACACAGAAAACAAAAACAAACTAAAGCAACAAACAAGATCGCTAACAAGGAGGGTTTACAAGGTTCGGGGATAACTTGCCCCTACTCCTTGGTGTGCCCGTGAGGTGGGCGATCCCTTGATCGTCGGCAAATCAAGCCGCGGAAAATCCAGATATCAAATGGAACCTCCTTCTCGGTGGAGAAACCTCTCCACAGCATTTCACAGAAATAATGAAGTTAAGAACAGTGAAACAAGAAGGCTTACAAGGCACTAGGAACCAAAGGAACACAAGAGAACTTCTCCCGAACTCCACTCAACACAGATCTCACGTAATAACTCCCTTCTTCGTGTCTTCTTGCTGATGGACTCGTCAAGCTTCTTGTTTCCTGTAAGTGCTCAAGTATGTTGCTCCAAGAATCAGAGTGATTGCAAAGTGATGGAGCAAAGCTTGTCGCAAGAAGTGATCAAGTGTTACTAAGGCTTCATCGCTACCAAGCCCTTAAGCCTCTCCCACTGATCGCCAGGTCACAACCACCTCTCTGCAGCTCCCAGCTGCTCAACTGCAACTGCTCACCTACCACTAAGCTCTCCTGGACTCCCTGAGCTTCCCTCAGACGAGCCCCAGTCAGCAGCTCCAGTAGCGCCAGCATCCGTTGCAACCTGAGATGGAAACCTGTCCAATCTGACGTAGCAAAAGCCTCAGTTTGACTCCCTTGAAGTAAACATGAGTAACCTGCACACTTAGCAGCTCATTAGCTTAGCAAATCAATGGAGTATCAACAATCAGAAGTTAGGAGCAGAGATCAGTAGCGAATCAGCAGAGAAATAGACGTAATCAGAGCTCTAACAGCATTTTTGAATTAAAGCTGCCAGCTACTGATCGGTTACCGGACCGATCAGAGTGACTCCTGATCGGTCGCTAGACCGATCAGGCTGGGTTCAGACCGATCAGGCTCCATCCTGATCGGTCCCCAACGCGTAATCAGAAATTGCGACTTTTCCGGGACCAATCACCGGACCGATCCCAAGTCGTGGATCGGTCACCAGACCGATCCACCCCTTTGGAGGGTGATTTCCCAGCTTCATAGTCCAAACCTCCTGATCGGTCCCCAGACCGATCAGGATGTGGCCTGATCGGACTGGTGACCGATTAGGCCACCCTCCGACCGATCAGGCTCCAACCTGATCGGTTATAGTGAGAAGTCCGCGACGTTTGATCGTTCACCAGAACGATCCGAACAGTATCCCAAACTCACTGTATGCTCCCTAATCGGTCACCAGACCGATCAGAAGTCGATCAGTAGGTTTGCCAAAGTCACCGTATGTTCCCTGATCGCTCACCAGACCGATCAAACATCGCTGGGTCGGTCACCAGACCGATCCATGAGGGAACACCGTGCCAACATCCCTGATCGGTCATCAGACCGATTCGGGCAAGGCCAAACCCACTCCAAGTCAAGAGAACTGGCTCCCAGCCTCCCCTGACTCGTGCTCAGTCCCCCGGACCAAGACTCCATGCCCAGTCTCACTCACCGGGACTTCAACCTAGCCCTCCAAGCTAGGACCTGACCCTCCAAGCCAGGGTTTTATCCAACCTAGCCCTCCAAGCTAGGACCTGACCCTCCATGCCAGGATTTCATCCACCTAGCCCTCCAGGCTAGGACCTGACCCTCCAAGTCAGGATTTCATCCAACCTAGCCCTCCAGGCTAGGACTTTTCACACCTAGCCCTCTAAGCTAGGAGTTTTTCACACCTAGCCCTCCAAGCTAGGACTTTTTCACACCTAGCCCTCCAAGCTAGGACTTTTTACACCTAACCCTCCATGTTAGGACTTTTCACACCTAGCCCTCCAAGCTAGGACTTTTCCACTGCCAACATGCGATCTCCCGATCCACCTGGACTTAATCCGAATTCAACTAGACTTAAATCAAACTTAGATCAGTGTCAACACCAAAACAACAATCAAGGTCAGACTGTATCAACAATCTCCCCCTTTTTGTTGTTTGACAACCCGATTTAAGTTTAGCCATTAATGAACAATTGAAGGCAGTTCAATTATCGTAAGGGAATCAAGATCCTCCCCCTACAATAACCCTAAACTTAATCAACCATTCTCTCCCCCATTGTCAAACATCGAAAAGGGCATGATTATTAAGTTTAACCATACCTCCCCCTCAAACACGGGTCTCTCCCCAACCCCAAAATAATCAAAGTATAGTTTTTGAATTGCATATGAGAGGCATATACCATAAATGTATCCTGACAACAATGTATATGCATCATACGGTAATAAGTGTGAATTGCACATGAAAACATATACAGAAATATATTATGGTTAAACATGTATATGTTTCATATGATAAGTAAGGACTGCAGCTGTATTCGACACATAATCCTGATTAGTCTCCGTGACCGATCAGGGTCGTTGATTACTTGATACAGAAGAATTTCTGATTAGTCTGGGGACCGATCAGATTTTAGAAAAATTCCTGAAACATTGATACATTCCTGACCAGACTACATTAACAATTTGCATTCCACAACAGGGGTGTAGACTCTATTGATATTCGACGTTTTAGAAAAATTTCTGAAACATGACATTAAAAGCAAGAGTCATGACTCAACAAACCCTTTCTTATGAATTTGAACATTCCAACATAGGTTTGTATCAAATTAAGTTTCGTTCCAAGTATGATTAGCCAAACCTCATTTTAATACTTGACGTTTCAGAAACATTTCTGAGAATCAAGAGTCTCAAAAATTCCTCCCCATATTTTACCACTTGAACAAATTTGTACTCCCTTAGTACCAAGTTTGTACCAATAGAGGATCAAGTGTGTTTCAATTGTAATCGGATTGTATCATGTTTGTTTGTAGTATGATCATTAAACTGATACAATTCGACGAGAGGAGATCGGACTGAGGAGTTTTGACCCAAACATGGAACTTACTGATCAGTGTTGATCTGATCAATCACCGGACTGATCAGAGGGAACCCTGATCGGTCGGTGGACCGATCAGGTTCGGCATAGAATGTTTTCTGAGTTCCAGATTTCAGAAACCGATTTCAGAAACTCTGAAATCAGGTTTCTTTCAATTCTTAGCCATTCCCAAACCCTAACTCAATTAGATTTAATTACTTTGGTTCTAAACATGGGGTCCCTTAAACAAAATGTATATTTTTATATTAAAGGGAAAAACCATCAAATACATTCATTTCCTAGGGGATTGAACTTCTTAAAACGTACACGTTTGCATCAACATGTTTTAAGTGAGTTCAAAAGATATGTCAAGTCTATAATCCCCAAAATAGATTTGCATAAAACTATTTGAGCAGAGAATTAATACTCATGAATAACACATTTCCAATGACAATATAACTTGAGAGTAAAGCCCATACATACTAAGTTCTAAAGTGTGATTTCGAAAACCATGGTAAGCTTGAATGTGATGAGCTAGATGTTGGGGATACATGTGTATATATATCCTAAGTCCTAGAACCTTAATTTAGTTTGATATAAAGAGGGCACTAAGTCAAAGAACTTAAGTAGTGAATGTTAAAGCTCATGTTCTTTGTTTGGTGATGCCTTATTAGTACAAACTATGTGTTAATCCTTGTTCTTTAGCATGCATTCATACAATAAAATCATAGCACACTCAGCTAGGTTCATCTTAAAAATAACAAAAAAACTTAAGCCTAAGATATATCATAAGTTATTGCAAATATTTTGGCTAACTTCTAGATTTACAGTGAACTATGGAGGTCAATCAAAATCATGGCATATTGAAGCTAAACCTCATGGATTGGATTGAAAAGTCATACTTCCAAGTGTGTATTACAGTCATGGTTCCAACCGATTTGAAATCAAGTTTGAATTAGACTTCCAAGGCAGGTATGCATGCAATCATTTGAATAGAAAATTCATAGACATGGATAGCACACATGATGAATGTATAATTCTATTTGGTAAAGATGAACTAGACAGTTCCTTCTTTGTTTTGGAAGCAAACTTAATCATAGAAGAATTTTAATACTAAAGTAGATCATACTTAAGCATGATTAAGTTATTTCACACATGAATTCCATAAAAATTACTAGCCAAGGGATTACATTGTAACAAGAACAAAAATAATGGGGATCACATTATCTAATTTGAATTTTCCATAGCTAATCATGTGTATAACAATTTTCCCTAACCATGGATTTGGAGCACCCATTATCAACAACCCATGTTGATAGATGCTCCCCCTTAAGCAATGCTTATACAATTCTAAAGATAGAGGTTCTAGGTACCCAAATTTTGGGACCTAATGAACTTTCAATGAAAGACTTTGACACCCATGCCTTAGTCATTTTCTTTTTGGCTTTTTGAACCATAGAATTTTTTGATGATCCAAAATGTGTTCTAGACATTAGTGACATGATACTAGATTCTTTAGGTCGGTAACCTATACCGGCCTTGTTGTAAACCGCCCTTTGGGAGTTTAGTATCATGTCTAAGGTTTTGGAGCTAGTTGAGAATTTCTCAAGAGCATTCTTGAGATTTTCAACTTCGCTCTTTAAGTCCTTATTTTCATTTTCAAGGATCTTAACATGTAAGTCATCAATTACCTCATCCTTAGAGATTTTTAAATGTTCTACTTCCAATTTTAAAGATTTGATCTTGTTCTTAGACTTTTTAAGCATGTTTGTCAAGCAAGCTATTGTTCTATAGCACTTATCTAGCTCGGGAGAGATTACCCCTTCATCATCCAAAGATGATGAAGGCGTGGTTGTGGAGCTTGATTCGTCTCCACTCTCCTTGGATGACTCTTCTAAGGCCACTAGAGTCAACCCTTTCTCCTTTGGGCTTTGGTTAGAGATCTCATGTAGTTCCATTTCACAAAATAGATCTTCTAACTTAACAATTGACAAATCCTTAGAAACCTTGTAGGCATCCACCATGGATGACCACAAAGCATTCCTTGGAAAAGCTTTTAACACATACCTCACAAGGTCACAGTTCTCGACCTTTTTGTCAATAGAATGAAGACCGTTGAGGACTTCCTTGAATCTACTATGAAGCTCACTTACCGTTTCACTCTCCTTCATGGAGAGATTTTGTAGTTGATTGAGGAACAAGTCCCTCTTGGCTATTCTTGAATCTCGGGTGCCCTCATGGAGTTCGATGAGCTTATTCCACAAATCCTTTGCACTTGTAAAGGGACAAACCTTGATTAGTTGATCTTTGTTCATACCACATTGCAAAGTCACCACCGCCTTCGCATCGGCTTCTCCTTTTCGTGTTTGCCCAGCCGACCACCGTGAGGACTCCAATTCTTTTCCCTTCGCATCTCTTGGAGGGGTGAAGCCTTCCTTCACAGAGAACCACATTCCGATGTCGGTCTTAAGGTAGTACTCCATGCGAGACCTCCAATGCTGAAAATCTGATCCATCGAAGAAGGGAGGTCGAGTGGTGCTAAATCCTTCTCTCAGAGCCATCGTTGTTAGCCCTCGGATGTTAAGCCGCTTGAACAGAGCCTCAAGCTCTGATACCACTTGTTGGAACTTGGATGGCTAGAGAGGGGGGGTGAATATAGACAGACACAAACTTCTTTCACTTTAGGTTTCTCTGCACTTCACGGTTAGTAGCACATCAGCAGAAACAATGGAAACAGAGAAGTGCAAAAATGCAGAAAACAAAAACAAACTAAAGCAACAAACAAGATCGCTAACAAGGAGGGTTTACAAGGTTCGGAGATAACTTGCCCCTACTCCTTGGAGTGCCCGTGAGGTGGGCGATCCCTTGATCGTCGGCAGATCAAGCCTCGAAAAATCCGGATATCAAATGGAACCTCCTTCTCGGTGGAGAAACCTCTCCATAGCGTTTCACAGAAATAATGAAGTTAAGAACAGTGAAACAAGAAGACTTACAAAGCACTAGGAACCAAAGGAACACAAGAGAACTTCTCCCGAACTCCACTCAGCACAGATCTCATGCAAGAACTCCCTTCTTCGTGTCTTTTTGCTGATGGACTCGTCAAGCTTCTTGTTTCCTACAAGTGCTCAAGTATGTTGCTCCAAGAATCAGAGTGTTTGCAAAGTGATGGAGCAAAGCTTGTTGCAAGAAGTGATCAAGTGTTACTAAGGCTTCATCACTACCAAGCCCTTAAGCCTCTCCCACTGATGGCCAGGTCACAACCACCTCTTTACTAAGGCTTCATCACTACCAAGCCCTTAAGCCTCTCCCACTGATGGCCAGGTCACAACCACCTCTCTGCAGCTCCCAGCTGCTCAACTGCAACTGCTTACCTACCACTGAGCTCTCCTGGACTCCCTGAGCTTCCCTCAGATGAGCCCCAGTCAGCAACTCCAGCAGTGCTAGCATCCGTTGCAACCTGAGATGGAAACCTATCCAATCTGACATAGCAAAAGCCGCTATTTGACTCCGTTGAAGTAAACTTGAGTAACCTGCACACTTAGCAGCTCATTAGCTCAGCAAATCAATGGGGTATCAACAATCAGAAGTTAGGAGCAGAGATCAGTAGCGAATCAGCAGAGAAACAGACGTAATCAGAGCTCTGACAGCGTTTTGAATTAAAGCTGCCAGCTACTGATCGGTCACTGGACTGATCAGAGTGACTCCTGATCGGTTTCTAGACCGATCAGGCTGGGTTCAGACCGATCAGGCTCCATCCTGATCGGTCCCCAATACGTAATCAGAAATCGCAACTTCCCCGGGACCGATCACCGGACCGATCCCAAGTCGTGGATCGGTCACCAAACCGATCCACCCCTTTGGAGGGTGATTTCCCAGCTTTGCAGTCCAAACCTCCTGATCGGTCCCCAGACCGATCCGGATGTGGCCTGATCGGACTAGTGACCGATTAGGCCACCCTCCAACCGATCAGGCTCCAACCTGATCGGTTATAGTGAGAAGTTCGCGACGTTTGATCGTTCACCAGAACGATCCGAACAGTATCCCTGATCGGTGACCGGACCAATCAGGAGTCGATCAATAAAGTTCACAAACTCACTGTATGCTCCCTGATCGGTCACCAGACCAATCAGAAGCCGATCAGTAGGTTTGCCAAAGTCACCGTATGTTCCCTGATCGGTCACCAGACCGATCAGATATCGCTGGGTAGGTCACCAAACCGATCCACGAGGGAACACCGTGCTAACTTCCCTGATCGGTCACCAGACCGATCCGGGCAAGGCCAAACCACTCTAAGTCAAGAGAACTGGCTCCCAGTCTTCCCTGACTCGTGCTCAGTCCCCCGAACCAAGACTCCATGCCCAGTCTCACTCACCGGGACTTCAACCTAGCCCTCCAAGCTAGGACCTGGCCCTCCAAGCCAGGGTTTTATCCAACCTAGCCCTCCAAGCTAGGACCTGACCCTCCAAGCCAGGATTTCATTCACCTAGCCCTCCAGGCTAGGACCTGACCCTCTAAGCCAGGATTTCATCCAACCTAGCCCTCCAGGCTAGGATTTTTCACACCTAGCCCTCCAAGCTAGGACTTTTCACACCTAGCCCTCCAAGTTAGGACTTTTTACACCTAACCCTCCAAGTTAGGACTTTTCACACCTAGCCCTCCAAGCTAGGACTTTTCCACTGCCAGCATGCGATCTCCCGATCCACCTGGACTTAATCTGAATTCAACCAGACTTAAATCAAACTTAAATCGGTGTCAACACCAAAATAACAATCAGGGTCAGACTGCATCAACAATAATCTCTGGTCCCTTTTAGGTACTTCAATATATGCTTTACCATAGTCCAATGTCCTTGTCCTGGATTACTCTGATATCTGCTAACCATGCCCACGACAAAGCAGATATCCGGTCTCATACATAACATAGCATTTATGAGGCTTCCTACAACCAAGGCATAAGGAACCGCCTTCATCTCCTCTATCACCTTTGATGTTTTAGGACACATCCCCTTAGATAAAGGTACTCCATGCCGAAAAGATAGAAAACCTTTCTTGGAGTTTTGCATACTAAAACGAGTTAGGATATTGTCAATGTATGAAGCTTGAGATAAACACAACATCCTTTCCTTGCAATCCCTTATAACTATGATCCCAAGGATGTGTCAGCTTCTCCCAAGTCCTTCATATCAAACTGTTTGGACAACCATACCCATACGTCTGACAACACTTTGACATTGTTGCCAATGAGCAAAATATCATCTACGTATAGTACAAGAAATACCAATACGTTTCCATCACATCTCTTGTATACACAAGACTCATCCGGACTTTGAATAAATCCATATGACTGGATTACCTCATCAAATTGGATGTTCCAAGATCTTGAAGCTTGCTTTAATCCATAAATGGACCGATTAAGTTTACACACAAGATGCTCTTTGCACTTTGCAATGAATCCCTTGGTTGCTTCATATAGATGTTTTCCTCAAGACTTCCGTTAAGGAAAGCTGTCTTGACATCCATCTGCCAAACCTCATAATCCAAATGAGTGGTAATAGATAAGAGAATCCGGATAGACTTAAGCATGGCTACCGGCGAAAAGGTCTCCTTATAATTGATACTCTCTTTCTGAGTATACCCCTTCGCAACAAGCCTTGCTTTGAAAGTTTCCACCTTCCCATCTAATCCTCTCTTTCTTATGTAGATCCACTTGCATCCAATGGCTTTTACACCATCAGGTGGTTCTACTAGCTCCCAGACTTGATTAGAATCCATAGATTATATCTTAGAATTCATCGTCTTTTGTCAAGATACCGCATCTTTATCTTGGAGTGCCTCATCATAGGTTCAAGGATCAGGTTCATGTTCACCAGGGACCCAGTCCGAAGACTCTCCCAAGAACATGAATCTGTCAGGTTGTCTAACAATCCTCCCACTACAATGAAGTACTACCTATGTATCCTCTGTGACACGCGGTGCAGTCACTTGTGGTATGTCCTCCTGTACCATTGGTACTAAAGTAGGAACTTCCCCTCTCACTTCCTCTAGAACAATCTTACTCATGGGCTTGTGTTTCATTACATAGTCCTCCTCTAAATATCGAGCATTCGTGCTAACGATGACCTTCTGATCTTTAGGACTATAAAATAAACCACCTTTCGTTCCTCTAGGATAGCGTACGAACAAGCGTACTTCTGTACGAGATTCCAACTTATCAGCATCTCCCTTCAGCACATGTGCTGGACTACTCCTAATCCAAATATGTCTCAGACTAGGCTTATGCCCAGTCCATAATTTTGTGGGAGTAAAGGGTACTGATTTAGATGGTACCAAGTTCAGAATGTACATTGCCGTTTCCAGAGCATACCCCCAGAATGAATCCGGTAACTCAGAAAAACTCATCATCGATCTAACCATCTTCATAAGAGTCCTATTCCTTCGCTCTGTCACACCATTCTGCTGGGATGTACTAGGTGCGGACAATTGGGATTGAATCCCAGCCTTTGATAAGTAACTCCCAAACTCTCCCAAGAGTTACTCACCACCATGATCAAACCGTAGTGTCTTGATGCTTTTACCTTGACGTTTCTCCACATCAGCCTTGAATTATTTGAACCTGTCAAAGCATTCAGACTTGCGGCGCATCAAGTAAATGTATCCATACCTTGAATAATCGTCTATAAAAGAGACGAAATCTTCAAAGCCACCTCTAGCCTGGATAGACATAGGACCACACAAATCAGAATGAACCTACTCCAACACATCTTTGGCTCTATACCCCTTGGGCTTAAAAGGCCTCTTGGTTATTTTACCTTACAAGCAAGATTCGCGAGTTGGGAAGCCCTTCACTACTAATGAACCCAAAGGTCCATCAACTATCAACCTTTGAATTCTACTCAGGTTAATATGACCTAACCTTAGATGGCAAAGATACGTTTGGTTCATTTTCGAAGGTTCTTTTCTTTTATTATGATTAGATGAAGAGTTATTAATTTCTATTTGCATTGTGGGTGTTATTGGTTCAAGAGTATATAAATTGTCAACCAATGTACCAGAACAGATAATCTCCCTATTCCTTTTTATAACAACTCTATCATTAAAGGAAATAGAATATCCATCCAAAAACAACTTAGAAACTGAAATTAAATTCTTTCTAAAAGTAGGTACATAAAGACAATTTCTCAAAACCAAAGTTTTATTCCTATCAAAAGATAAATAAACGTCTCCCACTGCAATAGCCGCCACTTCCGTAGCATTGCCCATGTAGACGGTAATCTCACCCTCAGCTAGTCGTCTGGTTTCATGGAACCCTTGTAAAGAATTGCAGACATGATCAGTGGCTCCTGTATCTACACACTAGGTACCGGTAGATAACACCGCTAAACATGTTTCAACAACTAATGAAAAGATATACCTTTGTTCTCCTTTCGGCGGGGACAATCCACCTTCTAATGTCCAGTCTGCTTGCATGTGAAGCAATTACATTTCGGCTTCTTCACTCCAGCCTGAGGTCCTTGAGATCTAGCCGCCTTCTTTGCTAAACCTTGTTTCTTCTTCTTCTTGCCTTTTGACTTAGAAGTAGAAACCTTTTCAGCAACAAAAGCTTTAGCACTCTGACGAAATAGCCCCTCTACCGCTTAGAGTTCTGTTAGAAGCTCTGCCAATGAATATGTCCTTTTGTTCATATTGTAGTTCAGGCGAAACTGCTCAAAACACCTAAGTAGTGACTGGAGAATGATATCAACCTGGGTTTCCCCATCGATCGCCGCTCGAAGGACTTCCATCTCATTCAAATGAGCCATCATTTTATGAACATGATCCATCACGGGTGTCCCCTCAATCATGGTGGTCATCATCAAGTTCCTCATAGCCTCTTGCCTAGCAGCCTGATTCTAGTGTCCGAAGAGTTCCTTGAGATTGAACATCATGTCATAAGCAGTAGCGAAGGCCTGATATTGATATTGCAGCACATTTGACATAGATGTCAAAATGTAACACCGCGCCATCTCGTCTGCCTTCACCCACTTCTTATAGCGTTCCTTCTCCTCTTCACTAGAATTCTCGCTAGGCTTTTCAGGACAGATCTCAAAGAGTATAAATTTGTACTCCTCAACAGTTAAGACAATGTCTAGGTTCCTTTTCCAATCGATATAATTGGGACAAATAAGTTTATTATCTTTTAAAATAACAGCAAATCGGTTGAAAGCTAGTTCGAAAATTCCTAAGAATCACAATGGTCAAAACATTAGTTTTTAAAATAATATTGATTCCTCAAACAATAAAATTTTAAAAACACCAACACCTCAAAACACCGTGAATTTTGTATGCCACGATAATATGGACATATACAAATTCAATCATTTGTAAGAGGAGGTTTTACCCATTAATTTTATTATCTTGTCAACCTTACTTTTTGGCAAATTAAATTAATAGTTGTTTTCTCTTTGGCCCTACAAATAATAGCAGTGACTCCGATTGGGAGGATACTATTATTTGCATCTAAGTGTACACCATTACACGATACTAAGGCAATTATCTAGGATTATGTCCCTTCTGATGAGGAATATCACACGCTCCTAAATAATTTCCAATAATCATATTTGATCTAGTGATCCTTAAAACAAACTCATCTGATATGGAGAAAGGCACTCAGAGCCAACGCGCATGTTTGTTCGCATCACATGTCAAATTGGTAATGGAGGCCACGGGACTCAAAGATTCCCTCTCTCACTTAGTAATTTAAAATTGAGAAATTTTCACACGCAAGCACAACAAGCATATAAAATAATAAGCAATAAATATGAAAAAACTAAATTTTCCAACTATTATGACTTTTGTTCTCCAGTACGCCTCCAGTCGTGTCGTCACCTCGTCTCCACCTTCCTTCACCATGCTCAAGCCATCTTGAAGAGGATCTGAGCCGAGATAAAAAAAAATTTAGTTTACATCCTTCAATCCTATACTCCACAAAGTAGTGTACATGAAATCTAGATTGAAATAAATTAAAATAACTGGCTAAAGAAAACCGTATTTAATTACAAAAATTAAATACTAATTAGCCTTGTCAACCCCGAGGATCAAATAAATTATTACAATCACACACACATAATCACATATAATCACATTAGCCATGATAGTTGGATCTTATGCCAGCAATCAAAGAGTTAGCCTATGCACATCCTACTATTATCCGACATAAAATTATATATGAAAAATGAATGAAAGTAACCGAATCCAAAACACACATAACCGGAAACCTTAGCTCTGATACCAATTGTTGGTTTCGGTTTACCGTTCGGTTAGATTGCTCTCCATGTCCCCGGATTAAAATTTTTTATTAATTAGAAACAACTCGGATGAAGAGAACCTTTCCGAATGACCATTTTCATCAACGTACTAATCGATTAGAGTGATCGCTTGAACAAAGTTGTTGTTCAAGCAATCTAACTCTTCTAATCGATTAGCCATGGAATAGACGATGATTTGATCGCTGATTTTTGTGTTTCATTTCGGGGTCCATGACAAATAATGAATACGATTATTGAACAAGATGCAAGAATGAACAAAACAAGAATTATACCTCTTGTTTACCACACGATCTTCTAGTGTATTCCTATCCTCTTCTTGGACGTCATGTGGGCGATGGTCTTCCAAGAAACGAAGTCACCAAAGCACCTTCTTCCTTCTCCAAGCATGCGCCGAAACCCTAGAAGAAAGGAAGTTCCCTTCTTCTTCTTTGTTTACACCGATCACCACTCCCTCCTCTTCTTGATGCCGCCGGCCAAAGGAGAAGAAGAATACATCTCCTTTGCTAGCCCTAGCCACACGTCCAAGGAGGGAAAAGAGAGGAGGAAGAGGAAGAAGAATAAGAAGAAACGAAAGCTTCTTTCCTTGCTCCAAAACTGGTCGGCCACCTCTATCTCCTTCCCTTGCTGCCGACGCCAAAAAGGAGGAAGAACTCCTTGTTTTCCTTGCCGCCGGCAACACCTCCTAGCTTCAGGTTTGTACACGCCTAAGAGGAAGAGGAGAGGATGAGAGGAGAAGGAACAAACAACTCCCAAAGCTCCTCTTCCCTTCCCTTGCCGTCGGCGCCACCAAACCCTAGGAGAGAGAGGATGAGAGGAGAGAACCAAGAGAGGCTTAGGGTTGATTGTGATGCCTTGGTTTCATGACTCATGAGGTATTTATAGGTTACAATAGGGACCATGAGGAGGAGTTGGTTTTGGTCTCCTAATGGATCCACAGCCTAATTCATTAATGATAACCCGGTCCACTAAAGGGTTATCATTGAACTACCGCACCAACCACCATAATAATATATGGGCTCCGCCATATTATGTGTACATAATCTGCTCGTGTTTAAGATATCGTATGCCCATTAATTAATTAAATTACTAATAATTTAATTAATTAATATCTAACTCCATGAGTAGTACCACTCAACCTTCTCATCATGTCGGACCAAGTCCATCTGCAGGATTTACATGATGAACTTTATGAGCTCCTCAAGGGGACATCATCATCCTAACACATTAAGACACGGTTTCCTTCTATAATCGACACAACATGTAAATAATATTATTTCCTAATTTACTGAGCCTATTGATTTAACAAATAAATTTCGCCCATTGGTAAATCAAAGAAATAGATATTAAGTACATGTGTCCATTAGTATATGAGGATTAAGAGCATGTACACTATAATATTTGAGGTCTGATTTGATTATATAGTCAGAATAAATCGAATCACCTCTAAGTCGGCCCTGCTCAATACACACAAACTGTACTAGTGTAATTCTATAGTCAAGATAGACTAATACCAAATTACACTACAACTATTCTGATGGTTTGTCCAAACCCATCTCGGTTATGAGCCACTACTTATACTTCACAAGGGACTGATAACATGATCTTCTGTGTGACACCACACACCATGTTATTTACAATATAAAGTATAGGATAATATGCACACATATAACAAATATAAAATACAAACAATGACCATATGATTCTTATTCCAAAATATAGTTGTTCATACAAAAGCTAGGCTTTTAGTATACATCCTAACAGGGCGCTCGAGAGGCTATGCGGGCGCCCTGCACATCATCATTTTGGCTACGTCGTTATTCGTAGAATTGGCCAAACTTTATCCCCTTATGGGTGCCTAGGAGCACTGGGGCACCTGGGAGCTAACGTGGCGCATCCAACCAGCGACCACCAACTCAGCTTCGCCAACTGCAGAGAAATCCCCTCTGGATTCTCAGGCACCTGAGACCTCTCAAGTGCTTGGCTCACGGGCACCTAAGTCCTCTCAGGCGCCCCTGATTGCAGCCAGCTGATCCCTTAAGCCTGCAATCAAGGTTAGTGCAAGCATATAATCATATATTATTAATGCTTGAATGTGTGATAGCTAGAGCTATCTGCTTCTAACTTTAGATTTCAAATGAAATCCCTGGTCGAATCGACGCCTACTGTTCCCTCTTTCGGGGAACGCGTCCCCTCACCTACTCCACTCCGTAGAAGTTATCTTTTGCCAACTGACTCCTCTAGTTGGACTTTTGCTCGGCCTCAAAAACTCTCAGATCTCGAGATGTTCGTTTCTCAACCCATCTCTACTTCTATCCGTAGTCTTCGCTCGTCTAAGTCTTCTGCCCGATCTTCCAGATCAGGTCTTCATGCCCAGTCCACGACTGGGACATCGTGCCCAATTCCTCGAACTAGGTCATCGTGCCCAATGTTGGGTCAAGTCTTCGTGCCCACTCCTCGACCAGGACTCCGTGCTCAACCCTGTAGGTCAAGACTTCGAGCCTAGGTAAACTAGGACTTGTTGGACCTTGGATGGCTAGAGAGGGGGGTGTGAATAGCCAGACACTTAAACTTTCCTCTTCTTTGAACTTTTCTTACTTTCTGCGATCAGGTTAGCAGTGGAAGCAAAACATATACAGAAAGGCAAATATAAAGAGACAGACCAAATCAGCGCTAACACGGAGGGTTTACAAGGTTCGGGGATAACTTGCCCCTACTCCTTGGCATGCTTGTGAGGTGGGTGATCCCTTGATAGTCGGCAGATCAAGCCCCGGAACTCCGGATATAAAAGCCTCCTTCTCGGTGGAGTAACCTCTCCATAGATCTCACAGATGAATGAACTTGAGTACAAGAGATCACGAGAAGAAAACTCACACAATGGATGTAGCAGAAACACTCACCACGAAGACTATACAGAGAGCTCAAACAACCCAGCAAAACTTCTCTTGTTTTTTGTTTGTTCTCCTTCCTCTGCTTCGCCAGCTGCTTGAGCTTCTTAAGCCTCTGCTCACTCGGCGCGTCTACAACCACTGATCATCTCAGTCATCACTGACCCACTGACCTCTACTGGGCTCAGTCCACTGAAAGCACGTCAGCTGAGCCTCAGGTCAGTCACCGCTGCACCAGATAGTTGCCAGCCCGTGCCAGAAGCCGTTGAATCTTGCGAAGGGAAAATGGACAAACCTGACTGAAGCGAAGTCGCCAATTGACCCTCCTTGGTTTGAGTCATCCCTGTCTCACCTGCACACTCAACAGAGGCTTAGCACAGCAAATCAAAATGAATCAGAAGTGAATCAGCAGGAATCAGAGCAGAATTAGACGTCTGACAACGATTTCAAATTAAAGTTATCAGACACTGATCTGTCACCAGACCAATCAGTGAAGATCCTGATCGATCAGGCTCCTGCCTGATCGATCCAGGGAAGCTCTGACAGATCATCTTGATCGATTAGAGAACAAGGATCGGTCACCAAACTGATCCACCAGTTCACTGGGACTTCAAGGCCACAACCCGCAGCTCTTCCTAACCAAAGGAACTTGATCGGTCACCTGACCGATCAGGTTGTGCCCTGATCGGTCAAGTGACCGATCAGGTCACTCCCTGACCGATCAGGAGCCATCCTGATCGGTCAGGATGTCAACAGACCGATCCCTGATCGGTCAGACAGACCAATCAGGTTTCTTGCAGAGATCTTCTGAGATCTCTTTGATCGTTCACCAGAATAATCAGAAGCCAAACAGAAATATTTTGTTCTCGTTCTGATCGTTCACCAGAACGATCAGACACCCTGGATCGGTCACCAGACCGATCTATTAACAAGGGAGCAAGCGCCAACTCTTGATCAGACTCCAGACCGATCCAGTCACTTGGCTGACTCATGCTCAGTCACCTAGCTTCACTCGCTAGGACCCGACTTCACTCATCAGGATTTCTTCCACCTAGCTTCACTCACTAGGACCCGGCTTCACTCACCGGGATTTCCGTCACCCGGCTTCACTCACCGGGGTTTCCATCACCCAGCTTCACTCACTTGGGTTTCCATCACCCGGCTTCACTCACCGGGACTCAGCTTCACTCACCGGGGTTTCCGTCACCCAGCTTCACTCACCGAGATTTCGTGCCCAGTCCCCGACCAGGACTTAATATGAATTTACTGACTCACCTAAACTTAAATCGGTGTCAACACCAAAACAACAATCAGGTCAGATTGCATCAAAAGGACTTTCCTGCACACTTAGCAAATCCATTAGATCACAACATAAACTTAACTTTAAACCCCTTGCTATTATCAAAACCAGGTTCGATCTGGTGCTTCCGGCACCAACAATCTCCCCCTTTTTAATTTATGGCAACCCAATTCAAAAGTTAAGTTGAAAATATATAAACAAGAAATAAGACACAGTTATGCAAATAGATTAATGAAATTTTCTTAAGGCCTTGAGAAATTTGTACATAAACATTTAGCTCTCCCCCTTTATAAGTGATCTCCCTCTTGTTTTTAAAAAATTTACATTTTTTGAAAAAGAAAACCTTGCAAAATTGAAATAGTGCATAAAACTCTCCCTTAATTTGAAATTCTCCTCCTAAAGCTTTTAAAAAATATATAATTTTCAATTTGAAAAATTCTCTAATTTCCTTGAAAAATTTTAAGTATGAGAATGTTCATTATTTTGAAAAAAATAATTCTAAGTATAAATTTTTAAAACAATGTTTTGAAAACTTCTGAGTAAAACTCTAAGTTAAAGTGAAACCAAAGTATCTAAAAAAAAGATTTTTAACTTTAAGTTAAAGTGAAAATATCTTTGAAAAACTAAGTTTTTGAAAAATAGAAAAAGTTTTTTTAAACTTTACTAGGTTGTTTAACTTCCCCCTTTGTCATATATCAAAAAAAAATTTGCATCAGATATTCATTGAAAGTATATTTTTTTTTCTTTTTTTTTGTTTTTTACACTCCTTCCCCCCCCCCCCCCCCCCCCCCCGCCTTTTTTAGAAAAAATTGATTTAAGGAGAAAGAAATTGAGTATAAGAGCTTGTGAGTTTTGAAAACATAAATTTTTTTTTGAAAAAGTAATTTTAAAAAAAATGTCAAGAGATATTTTTTAAGAAAGCAGATGCTAAGTTGTACGTGGCAAACTATGAAATAATTAAGCAATAACATAGAATTAATGCTAGAGATCAGAATTTGAACCAGGTTAATATTCCTATTGAGTCCAAGCATGATTTAAGTCTCAGCATTCAAAAGTAAATAACGGTTCTAAAAGTAAGACAGAGTGAGATGATTTTTGTTTTTATTTTTTTATTTTTATTTTTTCATAAATAGCTTTAACCAGAGGATTTTCAAACTTTTCCAAAACATAGTCTTAAAAAAAATTTAAAATTTTACAAAACATAGAATTTAAAAAACAGATTTCAAATTAAAGAATATTAAAACACGCTCCCCCTCAAATTATGATTCTCTCTCTATTATATTGAAAGTTTGCATATATTTTTTTTTTCATGAGATGATTTTTGAAGGAAACTTTGAAAAGGTTTTCAAAATATTTTTTTAAAAAAAACTTAGTTTAGAAAAAACTTTTTAAAAATATTTTCATTTAACGATTTAAAAAATAAATTTTCTTTTCTCTCTCCTTTTGAAAAAGGTAAAAATATAAAAAACTGAAAAGGGGAAATTCTATTTTTAAAATGACGTTCAAGAGAAATTTTAAAAAATACTTAAGTCTAAAAAATATATAAATATCAAAGCCCGGACTGTAAATATTTTTCTAAGTTAAAATGAAATCAAACAAATTCTAAGTGAAACCCAAGATGACTTTTGCAAAACTTATTTTTCATAAAAAAATAAATTGATTGTCCAAAAGAATTTCTTTGTATAGAAATATTTGTAAAAATTAGATTAAGTAATTTTTGGGTAAGTGAACAAAAAGAAACCTAAAGCATTTAATGAATAAGTTTAAGTACAATGATTTGAAAAATTAAATCTTAGATTGAAAAGTTAAATTTGATTTTTGAAGATTTTGAAATTAATTAAAAAGTTAAATTTGAATTTTGAAAAATTAAGTTAAGTTTGAATTTTGAAAATGTTGAATTTTGAAATTTAAAATTAATTATTAAAGTTTAAATTCTGAAAAATTATTAAGTTAAAATTTTGAAAAATTAAGTTTAAACTTTTGAAAAATTATGTTTAAACATTTTAGAATTTTAAATAAGGTAAAATTTTAAATTTGATTCATTAAATTAAAGGTGAAATTTATTAGATGTGTGGAGTTAGTTGGGTTTAGACTAACCTTTTTAGCTCCTGAGCATCTCACCCATTTCTAAGTGACAAAATATGGAACACTTATATGTTTTGTGAGATGCGTCAAATTTTATCTTTGAATTTAAATTAAAGACTATGATTTGATTGAACCTTGAGTTAGATTCAAGTTTAACAATTAGTAAATAGAAAATAAATTTCAATAATCAGCTTCCAGGTCTTGGCGAGGCACAGGGGCGTTCTAGTTATCGGAGCAACGACCCTTTCCTAGACAAAGCCTTTTAAAAAATTATATTTTCAAGTTACTCTTTGAGAAATCTTGGTCTAACTAGTCGAGGATGTGGCGAGGTAGCCTCGACTAGTTCTACCAGGCTTACAAGATCAAATTGGGTACACCTTACCCTATTTGACTTCTTAGATAAGCTTTCCTAACGTATTATCATCTCGCTTCACCCTAATACTAGGTTGTGCATGTTTCAATCAAGTCAAATCTTTATCTAACCACTTCTTGTCCTAAGCATGGCAATTTATAAATAAACAGATAGGCAATCAAACACTTTTTACATGCATAAAAAAAATTTACCCATCTAAATTTAAGCATGCATCCATATCTAAATTTAACCAAGAGTGATTATGTAAGATATTAGCATCTATTGTAAAAACTAGATTTTCTTATAATCTAAATTTACCCATCTCGGTTGATTATCCTGGATCTTTGGTTCTTCTATCTGTGCATTCATCTTTGTAATGTCTAAACTCCTGACACTTGAAGCATTGGATGTGACTCTTATCCTTTCGTGCTCCAAGAACTAGTTCCTTCATTTGGTGGTGTCATTCATCTCATACGAGTAGGACCCTTATTTTTATAGTGCCCTCTCTCCCTGCATTTGAAACAAATTATGTGATTTTTGAAATTTAAATTTATAATTTTACCTTTTGAATCCCCATTGGGAATCTCCCCCTTGAATGTTGTCGTCTCAGATCTGGACTCATGTTTTGATTCTGGTTCGAATTGGGCTACGAATTTGGGTTCAAACTCTGTCTCGGCTACTTGTGCTTGTACTGAGAGTGCAAGGTAGCTCACTGGAGCTTGTTTTTCTTCGTTCGATTTTTCCAATGATTTGATCAATACACCTTCTAAGACCTCAATGTCGGAAGTCTCTTCATGTAGGTCGATTAGCCTCTCCCAAATCTCTTTGGCGCAATTGAAGGATCCAACCTGCTTCAATTCTTCTTTTGTCAGGCCGCATTGTAGGATTACTGTTGCCTTGGCATCAGTTCCGATTTTTCTCAGTGTTGGTTCATCTAGTTTATCCCAAGCAATTGATGTTCCATCTTTTGTAGGTAATGTTAACCCCATTTGGATTATCATCCACAAATCCAGATGAGCCTTCAAATGGGATTCCATTAGACCTTTCTGTAGGGTTTTTCGGGCCGCGAAAACCGCTTTTTCGCGTCGCAGAAACCCCGAAAGCCCCAATAGAAAGGATCCGAGTGAAGAAAACCATTTCAAAAATTTACGAGTGCTCGTTTACATGCTTCAAAACCGATCTACAACCTAGATCTATTAGAGAAGAGAAAAACTACCTTCGATGCGTGCCCCGCAATTCCCGCTCGCTCCTCGGTTGGTGTCGGATCTCAAGGATGCAAAGTAGCAACCCTCTAGAAGTATCCACACAAGCAAGAGAGTGGAGAGGAGAGCCCAAAAGTGTGCTAGCACTACTTGGGGTCTCGGCAAGATGAGAGGAGAGGGAGAGCAAAACAAAACCAAACCAAGTAAGGAGAAGAATCAATCACACACCCACAAAAAACTCCTTTTTTTTGTGTTTAAGTGGCAGGCCACTTAATGGCCATTATTGGCCATTAAGTGGCCGGCCACCACCTTTGGTAACCCCCTATTTGAATTCAAAATTCAAATGGAGAGGTTACTTAGCCTTGATGATGATGCCAAGTCATCACTTGGTCAAGTCAAGGTGATGTGGCTTGAGTCAAGTCAAACTTGCCTCTTATGGACTTTCCATATTTAGCCAAAGTCAAACTTTGACTTCATTATTCTCCCATGATTAGATTCATCCAACACTTGGATCAAACTCGAGTCCAACTCAAGTTGTCTAATTTGAGTCAAGTCAAACTTGCCTTTTAAGGACTTTCCATATTTAGCCAAAGTCAAACTTTGACTTCATTACTTTCGGTCCATCATATGGACTTATTCTCCATCTATTGCTCTATGTGTGTGACCCTATAGGTTCTTGTAACGTTGGCAATGCCCTTAAACCTATTTAAGGACATAAGCAATGAGAGGTATCTAGCAACACATCATTGCTACCCAAGTTACAAGAATGTCGAGATCCAACATCACCATTGTGACTAATAATTGTGACCATCACAATATGTGACAACGTCCTTCTATCCTCGATATCTAGATTGATCTTTCATGAGGCATAGACTGTGTCATCCTCAAATCAATCTATATGTCTTGATCTCCAAGTAGACTCACTATAATCAAATAAGCTCAATATCTAATATTGCCTTATTTGGGCATGGCCATGCACTTAGTGGTCTTACTCTATCAAGAACGAAGATATCACTCCCATCATATAGGAGGGATAGATCCCATCTACGTTACTCACATCCCTCCGCATAATTTGTTACAAACCCAGTAATCACCTTTATAGTCCACCCAGTTACGGGTGACGTTTGACGAAGCCAAAGTACGTAACTCCTTATGTAGGGAACTATGGTAACTTCAGGTCTAGGACTATAGTCATACTAACAGTTACATGAGAAAGTATATGACACTCATATAACGATCCATGATACTTTCTCATGGCGGGCCATTCAGTATACATTCTCTAATGTATACACATGTGTCAACTTGATATCTCATATCCATGACTTGTGAGATCAAGTCATCATGTTGACCTACATGCTAGTCTCTATGCATTAACATTGTCCTTGAATGTTAATACTTGACTAGGAATAATTAAGAGTAGTGTTCTCTATATCATCTCACTATCGATTCAACTAATCGATTGATATAGATAAGAACCTTCTACTCAAGGACGTCATTATACTAAGTTATTTGGCACCAATACACATAAGTACAATAACCATAAGAAATGCCTTTATATATAAGAGAAATATATATACAAGAATATGATACAATGAGTCCAAAAAGTAATCATCATATGATTGGCTCTAGGGCTCTCACTAACACTTTCCAGCATCTGAAATTCTCTCTAGAGAATAAAGGTGGATGGGCATTATTCCATTCATGATGGGCTATTCAAGATAAATCTCGCACACAAGAAAAACAACAATGAATGTACCAAGACATGGTCTTGAATTAGTAGTGCGGGAGAAGAAGGAATAAATTTGCTCGAATTGGGATAGCACGAATTTCAAGAAAAAAAATTAAAATAATAATAAAAAATTTATGACAAATTTTTTAAAAAATGATCATTATATCAATTTTGACTTATCGTGAAAATATAAGAATTGAAAAAGGAGAAAAATGATCGCACAAATACTTTTTATTTGAATGAAAAAGCGAAAAATCCGAAAGAAAATGCTCGAAAGGTGGTTTCACCAATTCAGAGCATCCTGCTCTGATACCACTTATGGGATCATTGTGATTGATAGAGGGGGTGAATATCGATTACGTATTTTCGGATAAATTAGATTCGACGCAGCGAAAATAAATAAGTCAAAAATACGGTTAACACCTTGATTTTTACTTGGTTTAGAGTTTGTGACGGCTCCTACTCCAAGGCCCATGGTCCTTGACCATTTTTGTTGGGAAATACTATAATTCGTAAATGGAGTACAAGAATAATGATTAAGTACAAAAATGAAAATTATACCAATGACACTTAAAGGAAGAATTTCGTTGTAGAAGCGGTGTGTCGTCGATCTTGAATTTCTTGGGCACAGAGAACTTGAGCGCGGAAGATTTATCGTTGAGATTTCTAGAGCTTGAATTGATGTCTGGAAGCAAAGGGGTGAAACCCCTTTTATACTGCTACTCGGGCACCTGAGAGGCTATGGGGGCGCCCTCCACGTCACTGTTTCGGTCGTGTCGTTATTCGCAGACTCGACCAAACTTTATCCCCTTCTTTGGTTCCTGGGA
Organism: Boesenbergia rotunda; assembly: GCA_024364735.1. NCBI lineage: Eukaryota > Viridiplantae > Streptophyta > Magnoliopsida > Zingiberales > Zingiberaceae > Boesenbergia > Boesenbergia rotunda. Next base: position 39,169 of record JAGFNQ010002368.1, on the reverse strand, counting down.
GCACTAGGGCGCCTAGGAGCTGCCGTGGCGCATCCAACCAGCGACCGCCAACTCAGCTTCGCCAACTGCTGAGAAAACCCCTCTGGGGCGCCTGAGTCCTCTCAGGCGCCCCTGATCGCAACCAGCTGATCCCTTAAACCTGCAATCAAGGTTACTACAAGAACATAATAATATATTATTAATGCATGAAAGTGTGATATCTAGAGTTGTCCGGTTCTGACTTTGGATTTCAAATAAAATCCTAGGTCAAACCGACACCTACTGTTCCCTCTTCCGGGGAACGCGTCCTCACCTACTCCACTCTGGAGAAGTTACATTTTGCCAACCGGCTCCTCCAGTTGGACTTTTGCTTAGCCTCCGAAACTCTCGGATCTCGAGATGTCCATTCCTCGACTCGTCTCTACTTCTGTCGGTAGTCTTTACTCGACTAAGTCTTCTGCTCAATCTTCCGGATCAGGTCTTCATGCCCAGTCCTCGACCAGGACTTCATGCACAATTCCTTGAACCAGGTCTTCGTGCCCAACCCTCGATCAGGTCTTCATGCCCAGTCCTCGACCAGGACTACGTGCTCAACTCTGCAGGTCATGACTTCATGCCTAGGTAAACTATGACTTTCCTACACACTTAGCAAATCTATTAGATCAAAACATAAACTTATCATTGAACCATTTGCCATTATCAAAACTAGGTTCGATCTGGTGCTTCCGACACCAACAGATTTCGTTACCCTAAGGGTGGTGTCCGTTTTGATTCAATATCAAGGCTAGATCTCTAATGATAAATTTTTTTATGTATTTTAAGTTCACCTGTCCTTTCGATGGCACTCTTTAGTTATGTCTAAAATTTGAAACAAAGGTTTTAATCATAAAGATATGAGATCAAAATTGTTAATTATATCTTTAACCAATTTTTCGATAGTTAATATGTATGTGAATAAAAGTTATTTTGGTATACATATGTTAATCAAGAAGCTTGATTTGACTAAGCAAGCAATATGACCGTCCCAACAATGACATCATTGTTCGTGGATAGTTGAATTATCGAAGGAATAGTATGTAGAATTTTGTATTTAATCCTTGCATTCTTACATCATGTTTACTATTCCTTGATATATAGATATGGATATTCATTTCTAAACATTTAATAATTTTATGCTATTTATTAAAATCCAGCAATAATGTTAATGGAAAATCCAATTATGTCTTTACTTGCAAACAATATTTTGACCAGGGAAAACTTTCCTAAGTGGAAGAGCAACATAAATATCGTGCTGGTTAGTGAGAACAACAAGTTTATTCTTACAGAGGAATGTCCACCTGTACCACCCGTCAATGTCGCTCGTACTATTAGGGAATCATATAACCGTTGGATTGCATCCAATAATAAGGCTAAGGCATATATGCTTACTAGCATGTCTGATGCACTAAGAAACAAGATGGATCCCAAGGAGTTGCTTTTGAGCAAGCTCATCATGAGACCACAAGAAAATACACGAACACTAGAATGGTCCCTATCACTCATGTTCATGATCATGTCATGCAGATGGCGAATTATTTTTCTCAGGCTAAGATGCATGGGGTTGTAATTGATGAGGGCACACAACTGAGCATAATTTTGAATTTGCTCCCTAGTGAATTAATCCTGTTTACCAGTAACTACATTATGAATAAGCTGAATTATGGGATGACTTAGCTGTTGAATGAACTATAGACTTTTGAAGCTATCTCAGGATTAGTGAAGACCAAGGCTGAAGCAAATGTTACCGAAAAGCCCGATTCTTCAAAAGGCCTAAAGAAAAAAAAGGGCTAAGAGTGGAAAATCTGGTAGTAAATCAAAGAAGCCAATAGATGGGTCTAAGACCAATAAACCCAATTGCAAGAAGGCTGAGAAGAAGCCTAAAGGAAAATGTTTCCACTGTGGTGTAGATGGACACTAGAAAAGAAACTATCCAAAATACCTCGTAGAGATAAAAGAGAAGAAGAAATGTAAATTTGATTTACTTGTCTTAGAAGCTAGTTTAGTAGAGGATGATTGCTTTTTCTGGATAGTTGATTTGGGAGCCACTAATCATATTTGTTCTTCTATGCAGCTATTTAGTTCTTCGAGGGAACTTGCTAACGAGGAGTTGACACTTAGAGTTGGCAATGGAGTATTAGTTTTAGTCAAGGCAGTGGGAGTCGCCCATTTAAATCTTGAAAATAAATATTTAGTTTTGAACAATATTTATTTCATTCCTGGATTCTGTAAAAATTTAATTTCTCTTTCAAAATTGCATGAACAATTATTTAGTATTTTATAATAATACAATTTCTATTTCAAGAAATGGTCATGAAATTTGTCATGCATGTATGGAAAATGGGTTATATGTCCTTAAGCCTTGTGAATGTTTATCATTAAATACTGAACTATTCAAAGTAGTTCATCCAAAGTCTAACAAAAGGCAAAAGCTTGCAAATAGTAATGAAACATATCTATGGCACCTTAGGTTAGGTGATATCAATCTGGATAAGATAAATAGACTAACAAATGATGATCCTTTGAGAGAGTTAGTTGTTAACACTCTACCAGTTTGTGAATCTCATCTGGAAAGGAAAATGACTAAGTGACCTTTCTCGTCAAAGGGAGATAGGGCCAAAGAACCACTTGAGTTAGTGCATTTTGATGTGTGTGGACCATTGAATGTACAAGCACGAGGAGATTATAAATATTCGTCACATTTATCAATGATTATTCAAGATATGGATATGTTTATCTAATACAAATAAAGCAGAAACTTTTGGAAAGTTTAGGGAGTTTCTTGCTGAAGTTGAAAAGAAACTAGGTAAATCAGTAAAAATCCTTCGATCAAATCAAGGAGGTGAGTACCTTGATACCGACTTCAAGAATCACCTAACTGAGAAAGGGCTTATATCCCATCTCTAATCTCCTAGAACTCCGCAATAAAATCGCATTGATGAAAGAAAGAATCAGACTTTGTTAGATATGGTCAGATCCATGATGAGCTATGCCTCACTGCCTACATCCTTTTGGAGATACGCTTTACAAACAATGGTCTACATTTTAAATGTTGTGCCATCAAAATCAGTCCCTAACACCCCGATAGAAATGTGGAATGGAAGAAACCTAGTTTACACCATTTTCGAATTTGGGGATGCCCACCTCATTGTTGGTGCTGAAAGCACTAGGTCGAACCTGATTTTGATAATGGAAAAGGGTTCAAAGTTAAGTTTATGTCGTGATCTAACGAATTTACTAAGTGTGCAGGAATGGCCTAATTAACCTAGGCACGAAGTCTTGGCCTGCAGGGTTGAGCACGAAGTCCTGGTCGAGGATTGGGCATAAAATCCTAGCCGAGGGTTGGGCACCGAATGTTGATGCAGTCTGGCCCTGATTGTTGTTTTGGTGTTGACATCGATTTTAGTTTAGGTTGATTATGATGATTATGATGAAGTCCTGGTCGGGGATCAGGCAAGGGATGGAAAATCCTAGTCTGGAGGGCTAGGTGTTGAAAAGTCTTGACCTGGAGGGTTAGGTGTGAAAAATCCTAGCTTAGAGGGCTAGGTGTTGGAAAAGTCCTAATTCGGAAAGGTTGGGTGAAAAGTCCTAGCTTGGAGGGCTAGGTGAAAAGTCCTAACATGGAGGGTTAGGTGCAAATTCCCATCCTGGAGAATTAGGTGAAAAAGTCCTGGCTTGGAGGGTCAGGTGCCTAGCTTGGAGGGCTAGGTTGGATAATGTTCTAACTCGGAAGGGTTGGGTGAAAAGTCCTAGCTTGGAGGGCTAGGTGAAAAGTCCTAGCTTGGAGGGCTAGGTGAAAAGTCCTAACTTGGAGGGTTAGGTGCAAATTCTCAACTTGGAGAGTTAGATGGAAAATCCTTAGCTTGGAGGGCTAAGGTGGATGGAAACTTAGCTTGGAGGGTTGAGTTTGAGTCCCTGGATCGGTCTGGTGATCGATCAGGGATTTTGGCACGCTGCTCCTTCGTGGATCGGTCGGGTGACCGATCCAGTGATGACTGATCGGTCGGGAGACCGATTAGGGAGCACACAGTGAGGTTGGGAACCTACTTTGCTGCTCCTGATCGATCTGGTGACCGATCAGGGAGTATGCATTTCACCCATTGACTGGCTCCTGATCGGTCTGGTGACCGATCAGGGAGCGAGCAGTGAGGTTGAGTTCCCCTGCTGAACTGCTCCTGATCGGTCTGATGACCGATCAGGTTCACTGTGCAGATCGTTCCGGAGAACGATCAAGCGTCGCAGGTTCCTCTCTATGATCGATCAGGACGGAGCCTGATCGGTCTGGTCAGGTTCTGATTGGTCTGGTGACCGATCAGGAGGCTGCCTGATCAGTCCGGTGACCGATCAGAAGGCTTAGCCTGCGAAACTCAGAAATCGCCCAATATAAGGGTGGATCGGTCCGGTGAACGATCCAAGACCTGGGATCGGTCTGGTGATCGGTCCAGGAGAATCTCAAAGAAATCACGATTTCTAATTGAGCGTTGGGGATCGATCAGGATGAAGCCTGATCGATCTGGAACCAGCCTGATCGGTCTGGTGACCGATCAGGAGGCTCTCTGATCGGTCCGGTGACCGATCACTTTAATTCAAATTGCATTGTCAGACGCTCTGATCGCGTCTGAACTCAACCGATTCGCTGCCACTTTCCTCTGATATTTGATATGCTGTTTGATTTGCTGCTCTAATACTCTGAGTAAGTTTTAGGTGACAGGGGAGGATTCAAACACTCAAGGAGAAGTCAAAGAGAGATTTCCTTGGAGCAGGTTTGTCCATTTTCCCATCTCAGGTTGCAACGGCGAGCTGCAGACTGGAGCGGAGACTGGAGCTTGACTGAGGGAAGCTCAGTGAGTCCAGAGATAGCTCAGTAGAGGCTGGCGTTGGCAGATGAGTAGCTGGGAGCTACAGAGATGTTGTCACCTTGTGAAGAATCAAAAGGGCGGTGTATAGCTTCGTGGAAGCAGGTCTTGCGAATGTGTTGTTCTTGCCGTGCCTTGAGTTCTCCACAACTTGCTACTGTGTTCTCGCGATCTTCATCACTTTTTGAGCAAGCAATTGAGAAGCAACCATCTTTTACTTGAGCCTTGAAGGAGGGAACAAGAAGCTTGGAGTCCGACAGTGGGAAGACACGGGGAAGGGTTCTTGCGTGAGATCGCCACTGGGTGGAGCTCAAGGAAGCTTGCTGTGTTCTTGTCCTTGTCAAGGGTTTGAGTAAGATCTTTCTTGTAGTTTCATTGAGCTTAAACACTTATATTTGATTGAAACGCTGTGGAGAGGTTTCTCCACCGAGAAGGAGGTTGCTGATTTATTCGGTGATCACCGGGGCTTGATCTGCCGACGATCAAGGGATCGCCCACCTTAAGGGCACGCCAAGGAGTAGGGGCAAGTTATCCCCGAACCTTGTAAACCCTCCTGTTAGCGATCTTGGTAGCTGTCGACTGTTAGTTTTCATCTCTGTTTTTGTTTACTGCATTGCTCTGCTATTTTCTTGCTTCTTCCGCTGTGCTGCTGATAGTTTGAGTGCAGAAATATTGCTAAGCTCTTCAAAGGAAAGTGTTGGCTATATTCACCCCCCCCCTCTCTAGCCATCTCGTTCCCAACAAGTGGTATCAGAGCTTGGTGCTCTGTTTACGGCTTAACAACCGAGAGTTCTCAACAAGATGGCATTGAGAGAAGGCTTCTCCACCACCCGACCTCCATTCTTTGATGGTGCCGACTTCCAATATTGGAGATCAAAGATGGAATACTATTTGAAGATGGACATCCATACTTGGTTCGCGGTGAAGGAGGGATTCACTCCTCCTAAGGATGATGAAGGCAAAGAACTTGAGTCATGGAGGTGGACGGCCGAACAAACAAGGAAGAGTGAAGCCGACGCGAAGGCGGTTGTCACTCTACAATGTGGCATGAACAAAGACCAACTCATCAAGGTTGGTCCCTTCACAAGTGCAAAAGACTTGTGGAACAAACTCATAGAGCTCCATGAAGGCACCCGAGACTCTAGAATTGCCAAGAGGGACTTGTTCCTCAATCAACTCCAAAATCTCTCCATGAAGGAGAATGAGTCGGTAAGTGAGCTCCATAGCCGGTTCAAGGAAGTCCTTAATGGACTTCATTCAATTGATGAAAAGGTCGAGAATCGCGACCTTGTGAGGTATGTCTTGAAAGCATTTCCAAGGAATGCTTTGTGGTCATCCATGGTGGATGCCTACAAAGTATCCAAGGATTTATCTATTGTAAAATTAGATGATTTATTTTGTGAGATGGAATTGCATGAAATGGCTAACAAAGGCCCCAAGGAGAAGGGGATTGCTTTAGTTGCAGGGGATCGAATCACTAAGAAGAAGAAGGAGAAGAAGAAGGAGAAGGAGGTCTCATCTTCTTCATCTTCTTCCGGATCCGAATCCGATTCCGAGGAGGATGGCAGCGGCTCTTCTTCATCCGAAATGGCCAACTTTGTGAGGAGGATGATGCGAAGAGACCGACGTTTCAAAAGGAGAGGTAACACTAGTGAATTCAAGCTTGATAAGAATAATGCATCTTGCTTTGAGTGTGGTAGGAAAGGGCATTTCAAGAATGAATGTCCGAAGCTTAAGAAGGAGGAGAAACCCAAAAGAAAAGAAGAGAAATCCAAGAAGAAGAAGAAGGCTTTGAAGGCTTCTTGGGATGAGTCATCCTCTAGTTCATCCGATGATGAGAAGGAGGAGAAGAGCACAAGGCAAGTGGCTCTCATGGCTCTTGGAGAGGAGAGCAGTGAAGAATCTTCAAGCTCCTCAAACGCGGCTTCATCATCTTCGGATGATGAAGAGGTAACTTCTCCCGAGCTTGAAAAATGTTATAGAGCAATTGCATGTTTAACTAGTATGCTTAAAAAATCCAAGAACAAAGTTAAAGCATTGCAATTGGAAATTGATCAATTGAAAGCTTCTAGGGATGATAACATTGATGATTTACATGTTGAATTACTAGAAGATGAAATTAAATCATTGAAACATGAAATTGAAACTTTGAAATCCTCTAAGGTTGAGGAAATTAGTGATTTGCATGATAATGTGTTAGTAGAGGAAAACCAATCCTTGAAGAGTGAAGTTGAGAAACTCAAGAATATTCTTGGGAAATTCTCAAACAGCTCTAAGACCCTAGACATGATCCTAAATGCCCAAAGAGCGGTTTACAATAGGGCCGGTATTGGTTACCGCCCTAAGGAACCCTCATTTGTATCTCTCATGTCTAGGACTGACATGAGACAATCTAGGACACCCAAGACTCAAAAGAAAGTGGTCAAGGCATGGGTGCCTAAGTCATGTTTAGTTGATGCATTAGGTCCCAAGGTTTGGGTACCTAAGACTTCTATTTTTCGAATTGTGTAGGTTATGATTGAGGGGGAGCATCTATCAACTTGGTTTGTTGATAGTGGATGCTCCAAACACATGACCGGGGATAGATCATTGTTTACCACATTTCACAAGAAGAGTAGAGGTAATGTATCATTTGGTAACAATGGTAGCCTTAAGGTCATAGGAATAGGAGACATTCAAATATCCGAATGTCTTAGAATCTCAAATGTCCTTCTAGTCAAGGGGATGAAGTTTAATCTCCTAAGTGTCAGTCAATTGTGTGACACGGGTTACACAATTGACTTCCAACCAAGTCAATGTCTAGTTAGACAAAATGACACCTTGGACACGGTACTAGTAGGAGCAAGAGTAGACAATATTTATCAAGTTTCTTTTAAAAGTGCTACTAATGCTCTTGCTAAGTGTTTCATGTCAAAAGAAGAAGAGTCCACACTTTGGCACCGGAGGCTAGCACATGTGAACACGAAGAACATCCGGAAGTTGGCCAACAAGGGACTAGTTCGAGGCTTACCAAGCATCAAGTATGAAAAGATAAATTATGTGATGCGTGTCAAATGGGTAAGCAAACAAAATCTGCACATAAAGGTAAAAGCGCTGTAAGTACTTCCAATGCATTAGATCTACTTCACATGGATTTATTTGATTGTAGGACTATCATATCATTGAATGGAAGTAGATATTGCTTTGTTATCATTGATGATTTCACTAGATACACATGGACTTACTTTTTAAAACATAAGGACCAAACCTTAGATATTTTTATTTCTTTTTGTAGAAGAGTTGAAAATGAGAAATCATTAACAATTAAGACAATAAGAAGTGATCATGGAGGTGAATTTCAAAACCAAAGGTTTCTAGAATTTTGTCAAGATAAGGGTTATAGACATGAGTTCTCTACTCCTAGAACACCACAACAAAATGGTGTTGTAGAGAGGAAGAACCGTGCTCTTCAAGAGGCTGCACGAAGCATGCTTAATGAGTACTCACTCCCGAGTTACTTATGGGCTGAAGCTGTAAATACAGCTTGCTATGTGCAAAACCGAGTTCTCGTCCATAGGTTTTTAGGAAAGACTCCCCATGAACTTTGGTTTGGGAAACCACCTACAGTTAAACATCTTAGGGTGTTTGGTTGTAAGGTGTTCATCCTAAACACCAAGGATCACCTTGGAAAGTTCACGGCAAAGGCTGATGAAGGAATACTAGTCGGGTACTCCCTCGTTAGTAAAGCCTACCGAGTCTACAACATTAGTTGAGGAGTCTTCTAATGTGGTCTTTGAAGAAATTCCCAAATCACCTGACCAATCAGAAAATGTAGAAGGAGTTCAACTCGAACTTAAGAGACTAAGTTTGAATAATTCTCCAAGTGTTGTTGATGGTGATGAGTCTGATGACGGTGAGCCTAGACAACCCATTGATCAGCCGGATCCTGAGGCTGAACTTGTGTCTAGTGAACCCGTTCAAGAAGCACCACCAACACCAAGACAAACGAGATTAGCCTCTAGTCATCCCCAAGACCAAATCGTTGGAGACATCCATCAAGGGGTTAGGACTAGATCATTCTTCCGGAATGAGGCTAATGAAGTTGCTCTAATTTCCGAAATTGAACCTAGAAAAATTGATGAAGCATTAAATGATCCCGATTGGATTATCGCGATGCAAGATGAACTAGGTCAATTTGAGAGGAGTCAGGTTTGGGACTTAGTCCCTAGACCTAAGAAGACCACCATTATTGGAACCAAATGGGTCTTCAAAAACAAATTAAACCACAAGGGAGAAATCATTAGAAACAAGGCACGCTTGGTAGCCAAGGGCTACAGTCAAGTTGAAGGCCTTGATTATGATGAGACTTATGCTCCTGTGGCACGATTAGAGTCCATCCGATTGATGCTTGCATTTGCAGCACACCGTGGCTTCAAATTATTTCAAATGGACGTCAAATCGGCCTTCTTAAATGGTTTGATTAAGGAAGAGGTCTATGTCGAACAACCTCCGGGGTTTGAGAGTACCGAATATCCAAACCACGTGTTCAAGCTCAAAAGGCACTCTATGGCCTTAAACAAGCACCCCGGGCTTGGTATGAGCGGTTGTCGACATTCTTGATTGAAAAGGGCTTTGTTAGAGGTCAAATAGACCCTACACTATTTCTACGAAGAGATGGTGACAATATATTTGTAGCTCAAGTATATGTCGATGACATAATTTGTGGCTCAAATAATAAGGGCTATTTAAATGAGTTCATTGGACACATGGAGAGTGAATTTGAGATGAGTCTAGTGGGAGAGTTGACTTTCTTCCTGGGACTTGAAATCAAGCAAACTCGCGATGGTATCCATGTGCACCAATCAAAGTATACACATGAAATGCTTCGAAAATTCAATATGAGTGATTCGAAAGAGGTAACCACTCCCATGGCCACAAACACTAGATTAGACAATGATGAGAGTGGTAACCTGTTGATCTAACTCAATATCGAAGCATGATAGGTAGTTTGCTATACCTCACAGCTAGTCGACCAGATATACTATTTGCTGTAGGTATGTGCGCTAGGTATCAAGTGTGTGCCAAGGAATCTCACCTAATTGCTGTTAAGCGAATTTTGAGATATCTCAAGGGTACAATTGGTGTAGGTCTTTGGTATCCCCGTACCGAATCTTTTGATTTGATGGGCTATACGGATTCTGACTACGCTGGATGTAAGTTGGACCGAAAGAGCACTAGTGGGGGCTGCCAATTCTTAGGATCGTCCTTAGTAAGTTGGTCGAGTCGGAAGCAACATTGTGTTGCTCTTTCCACTACCGAGGCAGAATATATCGCCATGGGAGAGAGTATATCACAATTGTTGTGGATGATCCACACCTTAGAGATTATGGATTGAGTTACAAGGGTGTGCAAGTGTTATGTGATAACATTAGCACAATTAACTTAACCAAGAATCCGGTCCATCATTCTAGGACAAAACATATTGAGGTAAGAACACCACTTCATTAGAGATCATGTAGCTAGGGGGAACATCATACTCTCACATGTGGAGTTAAGTCAAACCTAGCTGACATTTTCACTAAACCACTTCCTAGAGTGAATTTAGTTTCCTAGACGGAATTGGGATGTGTCGCTTCATGATGTTCAAATTGCGGTCAAAACCTTCATGATGATTTCGAAATTTTTGGGAAAATTGGGTACCTTTGGGATCTACACAAACTATAAGGTTTAACAAAACGTTTTTGCTTGCTAGATATGGGGTGAGATGTTAGGTTTAACTCAATTTCTCAAAATGTCATTGC
>JAGFNQ010002368.1:0-27411 GCA_024364735.1 Boesenbergia rotunda | reverse complement strand
GTTTCCATATCATATCCTTCTCCAAGTAAACAACTTTTCATCCTTGTATTCTTCCTCTCTTCCCCTTTCCTTTTCCCATGTTGTATCCTCCCAAGTAAGCAATTTCATCCTTCTTTTCCTCCATCCACTCCTCTCCTATCTCTCCCTTCTCCTGTTTTCGTTGCTGGGAATAAATAGAAGCACAAACCTATAGGTTCTAAAGTATATTTTTACAATTAAAATTTGAAAATTCCAAAATAAGCTCAGCAAATTCATCATATCAAAGTAAAATCTGTTTAAATTGAAAGATAAAGTGAACTATATATAGTTCTAAGCTCAAATCCCTTTTGTTATGTTTGCTACTTGAGCTGTATGCTATTATTCAGTTTATGCAACAAATAAGTTGTACACTAATTATAGAAATTAGGTTAGTTTAATTACCTTTGATGCTCCATATTGATTTAGTATGATTATGTTTCCCTAGATAGTGAAAAGGTTTGTTAGTGTGGACTGCAAAACCTGGATTTAAATAGGAGCATATTGACTAAAACTATTGGTTACAGTATGTTTAACATGTAATGCAAGACATAAGAACAGAATGTCCATGCGATAATAAAATGGAAGAAGAAAAGATGCAACTGTGATTCAGGGGTGCAACAATATTAGCAGTGGCAGCTAAAAGGAAATGGTGCCAACTGCTCTTTTAGTTTAACTATCATGACAAGCCGTTTTCTTCTGGAAAAATCACTTAGAATCTCTAAGCTCTAATTATTTGAGTTAGTGGTGGTAATATTGTGAAGTTGAACATGGGATATATTCCTCCAGAAGTATGTGAAGCTGGAAGGGAATTAGGGAAGAGAAGAGGTAGGGAGAGGAGCTTGAAATCATTACTAGACAATTTATAGATAATTTTGTTTGTCTTGTAATGTTCCTTTTCTAGTAACTTTCTCAGTTAGAAATTGGTAGAACACACTAATACTTTTGTAATTGAATCAGTCATCGTTCTGTGGCTTTTCCAGGGAGTTCTTTCTGAGTCTGGTGGATCCGAATCTGACCGTATTTTTTCGATTGCCACTGGCATGGTTGATTCTAGTAAGAGCAGTGTAAACAATGGAAGATGTGAAGGTGTACTAGCAATGGACGAGGAATGTGAGACATCTGTGGCCTCTGTCGAGGAACAGTTGAGGAAAGAAATGACCGTATATGAGGTTGGTTTCTGCTGAACTTTACTTCTTTGCTTTCTGAAACCTAGCACTTCAACGAGGAACAAGTTTCACCTTAGTATTTGAGTGATGATGATTTGCTTAATTGAATTCGGCCATTTCTCTTATATTTTTGACACATTCTATTCCAATGTGAATTTAAATCTCCAACCATTACATAACAAGAAGTTACGAGGTTTCCGCCTGACCTCAATGCTTTTTGCATACCCAACTTATCCAAGAATGTGCCTAAACAATCACCTCAAAGTGTTATTTGTAAATCTCAGTTGTAGACATTTCTCTTACGAGCACAATCTCCAATCAGTGAACTTATGGAACCTAATTTTATCAAGTTGTATTAGTATACCATGCTAGTTTGACCACAATGGAAACTGCATATGCTTCTTGATGCAATCATTAATTTGGTTGGAGGAATACCTACCTAGCGAATCAGTGTAGGAGATTCTTCTATGACATTTGCTTTTCATAATAATGCATAGAGTTATTTTTTAATATTAGATGCAGATTATCTCACAAATTTCTTCGTTCAGAAATTCATTGTAGGGATGCTCACCAATTTTGTCAGTATGCCGGTGGATAGAATACATAACACTCTGAAGGTAAATGGAGCAAATAACTTTCTCATGATAACTCAATCCCTATCTTTTCCAAGGAGTCATGACTCATCCTGGCTCCACATTATCATCAGATGTTCTGCGTAGCTGAACCTTCGTACGACAAGTCTCTCCAACAATTACAGGGCTTCCTTTCCAGCCTAGTAGTCGAAGAAAAGCTAGAACTGAGAGAAGGGATGTACTTCCTGAAGAAGCAGCACTGATTACCATGCATGCATCTACATCTCAAATAGGAAAGCAAGATCACTCATTGATTTTATTTGGTTTTGCTATTGTTCTGTGCTGTAATATATACATGTATCTGCTATTTCCTTTTAATTTCTTATATCTCTGTTATTGCATTATCCAACTTTATTAATGTTATAATCACAAGGGATCCTTATTGGAAGCAAAGGAAAAGAAAAATAAATTATTAGTTCTATACGGGAACCCATAAGTTAGTTGCACTAATTATCTCTGGGAAAAAGAAAAATTTAATGATTGAACATCGTTGAAGCTAGCGTCCTCTTTGACTGCGGGCTACGGTGCAACGGTAAAGAGCTTATGTAGTTAATGATGCCAGGTTGATTAATCTCCTCTAGTGGAAAGAGAATTTTAGGACACTGATTGTAGAGTAATGTAGAGTTGGATATCTCAGAGATAGTAGGAAAATCTGTAATTACGTTGAGATATTTGGGATTGAATATTTCAAATTTAAATCGATCTTGGAAAGGTGGTAGGTTTGGTTTTCGTTCGATCTGAATTTAAAGTAATAATGGATTTATATCAATCAAACTGAGGTTGCCTCCAAATGTGCGAATTAGGGATGACAATTTCATCCGAATTCGACGGAGAATCCGACATCCGACCCGAATGGAGGAGGATATGGAGGGACTACTAATATCCGATATCCGACCCGAATACCTGATTAAATAAAAAATACATATATACATTAAAGATTTTTCCCCAAAATCTACTAATAATTTGTATTAATGTTAGAAATAGATTATATATATGTTTAATTTATTTTTAAAATTATAGATATATATTTTTTAACTTTAATGTTAATTATAATGTACTTTTGTTCAATTATATAGTAGGATAGAAAGAAAAAAAATTATTAGTATACAAGATATCCGATCCTTTAATGGGTATGGATATACCCGATGGATATCCGATACCCGATGGGTATGGGTACGGAAGATATAGAATCCGACCCGAACCCGACCCATTGCCATCCCTAGTGCGAATAGCCAGAAGAAAGCTGGAGTATTGCCAAATTGGGGAGAGCACGGCCGTTAGCTCTGACGATGCAATGCAAAATAGGTGGAACCGTCATCTTAGCAGTCTTTAGTCTCGACCTCACAAGTGTACAGGGGAGGTAAATCATGATTTTATTGATGGAGTAAAGCGCCTGGGGCCGAAAGAATATAAGCTAGCAGATCATATTTTTATTCCGTGTGCGACTGACGACTCTCAAACCTGAGACCTCCGATGTAAATAGTCAGACACCTTACCAAACGAGTCAGCTCAGGAGGGAAATTTTCTTTTAAAAATACATGTTACGAAGGACCGTTAGCTCCGACGAGAAAATAAGGTTGGTTGTTGGCTTGTTAATCTCCTGAGAAAAAATTTAGAAAAATCAAAATAATCGAACGGATTGAATTTTGAAATTGGATTCAGTTAATTTTTGATTTTTATTTTTTTTAAACATTCAGTTGAATCTTCCATTAAATCAGTTCCATTTCTATTTTAAATTTTATAATTCGATTAAATCAAATAAATTAAATAAGATTATTAATTTAATTATTTTTATTTAAAAATATAATTAATTAAATAAAATTTTATTTTTTTAATTAAAAATCAAATAAAATTTTAAAATTTCGATTAATTCGGTCGTAAACCAAATTAATTGATACTTTATCGGTTCGGCCGATTCGATTTTCATAGAAAATTCGGTTGGTTCAAAAAAAATCGTTTTATGTTGGTGCCGGAAGTACTGGATCAAACCTGGTTTTGATAATGACAAAGAATTCAAAGTTAAGTATGTTTTGTGATTTAATATGTTTTACTAAATGTGTAGGAAGTCTTGACTTGCAGGGTTGAGCACGAAGTCCTGGTCGAGGATTGGGCACGAAGTCCTAGGCGAGGGCAGGGTACCGAAGACTTGGCCGAGGGTTGGGCACAAAGACTTGGTTCGAGGAATTGGGCACGAAGTCCTGGCCGGGGATTGAGCATCGAAGACCTGATCTGGTAGATCGGGCAAGAGTCTTAGCTGAGCGAGGACAACGGACAGAAGTAGGGACAGATCGAGGTACGAACGTCTCGAGATCCGAAAGCTTCGGAGGCCGATCAAAAGATCAACCGGAGGTGCCGGTTGACAACAGATAACTTTTCCAGAGTGGAGTAAGTGAGGACGCATTCCCCAGAAGAGGGAACAGTAGGCGTCGGTCTGAGGATCGGAGAGCTTCGGTTGTCAAACATTCATTCATTGCATATATCTTGTATGTTTTGGACTAATCCTGTGTTGCAACTGAAGAGATTAGAGATCAGCAGCATCCAGGGCGCCCGAGCACAAAGGCGCTCGAGAGGTCTTGGGCGCCCCAGTGTGTAAAACTCAGCCTAGGCGAGACTGAGTTGTCGGGTGCCTATTGGATGCACCACGTCACCAACACAGGCACCCCAGAGCACTCAGGCGCCTGAGAAGGATAAGATTTGGCTTCGTCAATTGATCATGACACGGCTAAAGCGCTGAGTTGGGGACGCCCCTATGGGCACCCGGGCGCCCGAGTACTTGTATAAAAGGGGTTTCGAGGCCCAACTCTAATGATTAAGTTTTCACATCATCCACTCTCAAGTGTGCTGCTCTGAAGCAATCCAGAAACGCCAAAATGATACTCCGACAATGCCGAGCTTTCTTTTCAGTTTCTTCAAGTTGTTGGTATATTTTACTATTTTCAATTTGTACTTTGAATTGCATATTTGTAACTTCATTTTGCGAACTTATAGAATTGTCCAACGTAAATGGTCAAGGACCATGGACCTTAGAGTAGAAGCCGTACAAACTCCGAATCAAGTAAAAACAAACTTATTAGCGTTTGTTTTGACTTGTACTTTTTATTTCCACCGCGTTCACTCTACTTAAATCCGATAAATTTTTCGAATCGATATTCATCCTCCCTATCGATCTCATCGATCCAACAATTGTAAGTACCCCTGGTTGATTTTGATGTGATCAATCGATTTAAGTTAGGTTCTGGTGTGTTTAATCCCTCTGCTAAGTGTGCAGGAGCTTAGGTGTGGAGGAAGTCGAGCGTAAGACGTAGCGGACAAGAAGGATTGTGCGGGGAAGTGAGCCGACGGGCTCGGTACAATCCGAGGGACGCGGAAGCTGCAGAAGAGTACGCCAGTGGAGCGAGAAGGATGTGCGCGATGTCCAAGGGATGAGAAGCCGGGAGGAAGGACGCTTGAGGGGCGAAAGGACGGAGTCGGGTAAGCCTAACTCCGATTGGCTGGAAATCACCCAGAAGACAAAGAACCAAAAGACTGGTCAGTTTGACCATGTCAAACATGACGCTCGAAAAAAGAAAAATTTAATTATTGCTAAGAAGACTCGATCCCAAGATCTCACCTAAGATATGTTACCATGGTTAACACTTGGGATAGCTGGTGATGACAACATGCAGCTGCCGATGTTACTACTTGAAGATTACAACAGTGAAGTGTAGAGCAGAAGAAAAAGTCTTAAAGGATAAAACCTTATCCTTTAATCAGATACAATGGATGCAGTTTAATCCCATCCAAGATTAACCGTTCAGATTACATCCATGGATCAACGGCCAAGAGAAAATTCCTCAATAATCAACAATCCAGATTTATTCTCTTAGGCTATAAATAGGGTTAGAGTTTCAGCCTTTTCATTCATTCAATTAATTCATTCTTGTAAACTCTCTAAAATTCTAGCGTGCTATTTTTGCAAGGCTTCTCCGCCACAAGAAGATTTTTATTAAGCGTCCACTGCCCTGGAAGCAACGTTCTCAGTTGCGACCAAGTTTCTTTTTTAAAGACGAGTGCCTCCACTTTCATATTTTTTTTACCATCTATTCACCCCCTCTAGCCGGTCCAACCTGATCCGACAACAAATAGTATCACAGCGGGTTACTCAAATTCGGTGAAAACACCAGTTCAGCAGTTTTTCGATTTTTTTTAAATTAATCAGAAAAGGTATTCTTGTCTATTTCTGATATATTTTTTAATCACATATTTTTGTTGGTGCTTGGATGGCTAGAGAGGGGGGGGGGGGGGTGAATATAGCCAGACACTAATTTCTTGCTCTTTTAGGTTTTCTGCACTTGAAGGTTAGCAACAGCAAAGGAAACAAAACAAAACAGAGAAATAGAATTGCAGAACCTAAAACCCTAAACTAAGCACAAGCTTAAGACGCTACCAAGGAGGATTTACAAGGTTCGGGGATAACTTGCCCCTACTCCTTGGCGTTCCCGATCGTCGGCAGATCAAGCCCCGGAAAACCGGATAGATGAATCCTCCTTCTCGGTGGAGAAACCTCTCTACACAATGTCTTAACAGATATGAGATAAAAGCACAGAGACAACAACAAGAAAGCTTACAGAGCACTTCGGACAGAGGAAACCCAAGAACTCTACACCGAGCTCCACTCAGCACAAACCTCACGCAAGAACTCCCAGCTCTTCGTGTCTCCTCGCTGATGGACTCGCCAAGCTCTTTTCCTCTTCCAAGCGCTCAAATCATTCAAGAGTCAAAGTATCAGAATGTATGCTTCAAGGTTCATAGTGATTGCCAAAGGATGATCAAGTGTTGCTTCAACAGAGAACTCCTTTCTCTTCATCGCCAGCCAACACTTAACCCAGCTGCCCAATGCCAGGTCACAGACGCTCCTCTGCAGCTCCTAGCTGCTCATCTGCAACTGCCCAGCTACCCTGACCTCTCCTGGACTCCTTGAGCTCTCCTCAGCCGAGCCCCAGTCAGCCCCAGGTCAGCTTCTAGCCGTTGCCAGCAGCGCCCGTTGTAACCTGCGATGGAAAACTGCCAAACCTGATGTAGCAAAAGACACCAGTTGACTCTCCTTGAGTGTTTGAATCCTTCCTATCTAACCTGCACACTGATCAGAGGCTTAGCAAATGGGTATCAAACAATATCAGCAGTGTATCAGAGGAAATCAGACGCGATCAGAAGTCTAACAGCGATATCAAATTAAAGTTCAGCTTCTGATCGGTCACCCGACCATCAGAGAGGACCCTGATCGGTCATCGGACCGATCAGGTATAGTCCTGACCGATCAGGCTCCAGCCTGATCGGTCCACAGTGAGAAACTGGAAATCGCGGACTCCATGTGATCGATCATCCTGACCGATCACAGATCGTGGATCGGTCACCGGACCGATCCACAGCAGTGCTGGGATTCCCAGCCTTCGCAGGCCAACTCTCACTGATCGATCACCCGACCGATCAGGTTGTGGCCTGATCGATCTGGGGACCGATCAGGACACTCCCTGACCGATCAGGCTCCAGCCTAATCGGTCATAATGAGGAACTCGCGATATTTGATCGGTGCAGCAGACCGATCAAGAGTTTCTCCCCAAGGCTACTGACCTCTCCCTGATCGTTCACCAGAACGATCAGGAGCTCAACAGAAACCTTTCTGTTCTCTCCCTGATCGGTCACCAGACCGATCAGCCTCCTCTGGATCGGTCACCAAACCGATCCACAACAGGAGTTCGTGCCAATCTCCCTGATCGGTCACCAGACCGATCCAGAGGCTTCCAATTCAACCCTAAGTCAAAAGAACGAGCTCCCTAGCCTTCTCTGAATCGTGCTCAGTCCCCCAGACCAAGACTCCGTGCCCATCTTCACTCACCGGGACTTCATTTAACCTAGCTTCCCAAGCTAGGACCTGGCTTCACTCACCAGGACTTTCATCCAACCTAGCTTCCCAAGCTAGGACCTGGCTTCACTCACCAGGATTTCACCTAGTCCCACTAGGTGTGCCTAGTCCCACTAGGTGTGCCTAGTCCCACTAGGTCTTTTCTCATGCCAGCGTACGATCTCCCAGATCCACCTGGACTTCACCTAGTCCCACTAGGTGTGCCTAGTCCCACTAGGTGTGCCTAGTCCCACTAGGTCTTTTCCCATGCCAGCGTACGATCTCCCAGATCCACCTGGACTTCACCTAGTCCCACTAGGTCTTTTCCCATGCCAGCGTGCGATCCCCCAGATCCACCTGGACTTCACCTAGTCCCACTAGGTCTTTTCCCATGCTAGCGTGCGATCTCTCAGATCCACCTGGACTTAATCCGAATTCACTCAACCAAACTTAAATCATTGTCAACACTAAAACAACAATCGGGACAAACTGCATCAACAGTTTTTTGATTCTCGAAGTTGCTGCAACACCACTCGAGATTTCTCTTACTTATATCTCTTCCCACACTGCTAATAGGGATGGAAATAGGCTAGGCGGCCTGTCAAGGGCCTGTGGCCTGGCCTGTTAAAAATTAAAATAATAAACAGACCCTTTTGAAAGCCTGTTTTCCTTATCAGGCCAGGCCCAGGCTCAATATTAAGCCTATAAAGCCTGACAGGCCGGCCTGGGTCTGTTAAAATTATATTATATAAATTACTAAATGTCAAAATAGTGTAAAATTAGAGGTTTGATCCCTTGACCTGCTAATAGGGATGGAAATAGGTCAGGCGGCCTGTCAGGGGCCTATGGCTTGGCCTGTTAAAAATTAAAATAATAAACATGCCCTTTTGAAAGCCTGTTTTCCTTATCAGGCCAGACCTAGGCTTAATATAAAGCTTATAAAGCCTGACATGCCTGCCTGGGCCTGTTAAAATTACATTATATAAATTACAAAATGTCAAAATAGTGTAAAATTAGAGGTTTGATCCCTTGAACTCCCGCCCAAGAAGATTTTTATTGAGCGTCCACTGGCTTGGAAGTAACGTTCTCAGTTGCGACCAAGTTTCTTTTTTAAAGACGAGTGTCTCCACTTTCATATTTTTTTTACCGTCTATTCACCTCCCTCTAGCCGGTCCAACCCGATCCAACAACAAGTAGTATCACAGCGGGTTACTCAAATTCGGTGAAAACACCAGTTCAACAGTTTTCGATTTTTTTTTAAATTAATCAGAAAAGGTATTCTTGTCTATTTCTGATATATTTTTTAATCACATGTTTTTTGTTTCTCGAAGTTGCTGCAACACCACTCGAGATTTCTCTTACTTATATCTCTTCCCACACTGCTAATAGGGATGGAAATAGGCCAGGCGGCCTGTCAGGGGCCTGTGGCCTGACCTGTATTTGGCCTGGCCTGGCCTGTTAAAAATTAAAATAATAATCAGGCCCTTTTGAAAGCCTGTTTTCCTTATCAGGTCATGCTCAGGCTCAATATAAAGCCTATAAAGCCTGACAGGCTGACCTGGGCCTGTTAAAATTACATTATATAAATTACTAAATGTCAAAATAGTGTAAAATTAGAGGTTTGATCCCTTGACATGCTAATAGGGATGGAAATAGGTCAGGTGGCCTGTTAGGGGCCTATGGCCTGGCCTGTATTTGGCCTGGCCTGGCCTGTTAAAAATTAAAATAATAAACAGGCCCTTTTGAAAGCATATTTTCCGTATCAGGCCAGGCCCACAATATAAAGCCTATAAAGCCTGACAGGCCGGCCTGGGCCTGTTAAAATTACATTATATAAATTACTAAATGTCGAAATACTGTAAAATTAAAGGTTTAATCCCTTGACCTCCCGCCCAATCCAACACTTATCTACACCCACCTAACCAACAGATCACAAATCTATTTTGATTATATCCTACGTATTTTATATATTTATATTTTTATTTTATCTCAATATCAACAAAGCAAACCCTATTTTTCCACCCCCACTCGATGCAAATGCGATGAGTAGTTGAATACCCTTTCGGCTTTCCCCCTTTCTTTCCTTCTTCACTGCGCCGCCTCCACTGCCACTTCGATTTTTTGCTGTTGCACGGCGTTGTAAGCCTCATCGGCATGACGACGTCACCCTACTCTGCTCCATGTCACCCTGCTCTGCTCCGCGTCGCTTTGCTCTGCGTTTGTTGCAAGCCTCAATCGCGTCGCCTGCTTTGCAACTGCAACCACAGCATCTTGGAAAGAACGGAGTGAGAAAAGGTTGGACTTTCCCAGTCTTGGATGAAATCTCTGCTCTCCGAATTTAGTCTATAGGCTTTGCTTTAGGTTTAATCAACTAAGTTTAGCTTAGGTCCTTCTTATTCTTGTTCTCTTGTTCAAGTTCTTCTGTGCGTAGGTGCCTGCTGCAAGCCTCAATCACTCGTCGTAGCTATTGCAAGCCTGCAACCGCATCACCTGCAACCATATCGCCAGAGCTCCTTGTTGTTTTGTTGGGTTTTGGATCTGTCTTAAGTATGTCTCAAGCCTCAACTCTCAACCACATTATAGATCGCTATTATGATTGAGTTTGTATTTTATGGAAATATACATCAATGGTAGCATTTTGAATTAGATTGTCTATTTCTTGCCCATGCTAACAAACAACATTGAATTTTATATTACAGGTCTAGTTAATGTCATCTAACTTTGAGAGTGAAACAATGTCATCTACTTCTGCTCCTCCCAATGTTAATGAGGTTAGTCAACCAACACCAACACCAATGCCAACAGATTCAAGTCAACAAACTAATGATCAAAATGATGGAGATGATAGTGTCATCAAGAAGAAGAGGCGGAAAACCTCACCAATTTGGGATGAGTTTGATCAAGTTGAAAATTCTGAAGAGGTAAAAGCTATTTGCAAGTATTGCAAACATGTATTCTCTTACTCTGGAAAGGGAGCTAGCACTGCGCATCTCTGGAGACATTCCAAAGTTTGCTTACAAAGGAGGTTGCATCTTGCTTCACAACAGAAACAACCCATCATTCCATTTCAACCTTCCAATTTGAGTATTAATCCATTTGTGACCCCGGGTGCTAGATATTCTAATGAGAAGATGAGACAAATAATTGCTACTGCAATCATGGTACATGAGCATCCTTTTAACATTGTTGAGGATGAAGTTTGGATGTGGGGCTTTCAGTATGCAAATTCTGAATTTCAAAAGATTTCTCGCAAAACAGCTAGAAGTGATTGCTTAACTATTTATGAGGCAGAGAAGAAGCAATTGAAGGTCTTGTTACAAAGTGTGAGCAAGATCAGTTTGACTACTGATATGTGGAGATCAAGTCACCAAGTAGCCGAATACATGATTATCACGGGGCACTTTATTGATGTTGGATGGAATCTTCAAAAAAGAGTTTTAAGTTTTGTGAAAGTGTCTGCTCCAAGACGTGGAATTGATGTGGCAGATGCTATTTTCAAATGTTTAAAGACTTGGGGAATTGAAAATAAGGTGTTTTCAGTGTCAGTTGATAATGCTTCCTATAATGATTCATGTCTAAGGGCTCTTAAGGATAGCATATCGGATAGTAGTTCATTACCTGCTGGTGGTAGCTTGTTTCATGTCAGATGTTGTGCACACATTTTAAAATTATTGGTGCAAGATGACCTTGGTAGAATTAAGGACATTATTTATAATGTTCGTGAGAGTGTCAAGTATGTCAATTATAATGATTCCAGGCTAAAAGCATTTTGTGATATTGTTGAGCAAAAACGTTTGAAAGAGAAGAAGCTGATCATTGATTGTCCAACAAGGTGGAATTCTACATATAAGATGTTATCTGCTGCATTGAAGTTCGAGAGTGTCTTTCCTGCTTACAAGGAACGAGAGTCACACTATAACTATGCACCATCAGAGAAGGATTGAAAGAAAGTTGAGATGATTTGTAAACTTCTAGAGGTGTTCAATTTGGCCTCTCATGTCATTTCAGGTAGTGATTACCCTATTGCAAATTTATATCTTCCTGAAGTTTGGAGAGTGAAACTAGTAATTGACAATGCCATAGAGAATGATGATTTCTTCATGAGAGACATGGCAATTTCAATGAAGGAAAAATTTGACAAATATTGGGGGGAATGCAATATGGTAATGGCCCTCGCAAGCTTTTTGGATCCTAGATGCAAATTATATGTTATTAATTATTGTTTTCCTTTGATTTATAAACCTAATTATGTGGCTTTTGAGAATGTGGATAAAGTGATAAACTGTTTACAATTAATGTATGATGAGTATGTTGACAAGTATAGGGGAGAGACACTTACTAATCAGGAAATTGGCATTAGTGGCAGCAATTCTACCTCCAATGCTACTAGTTCTATAGTTACTGGATTTGACCAAATCATGAATATTGTTCGTGAAAAGCAAGCAATCCCTCAAATGAAATCAGAATTGGAAGTTTACCTTGAGGAGGGTGTTTACATTCCTGAGGGTAGTTCTAGCTCCTTTAGTGCCTTGGAATGGTGGAAAAATAATAGCATCAAGTATAAGATATTATCTAAAATGGCTACTGATGTATTAGCTATTCATATTTCAACAGTAGCATCAGAGTCCACATTTAGTGTTGGAGGAAGAGTTATAGATGAATATCGTTCCAGATTAAATGAAGATTCAATTGAAGCACTTATTTGTGGTGGGGATTGGCTTCGCAACAAGTATGGTTTAAAGAAAAAACCAAAAGTATGGTTTGCAATTATTGTTTTTAATTGTTTAGATATTATCTTTTTCTTATAGTTATTATTTGTTAAATTGTGTCATGATCTAATAATATATTTGATTTCTTATTCTTTAAGGTGTTCGAACAAGAAGAAGAAATTACATTGAAGATTTGATACTTTGCTCAGAAAGATCAACTTCACTTTGTCTTGGTTTGAATTGTTATATGTTGTTGTATTTGGATAATTTGAATTTTAGATATTTTGTCTCTGTTGTGTGGAAGGTAAAATGCTCTCTGTTATGTCTTTGTTATGTTCTTTGTTATATGTTATTTGAATTGTTATGTGTTGTGTTATTTGTGGTTTCATTGGGTGTGGAAGGTAGTATGTTCTTCCCTGTAGTGTCATACATATCTCTTTGTTTTGGGATAAACATAGCTTATTGATAATGCGATGCTGTTTTGTATAACAATGTTTAGAATGAGTGGAGACAAATTTTCAACAGAGCTTCTGTTACAGTGTTCTCAACACACAAGGATTTTTTTATTGCTATTGTTGGTGGAGAATTTTCATACAGTGGCCTGCTGCTAGAGCATGCTCTAATTTTGGAGGCAATAAAACCGCTACTCCAACAGTTTAAGCATGTGAATTCTTCATTGAGAATTTGCATTCTGAATGCTAATCTAACAACTGTGCATAGGAATATTTTGGAGGTAATTTCATTTTTTTTTTCATTATTATCTATCTTCTTCATTTTTCATATGAATTAATCATTTATTTATTTATTTATTAAAATTAACTTCTATGTCATCAATAATTCCAGGCAGTTGCTAGGAATGGTGGCTTTTCAAGCATCATTATGGAGAATATTGTTGCTGATGGAAACATGAACGACTTCATCAATGTTGTAGATATTGTGCTATATGGTTCTTTTCTTGAGGAACAAATCATCCCTACTGTTCTTATACGAGCTATGTCTCTGGGAAAGCTGGTTGTTGCTCTCGAGCGGGGCATGATTAGCAAAAATGTAAGTAGACATTTAGACTCCTCTAATTATTTTGTTAGTTATTATCTTATTTGCAGCCAGTGATTGCAAAATTTTTTATGATTTAGGTTGACAATGGGGTAAATGCATATCTTTTCCCCAAAGATAAAGTTGGCATGATGACTGATGAGTAAGATACTACTCGATGTGGTTTCAAATGGAAAATTGTCTCCATTAGCTCAACAAGTTGCATCACTAGGAAAGGAACGTGCCAGAAATCTAATGGCATCTGAAACTATTCTAGGGTATGTTTCGTTGTTGGAAAAGGTTCTCAATTACCCATCAGAAATTGCAATTCCTAAACCTGTTGAAGAGATTCCTATAAGACTACAAAAAGAATGGCAATGAGATCTTTTTGTGAATGTAAGAACCATCAACAATCTCAATCTAAGCATTAGAAGTTACCAAATGTTGGACGAGCTTGAGAAGCCACTGAATCATGGCAGTTTTTGTAATACTTCTGCAGATTCTGTCAAAATATTTTCCTCTATAGTGTGGGAGGATGAGAAAGAAATTGAAATGGTGAATGCCAAAATACGGATTCAAGAAGAAGAGGTGAGAAATTGAAATGGTGAATGCCAAAATTGAAATGGTGCATGAAGAGTTCATTTCATCAGTCTTAGGGTTACAAATCAAACAAACTAAGGATGGAAATTATGTACATCAATCTAAATATGCAAAAGAACTAATTAAGAAATTTAAAATGGATAACTCTAAAAGTATAAGCACCCCGATGGCCACAAATGTAAAAATAGATAGTGACCCTGAGGGTAAACCAGTAGACCTAAAACTTTACAGAAGTATGATAGGAAGTCTACTATACCTGACAGCCAGCAGACCTGATATACTTTTTTCAGTAGGAATGTGTGCTAGGTACCAAACCTGTGCTAAGGAAACCCACTTAGCAGCCCTAAAAAGAGTTTTAAGATACATTAAGGGCACCCTAAACGTAGGGATTTGGTACCCTAGAACTTCATCCTTTAAGTTATCAGGATACTCTGATTCTGATTATGCTGGCTGTAAATTAGATAGAAAAAGTACAAGTGGAAACTGTCAACTTTTAGGAAATAGCTTAGTAAGTTGGTGCAGTAGAAAGCAACACTGTGTTGCTTTATCAACAACTGAAGCTGAATATGTAGCCTTAGGAGAGTGTGTAGCTCAACTCCTATGGATGATGCATACTCTTAAGGACTTTCAGCTAGACTACAATCAGACCCAAGTCAATATTGACAACATTAGCTCGATTAACTTAACCAAAAACCCAATACAACATTCTAGAACCAAACACATAGAAGTAAAACATCACTTTGTAAGAGATCACGTAGCTAGGGGTGAAATAGTCCTTAAGCATGTAGACTCCAAGTCCAACCTAGCTGACATATTCACTAAACCCCTACCTGAATCTGAGTTTAGCTCACTAAGAAGGCAGTTAGGGTTATGTTTAGTAGAATAGAATCATTTGGTTTTTGGATTTTCAATTTTAAATTGAACTTAAAATGTCTTTTAAAATGTTTTTTGTTAAAAATATTCTTTAACTTTAAAAAGTTTTTTTACTTAGTTTTATTTCAAAAACTACCCCCTTCAAAACTAGGGTTTTTTTCGAAAATGGACTTAGCCTAGGCTCTAACCCTAGAACTGCATGCACCTATAGATCTAGAAGCCAGCATCTCACAAGCACCTTAGGGCACTTTTTGAATAATAACCTAGAAAGGGTTGAGATGCTTAGGTCTTTGCCTTAACTCAAGATGCTTTAAGTCAGTGCATCTGCAGCAGTTGGGGCACTAAATACAAACTGAACAGCAATCAAGTTAAGTGTCAAGTTTAGACAATCTAACTTGAACAGCTCACTTAACTTGACTAACCCTAGCCAAAACTACTGTTTATAACAGTTAGTAAGTAGCTAAGTGGGTTAGACAGGTCCCTAAAGGATTAACCAGACTTAGGTCTTATTTTGATTCAGTACAGCAAATGCTCTATTTAAGTATTGCAAATTTTGTTTCTTTTTTTTCTTCTGCATTCTTTTTGATATATGTCAAAGGGGGAGAGTTGGAAAGGAAACAGGAAACACAATTACAATTTTTTCTTTTCCACAGTTTTTTCAAAAAGTTGAACTGAAAAATTGGTATAACTTTATTTCTAAGCTCTGAACTATTTTTTGCTTAAAATGATTTTTACTTAATGTCTCTAAGTTTGAAATTTTTCCAAAAACTGAAAATTTTCTAAAGTCTGAAATTTTTTTTCAAAAATGAAAATTTTCTAAAGGTTCCCAAACTAAGAATGTTTTTTTTCGAAAAACTTAGCAAAAACTGTAGAGATTTCCTAACTTATTATCAAAACATGAAATCTTCTAAGTATTTCATTCACACCACCTGTTTTTGAAAAACCTAGGGGGAGATTTCTTCTAGGGGGAGGGAATCTAACTTAGGATTTTAAATTCAGCACTTTTTTCCTTAACTTTTTGAACTAGGTTGCCATATATCAAAAAGGGGGAGATTGTTGGTGCAGTATGCACCCAAGTCAAACCTGTGTTTTGATATTGGCAAAAAGGTTCAAAAGTTAAGGGTTAATGGTTGTCTAACGAGTTTCTTGAGTGTACAGGAAAAGCCCTAGTGAAGGAATGCTAGGCACTGGCGAAGGACTGCCAGACAGGACAAGCCCTAGCAAAGGACTGCTAGGCACTGGCGAAGGACTGCCAGACAGGACAAACCCTAGCGAAGGAATGCTAGGCACTGGCGAAGGGCTGCCAGAAGAAAAAACCTAGCGAAGGGCTGCTAGGCACCAAGCGAAGGGAAGCTTGGTAACTCAAGACCTGGCGAAGGACTGCTGGGCAAAAGTCCAACTGGAGGATCCGGTTGGCACCAGGTAAAACTCTCCCGAGAGGAGTAGGTGAGGACGCGTTCCCCTCGAGGGAACATTAGGCGTCGGTTCGACCTAGGGCTCCATTTTGGAGATCCAAAGTCAGAACCAAGACAGCTAAGGCTGTTTTAACTAACTTATTATTTGCTGTTTTGGACTAACCCTGGATGCAGGACCGAAGGACTGTGTTTCTGCAGCTCAGAGAGCCTCAAAGGAGTGAGGCCGTAGCTGAGCAAGGCGCCCCGGATGTGTCGGGCGCCCCAGAGTCAACCCAAAGTCAGCAGAGAGGTAAACGCCCCGACAGCAGCCGCATGTCGGGCGCCCCGCGTGTCTCGGGCGCCCACTGTGCCACGCCACTGAAGGCGGCTGCAGCTCACTCTCGCGAAGCCTCGGTGATAAAGTTTGACCGGTCAATCGGGCGCCCCGTGCGCGTCGGGCGCCCCAGTCAAATACAATCCCGAAGATAACGAGATCAGCTTTGACTAGAGCATCGCCGGATCTGCAGCCACGTGGGGGGCGCCCCGAGCATGTCGGGCGCCCCCTGCCCTATATAAAGAGGGCCTCGACCCTCTTCAAAGTACAACCAATTCCTTCGACAATTCTACGCTCTTCTGCTTCCACGACACGCTCCAGAAAGCTGCCAACTCAAGCCGACGACGTCCCGCTGCTCCAGAACTTCAATCTTCACCGGACGTCGGTAACAAGAGTTGTATTTAAGTTTACGAGAATATTCTTATTATTATTTGTGTGTAAACTTTTGCGAACTTATAGAATTGCCCGCAGAAAACGGTCAACGACCATGGGCCTTGGAGTAGGAGTCGACCCAGGCTCCGAACCAAGTAAACCTGCTGTGTTTGCGTTGTTGTGTTCTCTTTTATTTCCGCTGCGCACCCGCTCTTTTTAAATCCGAACGAATTGCGACATTCACCCCCCCTCTCTCGCATTTCTCGATCCAACAAAATGGCCCAACAAGAAGGATACAACACTGTCTGTCCTCCTCTCTTCTCGGGAAAAGATTTTATCTACTGGAAGAGCCGCGTGGAAGTGCACCTGAAAACTCAGGTGGAAATGTGGATCATTATCCAAGACGGTCTGGAAATTCCAAAAAATGCTCAAGGCGAACTTTAGGGATACACTGAGTGGGACGCTACCCTGAAGAAGAAGATAGAAGCTTACGCCAAGGCGACACAAACTCTCCAGTGTAGCCTCACAAAAGAGGAGCTTAACCACGTCGGCCCCTTCAACAGTGTGAAGGAACTTTGGAACAAATTGATCAAGCTTCACGAAGGGACCTCCGACACGAAGATAAGCAAGCGGGGCCTACTTCTAAATAAACTGTACAACATAAGGTGCAAAAAGGTGAAACTGGTGCACAATTACACGCACACATCCAGGAGTTGATGAACGGTTTTCATGTTATTGGCCACAAGGTAGATAACCGAGATTTAATACAGTATATACTAAACTCTTTCCCAAGAAATATTTTGTCGGCATCTATGCTAGATGCTTACAAAGTTTCAAGGGACCTTTCTAAAATAAATTTAGATGAATTATTTTCTGAACTCAAATTACATGAACAAACTAATACTACTCGAGTTGAGAAAGGTATTGCCTTTGTTGCAGGTAAAATTAAGAAGAAAAAGCCGCAACCAAAACCTGAGTATGACTCCGACTCAAAATTTGACGAAGACGACTTCAACTACATCGAGCTAGTCAAGATGTTTCAGAGTGTGAACAAGAGAAACAAAAATCAAAAGAAAAAGAAATTGATTCAGTCACAGGATGATCCGACTGGACCAAGCACGAGCCAGAAAAGCAAGACGGAGATCACCTGTTATGGGTGCAACAAGAAGAGCCACTTTAAATCAGAGTGTCCCAACTTTAAGGAAGCGAAGAAGCAACGGAAAAAGAAGGCGCTCCAAGCAACATGGGACGAGTCATCCTCGGAAGACGAAGAAGAAGAACCCCACTCGAATCTCTTCGCACTGACGACATCAGAAGTGTTGGGGATCGATGCGCCGGCTAGAGGGGAGTGAATAGCCGATCACCCACTTGATTTGCCAATTCTTTCTACACGTGTTAGAGCGCAACGGAATACAAAATAAACTAAAATTAACACAAAGGAAGACAAACCAATTTAACGTGGTTCGGAGATAAAGCTCCTACTCCACGGCTATCCGTAAAGTGAACGATCCCGATCCGTCGGTGGATGACTCCCCGAAAAATCTCCGGCTAGCTCGCGTCGCTCCTTGTGGGTGGAGAAACCTCGCCACAAACTCCTGACAACACCTAAGCAGTTGGAGATTACTAATAAGCTTTACCCAAGCTTATTTCGTCAACCTTTGCTCAACCAAACCGAGCTCTCTTAAATAGAGCTCGACCTTGAAATAGCCGTTACTAGTCGACTGGTGCCAACACCAGTCGACTGGTCCACTTGGATTTGAACGTTACAGCCTAACGTTCGAATTTCAGCCGACACCAGTCGACTGCTGGATCTTTCTGTGTCCAACACCAGTCGACTGCTACATGCAGCAGTTGACTGCCCAAATCCTAAACCTAGGGTTTCAACCCCGAGTACAGTCACTCAGAACTCGTCCTCGCCCGACCAACCTAGACCTAGCCTTTTAGCCTCCTCCATCAGCCTTGCATCCCTCGGATGCCTCCCCATCCTTCACGCCTTGCCTTCTGGAGCTTCCTTCGGCCTCGATCCTTGTTGTCGAGTCTTTCTTTGCCAAGATGTCACTTGGACTTTTCTCCTTTGTTGTACCTATATCCTACATACTCACAATGCATATCAAATATAAGGTACCTTTGCCCAAATATCAAAATCCAAGGTACCTAGATTGCTCCAACAAAACTCGACACCGAGTCCAAATTTGAAGCAGAGCCGGAAGAAAGCCACGGAACCGAAACAATCACCATGTCAGAAAATGGTCAACTCATTGTAGGTTTCCCTGAATCTGAGTTATATGATTTTATCTCTTATCTATCACGTAAGTTAGCTAAGTCCAACGTCTAGGTTAAGTCTCTCCAAAAGGAGGTAAAAGCCCTTAAGGAGGAGGCTAACTCAAGTTCATTGACTGAGACTGTTCAGGAAGAAACCTCAACTCAAGTCCAATAACTTGAGGAAGAGAATTCCTCCCTAAAAACTCAAGTCAAGAAACTTAGAGTTGCCCTAGAACGGTTCACTTCAGGTTCCAAGAATCTTGATATGATTCTTGAAAAATATAATACCGTTCTTAACTGATCCGGACTTGGGTATAGAACAACTCACGGTATAGATCATATTATTCAATTTTGAACCGTACTAACACCCGAGTCGAAGTATGGGTCCATAAACTTAGCTTGACAAATCAAGCAGGACCAAATCACTACTGGATTCCCAAGGACAAAATTCATTTCCTAGATAGTCCATATCGAAGCTTTATTCCAGGGGGGGCCTAATAGAAAAACTATTTTCATTATTAGATTATTTCTTTTGCATGCTTGTAAAAAAGTGCTTGAATATTTGTCTATTTATTCTTCTACAAAATTGTCATGTTAGGAATAGAAACGGTTAGATAAGGACCTAACTTGATTGAAACTTGAGACTAGACCAAACATGAGCCCGAAAACCAAGACGGAGATCACCTATTATAGGTGCAACAAAAAGGGTCACTTTAAATTAGAGTGTCCCAACTTAAAGGAAGCGAAGAAGCAACGGAAAAAGAAGGCACTCTAAGCTACGTGGGACGAGTCATACTCGAATGATGAAGAAGAAGAACCCCACTCGAACCTCTTCACGCTGACGACATCAAAAGAACTCGATATCGAGTTCGAATCTGAAGCAGAGCCGGAGAAAAGCCACGGAACCGGAACAATCTCCATGTTGGTTAATGGTCAACTCACGGTAAGAGATTTCCCTGAATCTGAGTTATATGATCTTATCTCTTATCTATCACATAAGTTGGCTAAGTCCAACGTCCTGGTTAAGTCTCTCTAAAAGGAGGTAAAAGCCCTTAAGGAGGAGGCTAACTCAAGCTCATTGACTAAGACTGTTCAGGAAGGAACCTCAACTCAAGTCCAATAACTTAAGGAAGAGAATTCCTCCCTGAAAACTCAAATCAAGAAACTTAGAGTTGCCCTAGAGCGGTTCACTTCAGGTTCCAAGAATCTTGACATGATTCTTGAAAAATAGAAGACCGTTCTTAACTGATCCGGACTTGGGTATAGAACAACTCACGGTATAGATCATATTATTCAATTCTGAACCGTATTAACACCCGAGTCGAAGTATGGGTCCATAAACTTAGCTTTGACAAATCAAGAAGGACCAAATCACTATTGGATTCCCAAGGACAAAATTCATTTCCTAGATAGTCCATATCGAGGCTTTATTTCAGGGGGGGCTAATAGAAAAACTATTTTCATTATTAGATTATTTCTTTTGCATGCTTGTAAAAAAATGCTTGAATGTTTGTCTATTTATTTTTCTGCAAAATTGTCATGTTTAGGAATAGAAACGGTTAGATAAGGACTTAACTTGATTGAAACTTGAGACTAGACCAAACATGAGCCAAAAAACCAAGACGGAGATCACCTATTATAGGTGCAACAAGAAGGGTCACTTTAAATTGGAGTGTCCCAACTTAAAGGAAGGGAAGAAGCAACGGAAAAAGAAGGCGCTCTAAGCTACATGGGACGAGTCATACTCGAATGAAGAAGAAGAAGAACCCCACTCGAACCTCTTCACGCTGACGACATCAAAAGAACTCGATACCGAGTTCGAATCTGAAGCAGAGCCGGAGAAAAGCCACGGAACCGGAACAATCTCTATGTCGGAAAATGGTCAACTCACTATAAGAGATTTCCTTGAATTTGAGTTATATGATCTTATCTCTTATCTATCACATAAGTTGGCTAAGTCCAACGTCCTAGTTAAGTCTCTCTAAAAGGAGGTAAATGTTGGAACCCGGATGGCTAGAGAGGAGGGGTGAATATAGCCAAACACTTTGACCTTTGGCACTTATCAAATTTCTGCACTCAACCTTATCAGTAGCACAGCGGAAGAAACAATGGAAACAAAGCAGTGCAGAAAACAAAAACAGAAAACGAAGGCAAACAAACACAACTAGCAAGATCGCTAACAAGGAAGGTTTACAAGGTTCGGGGATAACTTGCCCCTACTCCTTGGCGTGTCCTTAAGGTGGGCAATCCCTTGATCGTCGACAGATCAAGCCCCGGTTATCACCGGATAGAAAGCAACCTCCTTCTCGATGGAGAAACCTCTCCACAGCGTTTCAATCACAGATATATGTTTAAGCACAATGAAACAACAACAAAGATCTTACTTAGCACTTAGCAAAGACAAGAACACAGCAAGCTCCCTCAGAGCTCCACCCAGCGACGTTCTCACGCAAGAGCCCACTCCTCGTGTCTTCTCGCTGTTGGACTCGGAGCTTCTTGTTCCCTCCTTCAAGCGCTCAAGTAATGAATGGTTGCTTCACATATTGTAGTTGCTTGCACAAGATGATGGAACTTCAAAACACGCAAGCAAGATGTGGAGAACACAAAGGCGCAGCAATAACTCAGTTCACGAACTCTAGAACTCTGCTTCAACGAAGCCTTCTTCCGCCCTTTTGTTTCTCCACTCAACACCAGGTGACAGCATCTCCTGCAGCCTCCAGCTGCTTCCCTGCCAACGCCAGCTACCACTGAGCCCTCCCTGGACTTCCTGAGCTCCCCTCAGTCAAGCTCCAGTCAGCAGCTCCAGTCTGCAGCTCCAGCCGTTGCAACCTGAGATGGAAAACAAACAAACCTGCTCCAAAGAAAGCCTCCATTGACTTCTCCTTGAGTGTTTGAATCTTTCCCTATCACCTGCAGCTTGATCAGAGTATTAGAATAGCATATCACTCAGTAAATCAAGAATCAGAAGTTAAGCGCAGAGAATCGGATACGTTCAGACGCGATCAGAGCGTCTGACAGTGCATTTTGAATTAAAGCGATCGATCACCGGACTGATCAGAGAGCCTCCTGATCGGTCACCGGACCGATCAGGCTGGGTCCAGACCGATCAGGCTCCGTCCTGATCGGTCCCCAACGCTCAATTAGAAATCGCGATTTCTTTGGGACTCTCCTGGATCGATCACCCGACCGATCCACCCCTTTATCGGGCAATTTCTGAGCTTCGCAGTCCAGACCTCCTGATCGATCACCGGACCGATCAGGAAACCTCCTGATTGGTCACCAGACCGATCAGGTCGTGACCAGACCGATCAGACTCCGTCCTGATCGATCATAGAGAGGAACCTGCGATGCTGGATCGTTCTCCAGAACGATCTGCACAGTGATCCTGATCGGTCACCAGACCGATCAAGAGCAGTTCAGCAAGGGAACTCAACCTCACTGTTTGCTCCTTGATCGGTCACCAGACCGATCAGGAGCAAAGCAATGGGTGAAACGCATACTCCCTGATCGGTCACCAGACCGATCAGTCATCGCTGGATCGGTCACCAGACCGATCCACGAAGGAGCACCGTGCCAACTCCCTGATCAGTCACCAGACCGATCCAGGGGCTCCAACTTAGCCCTCCAAGCTAGGGTTTCATCCACCTTAGCCCTCCAAGCTAAGGATTTTTCACCTAACCCTCCAAGTTGGGAATTTACACATAACCCTCCAAGTTAGGACTTTTCACCTAACCCTCCAAGATAGGACTTTTCACCCAACTCTTCCGGATTAGGACTTTCCAAACCTAGCCCTCCAAGCTAGGACCTGACCCTCCAAGCCAGGACTTTTTCACCTAACTCTCCAAGATGGGAATTTTCACCTAACCCTCCAAGTTAGGACTTTTCACCTAGCCCTCCAAGCTAGGACTTTTCACCCACCTCTTCCGAATTAGGACTTTTCACACACCTAGCCCTCCAAGCTAGGATTTTCAACACCTAACCCTCCAGGTTAGGATTTTCCAACACCTAGCCCTCCATGCTAGGATTTTCCATACCATGCCTGATCCCCGACCATGACTTAATCATAATCATCATAATCAACCAAAACTAAAATCGATGTCAACACCAAAACAACAATCAGGGTCAGACTGCATCAACAATCTCCCCCTTTTTGTTGTTTGACAATCCGATTTTAAGTTTAGGGATTCTCAATCAATTTCTCAACTTCCAGAATCATAGGGGAATCAAGATCCTCCCCCTACAATATAATCATCCTAAACTTAACCAACCAACACTCTCCCCCTTTGTCGAACACCGAAAAGGGGTCTAGAAGGGATGTTAAGTTTAAACCATACTCCCCCTCAACCCTAGGGGTATCCCAAAACAACAAAGATTTGATTGATTTTTGATAAGCATATGAATACATATGACAAACAGATATAGGCATGGCAAAACAAGCATATGTATCATATGAGCATGACATTATAAGCATGAACATAGCTATGTATTAAATATGCAGATAGTACAGCATAGCATCAACAATAAGCATACGCAAGTAAAATAGACATGCAAGGCAAACTCAGAAAAATCAAAGCATAAACCATCCAGAGAAATAACAAGATGCAAGACATATGCATCAAAGTCAAAGTACAAACAAATAGGACACTCATCATAAAAGTTAATGTCATCAATCCCCTGCGTGGTCATCATCTGAGGAATCAGCAATATAGATAACGTCCCCTGGTAGAGGAATGCTGGGGACCCACCACCAGGATATGCATGATGGTACCACTCCTTATACCACGCATCCTGGAATGAGCTGATCTCAGAGACATCAGATGCTAGAGCATCGAGACGGTGATTGAAAGACTGACACTCTGAGCTGACCTCCCGTCGCCAGAGCTCGGAGATATGCAACTCGTGCTCCATCATCCGCTCTATCTCCGCAACCTGCCAGCGTAGGTCAGGAGCCCACCTGTCGTAATCTGCAGTATCAGCTGGTGGCCCCTGGTCATGAACTGCTCTCGGTAGCTCCCCCTCACATCTGTGATCCTTCCACCTCAACCCCTGGGGCCCAAGAACAATGCCGGACTGAGCGAGCATGCGACGGTCCAGACGGCAGTCTTGTCGAACCATGGGTACAATGCGGCCCTGTGAAACATCAATGCCAACCGACTCCAGCCAGGCAGTGATGATATGGCCAAATGACATGTAGACTGTCTAGGTGTACACCAGACTATGGACAATGATAGAGACATAGACCGAAGCCACTGGATCAAAATCTAACTGCTGATGCATTCCGTAGAGCATCAAGCAGTGGAACGGGTGAATCTCATCCAGGTGTTTCGAAGTAGTTGGTAGGAGACAATTTGTGATGATCTTAAACAACACATAGTCAACAGGGGAAAGGCGAAGAGCAAGAAATGTGGGAAAATCACGGGTACGCTCACCGGAACCCCTTGGCCTGGGATGGCCTAGAAAGTACTCGTAGATGGAATCAGGAGTTACTCCATCGAAGGGAACCGGAAGAGGATCAGGAGGGTAAGGGTAAAGAAAGAAATCATTTTCTGACCGGCGACAACCAAGAAAATCAGTAAAAGTCGATCGATTAAAATCAAGGTCGACACTGGCAACACGAGTCCTCCACCCCGTTCCCTCTCCACTCACCATGTTATTATAGAATTCAGAGACCAAGTCAAGGTTGATCGGCCTCTTAAGGTAAAGAATGGATTGAAGATTATAATGTGCAATAACTTGTCGGACTGTTGGGCAATGTTCATAGATGAAGGATTGGTTTATAGTTCGACATGGCATTAGTTTGAAATTGTGCCACTAGAAGTTTAGAGCCAAAGTAATATTCTGAAATCTAGTATGTGGGGGTGGTGGAGGCCTTGGAGGAGGTGTAGATGTTGAAGGGCCTTTGCCCTTTGAGCTTCCCTCCATAGGTTCCTTACCCTTAGAAGATTTTCTAGAGATTGGAATTGATTGAATTGATCATACACATAGTTTGAATCAATTGGGCAATGTTGACACGAACATAGGTTGAATCAAAAATTCAAGAGTTGATCATACAAAGAGTAATCATAAGGTAGACATTAGATCAAAAAGGAGGACAATAATGAGGTGAAAGATAGATTTGAACATAATCATATGGTGAAGCATGGAAAGAAAGGTCATGGCCAACACAAGAAGATCACGACACAACACAAAACATGGTTAGCGTTAAAGCATAATCTATGAACTGATTTGAAGGGAAAACTGAGACAAAAACTTACTTAGGTGCCATTGGTGAGGTTCTTGAAATCTGAAAGGAAGAAAGGCTTGCGCAGGAGAAACCTTCGGCGCAAGAGAGATCGCAAAGCCCCTCAGCAACAGAGAACGTCGCAGGACGCAGGAAGAAGACAGAGCTCGGAAGAACCCTCTTAGAACCGCACGCGCACACTCACGAGAGGAAGACGAAGGCACTGGGGAAGCTCTCGCACGAAGTGAAGGTCGCGCAAGTGGGAGGTTTCGGCGCTAGGGTTCGGCAATGAAAGGTTTCGAAGGAATTAATCGGTTGGTGGATCGGTCCACCAACCACAATTTAATGTGTTTGAACGGATCACCGTTCGATCTGATAGCGCCCGGACCGATCAGGCTTCAGCCTGATTGAAACTGACCTGGGCCTGATCGGTCGGTGTGACCGATCAGCGCTCTCCTGATCGATCAGCTGATCGATCAGGACACGAACAGTAGGGTTCGGAGGGAAACCCGTGAGCCCCCTGATCGGTCTGTGGACCGATCACCATAGGGCGCCAGATCGGTCTGGGGACCAATCCAGGCTAGCTCAGTAAGTTTGGTCAAGATTTTGTAAAGTCACTGCTGCCCCTCCGATCGGTCTGTGGACCGATCGTTACAGGATGGAGCCAGATCGGTCCGGGGACCGAGCAGCCCTACTCCTGATCGGTCCAGTGACCGATCAGGGTTCCTGAAACTTTCAGATACGATCTGAAACTTTCAGTTTCAGATTGTTACATGATTTTCAAAGGGATTTGGTGAAGGATATCGATCTTGGAAGCCGTCCCTCTTCTATAATTGATCCCTAATCAAGGATCAAAGGTCCTTAGGGTTTGAACAAGTCACTTTGCTCCACCAAAGTGGAGTCAAACTCAAACAACAATCATTCAAACAATTTGTGCCAAATCCAAGGTTCCAATCAAGTTTCCTTGATTGGAATGTCCAAGTATGATCATGGAGCCAAATACACATATGTTATGCATTGGTTTTCCCCATACTTGGTCACCGAAGTGATTATTATCTCGTCAACTTAATTTCTCAAGGGATGCATTGACATTTTGAGAAATTTAGTTGATCCTAACATCTCACCCCATTTCTAGCAAACAAAAATGTTTTGGTAAACCTTATAGTTTGTGTGAGATGTCCCCAAAGTTACCCAATTGTTTCCCAACAATTCGAAATAATCATGAAGGGTTTTGTATGAATTTAGGAAAACTATGAAGCGCGACACATTCCCAACTCCCGTCTTAGGAAACTAAATTCATTTTCGGGGAGTGGTTTAGTGAAAATGTCAGCTAGGTTTGATTTGGACTCTACATGTGAGAGTACAATTTCTCCCCTAGCCACATGATCTCTAATGAAGTGGTGACGCACTTCAATATGTTTAGTCCTAGAATGATGGACTGGATTCTTGGTTAGGTTAATTGTGCTAATGTTATCACATAACACTTGCACACCCTTGTAACTCAATCCATAGTCCTCTAAAGTATGTATCATCCACAACAATTGCGATACGCTCTCTCCCATGGCAATGTATTCTGCCTCGGTCGTGGAGAGAGCAACACAATGTTGCTTCCGACTTGACCAACTCACTAAGGACGAGCCTAAGAATTGACAACCCCCACTTGTGCTCTTCCGGTCCAACTTACATCCAGCGTAGTCGGAATCCGTATAGCCAATTAAATCAAATGATTCGGTACGGGGGTACCACAGACCGACTCCAATTGTGCCTTTGAGATATCTCAAAATTCGCTTAACAGCGATCAAATGAGATTTCTTGGCACACACTTGATACCTAGCGCACATACCCACAGCAAATAGGATATCCGGTCGACTAGCTGTGAGTATAGCAAACTACCTATCATGCTTCGATATTGAGTTAA
>JAGFNQ010002367.1:147534-204137 GCA_024364735.1 Boesenbergia rotunda | reverse complement strand
CACTTCCACTATGAAAAATCTCCTTCAGGTGGAGAAACCTTTACAGCAGTGTTGTCTTCCTCTTTACAGAATATAGTGAATGAAGAGAGAAGAAGATGAGAAAGCTTTTCACATGAGCAGCACTTCGTTACTATACGGAACTGTACCACTCACATGCAAAAAGGTCCTCCTTTTATAGGAGAACAGGACAAACTCGTAGTCTGTCCAGCCCCGCACCAGTCGACTGCCCTTGGGGCAGTCGACTGGCCTAGCATTAATTGCTAGCCAACGGTTAGTTTTTGGGGTACACCAGTCGACTGCCTATGGGCCAGTCGACTGGTAGAAAGCTGAAAACCTTCTGTGAGTTTTGGCAATCGACTCCCCTCTGGCCAGTCGACTGCCTACTCACTCTCAGCCGTTCTTCACATATTCCTTCACGTATACCTTCAGGTTCACTCCCTTAGCTTGCCCCTCGAAGTCATCTTCCTCTCGCTCTCGTCCCTCGGATGCACACAGAAGCCTTCCCTTGGCTTGCCTCCATGTCACCCTTCACGTGTGCCCTTGAAGACCACTTCCCGGCTTACCCTTGGAGTCCTCCTCCCTCGGCTCTCGTCCCTCGGATATGTTCACCATGTGTGATTCTCCAAGTCCTGCAAACTCAATCACACACATTAAATACAACATAACACTCTAACCTTAAACATATTCATACACACACATCAAAACCATGATCTTCCAATCATTTTAGGGTCGATTGCCTCAACAATCTCCCCCTTTTTGATGTGTGGCAATATGGTTAAGTTTAGAGATAAATAACAGCAAACAATAACAATAACAATAGAGAGCAATTGAAAAACATAAGACATAGCAAACCTAAGAAGTAACCTCCCCCTTAATCCATGTCTTCTCCCATTTTCAATTCTACTCATGATCCAAGTTAAGTTTCCACTTAACACTAAACAACATTAAAAATGCAAGGCATATCAAAACCTAAGAGGTAACCTCCCCCTTAATCCATGACTTCTCCCATTTTTAATCATCCAAAGTCTAAGTTAGATAAAATACTTAAAACCATCCATTTCAAGTTAAAATTCTAACTTAAATCATCCACTCTCCCCCTTTGACACCATCAAAATGATTGCCTCAAGCAACCCAACCTGAGGGCATCAAATGAGAGAAAGTTGGATTTTTGAAAAAAACATTACAGAATCTGAAAACAGGCGTGCCAGTCGACTGCCCATGGGGCAGTCGACTGATACGCTTTCAGTCAACTTTTTCAGCTTTTCTGTCGAATTTCAGAAACCCTCTAAAAATTCCAAAAAAATTCAAAAATTGGAAAAATATGTATACATGTTTGAAATGATATACTCTATCAGGGAAAAATATCAGTTCATATAAAATTTCAAACATGCTTGACTTTTGATAAAAACTCAAAGTCCTTGAAAAACACTAAGTTTTGTATCAAAATAACATTCTAATTTTGCAATCATATATGTTTTAAAAACATGACAAAGCATATAAAACATAAAATTGTTTTCAAAGATTTAAAATGTCCAACTATGATCTTTGGGCAAAGTGTCCATTGATTAAACACTTGCCTTCCCCATAGTTAGTCTAGTTTTCATATTTTGATACTTTTAATGATTCAACAATATGTCACAAGCACAAGTGAACCAAATGTATCACCCTAATGGATCAAACACACTTTTTCAAATCTAATATCCCAAGGGTCATCCTATGCCTTTACAAAACGCATTCGAAGATCTCTTCTTAAGGATGTAAACTCTGATTCAGGAAGAGGCTTGGTAAAAATGTCAGCCAGGTTTGACTTTGATTCAACATAATGTAGTTCTATGTATCCCCTTGCCACATGGTCTCTAATGAAGTGATGTTTCACTTCAATATGTTTTGTCCTAGAATGATGAACCGGATTTTTGGTCAAGTTAATTGTACTTACATTATCACACAAGACTTTGACCTTGGTATAATGTAACTCATAATCTTCTAAAGTGTGCATGATCCAAAGGAGTTGTGAAACACACCCACCCATTGCCACATATTCTGCCTTTGTTATTGATAGGGCAACACATGGTTGTTTCCTACTACTCCAACTAAGTAAAGAAGACCCAAGGAATTGACACCCTCCACTAGTACTCTTCCTATCTAGCTTATAACCTGCATAGTCTGAGTCGGTGTATCCAATAAGATCAACACTAGGGGTTCTAGGATACCAAAGTCCAACATTGAGGGTACCTTTGACATACCTTAAGATCCTCCTGACTACAACTAAATGGGACTCTTTGGCACAAGATTGGTACCTTGCACACATACCTACCGCAAAAAGTATATCGGGTCTACTAGCGGTTAGATATAGTAGGCTACCAATTATGCTCCTTTATTGCTTAGAGTCTACCATTTTCCCTTCAAGGTCACTATCCATTTTCACATTGGTTCCTATGGGGGTAGATGCTACCTTAGCATTTTCTAAGCCAAATTTCTTTAACATTTCCTTAGCATATTTAGTTTGAAAAATATGTGTTCCTCCATTAGTTTGCTTGACTTGAAGTCCTAAAAAGAAGGTTAGCTCTCCTACAAGACTCATTTCAAATTCATCTTCCATACATTTGATGAATTCTTGTAGGAAGTCATTATTTGTTGACCCAAAAATGATATCATCTACATACACTTGGGCAATAAAGATGTCCTTATCATTAGATTTTAGGAACAAAGTAGGGTCAATTGTTCCTCACCTAAACCCCTTAGACACTAGAAATGAAGAGAGCCTTTCATACCAAGCCCAGGAAGCTTGTTTCAATCCATATAAGACTTTTCTCAATTTGTAAACGTGTCTTGGATAATTAGGGTCCTCAAACCCGGGGGGTTGTTCTACATAGACATCTTCCAAAATGATCCCATTAAGGAATGCCGACTTCACATCCATTTGGTGAAGTGTGAAACCCATGTGAGTGGCATAGGCTAGTAGAATTCTAATAGATTCTAATCTAGCTACGGGGGCATAAGTCTCATCATAGTCTAATCCTTCAACTTGGTTAAACCCCCTAACTACTAATCTAGCCTTGTTCCTAGTTATTTTGCCTTGGTCATCTAGTTTGTTCCTAAAAACCCATCTTGTGGTTATAATGGTGCAATCATTGGGCCTAGGAACCAACTCCTAAACCTCACTTCTCTCAAATTGATTTAGCTCTTCTTGCATGGCTAAGACCCAATCTACATCTCCCAATGCTTCATCAATAGACTTAGGTTCTAATTGAGAGATTAAGGCTATTTGACTAGTTTGGTCTCTAAAATAGGACCTAGTCCTTACTCCTTGAGTGACATCACCCACTATTTGGTCAATAGGGTGATCTTGGTGATGTCTCAAGGGCCTAATGGTTGTAGGTCCATTGACTACTTCTTCCTCGTCTTCTAGGGTACTTCTTACTCCCACTAGATCATTGTCCTCCAAATGTAGGTCTTGGATTCTTTGGGTAAGGGGTTGGACTTCTTCCATATCCTTATCAATTGAGGCTTTTCTAGGGTAGGTATTGGTTGATTCATCAAAGTTAACATTTGAGGACTCCTCAATCACTTTTGTCCTTTTGTTTTAAACTCTATAACTCCTACTAGTTAATGAATACCCAACTAGAATTCCCTCATCGGCTTTTGACTCAAACTTCCTTAGGTCATCTTTGGTATTTAAAATATAGACTTTACATCCAAAAATTCTAAAGTAGTAGACTTGTGGTACTCTCCCATTCCATAATTCAAAGGGGTTTTTTCCGAGGAACCTATGTGTTGGGGTTCTCCCGGCACCAAAACACAAAAATGCAGCAGAAACGAGAACCCACGAGCGATCCATGCGTAAGAAAACTCGTACAAAGAATATCTATCTAATAGATCTATCTAAAGCGTATACCTTTGGAGCGTGCCCTTACGTTTATCCCGCTCGTCCAAGCGCCACCAGATCTCTTGCACGTTCAAGTGTCCGTGCCTCTATTCGTATCCACACGAACACGATATCTCTACTTCGAAGAAAAACTACCTTAGTTGTGCTAGCAACTTGAGGTAGTTCACAAAACACCAAGAACCCAAGAAGTGGGTTTCGGCCAAGATGGAGAAGACAAGGAAGAGGGGAAAGAAAATGATAAGTTGTCATCCAAATGACAAGGGAACAACTCTTTTATGTACTCTGATTAAGCACCTTGTCAATATATATACTCTGATTTAAGCCAAGCAATCTCTTAGATCTATCTCTATAGATCTTAATGGGTAGGATATAGGCTGCTTTGTTAGTGATATGAGAGAAGTGTCCTAAGGCAATCGCCTTATGATGTAAACATTTATTTTAATAAATGATAATTCACTATTTGAGTATACATGTTTTGTGT
Organism: Boesenbergia rotunda; assembly: GCA_024364735.1. Classification (NCBI taxonomy): domain Eukaryota; kingdom Viridiplantae; phylum Streptophyta; class Magnoliopsida; order Zingiberales; family Zingiberaceae; genus Boesenbergia; species Boesenbergia rotunda. Next base: position 199,770 of record JAGFNQ010002367.1, on the reverse strand, counting down.
ATTTGATTGGGATCTTAAACTCATATACTGAATGTCCGCAATACAACTCACAGCATAAGAGAATTTGTGATGGGATCACAACTAGTGATTATCTCTAATGTGCAATTGTGAAGTATTGAAATTATCCCTAGTCGATGAATTGATAAAAACGGACACTATCAATTCTGTTGAGACTAGCATGGGTTATTCTCTAATCAGCTGATTCTCACTGGCTGGTGACATTGGGATGTCCGGAGATAAACATGGATGCTAGTTAAGGGAACTAGTTCATTGGAGTGACTAGCTGTAAGACTTCATATGGGAATCTACATGTAAATATGTCAATGAAGATCTTACTGCGGCTTAAGTGCGATGTTCCTTTGACTTGCGGTGTTCTAGTCATCTTGGTCATGAAGACTTATACTTTGACATCTTAAGCAAGCATCTCCAAGGAGGTGTGGACCCAGGATGATCGGGTATAAGCCGAAGTGCCCGAAGATGTTTGAACAGCCTATAAAGGATTCACCACTCCTTGCGAGGAGATGTATACCCAGGCCTATCGTCGGATTGTTACTCGAAGCCTCTGGCCAGAGCATATCATGTTAAGAGTGCGAGTCTCTTAAATACATGAGAGTAATTAGAAATCCAAAGGACGAGGAAGACACTACTTGGGCTAGGTGTGACGTATTCAGCCTAGTGGGGACTGACACCATAGACCGTGTCCTGAACCAAGTGGGTATAAGGTGGTGAAGGGAATGAGGCACGATTCATTAGAGCTGCTGAAGGGTTTCAGAATAATTTCTTCTGGGGTCAAACCGTTGATCTTTCGATTAATTGGGGATCATGATGTACTACTAGGTGCCACTCATGATCGTTCTATAATTAATGGGTTAATTATAGACGACCAACATAAATCGAAAGCCTATTTAGTCACACGCGATACGAGTAATCCGAGGGATTTAAAACGAGTTGAAAATTAGATTTTCCGATCAAGAGAAACAAGTCGAATCTGAGTTAGTCAGAGGCACAATGGAAGCTAAAAATGGCTAAGTCTTTTGAAGGCTTTTTGGGCGAATTAAATGAGTTTAATTTGCGGCGGTTCGGGTCGGTTTGGGCCGGCCAAAGAGGGTGTTAACCCTCTTTGGGTGGCCGGCCAATAAAGGAGATTAAACCAATTTAATTGGTTTAAATAATAAAATAAATCTAGTATGATTTGTTTTATAAATTATGGATAAATAAATTTGTATAAAGAAATTTATATAAATAAAATTTATAGAAATTTATTCTTTTATGGAAGATTAAAATAATCCATGAATTGGTTTATTTTAATTTTATAAAATCAATTATGAATTGATTTTTTCCATAATAAGAAAGTTTATAAATTTCTTATAAAATTTATTCCATAATTTAAAGAGAAGAAGAATTAGTTTTATTATAAATTAGTTTATAATAAAACTTGGTTTAAACGGAATAATTAGTTAAGAAAATTTATAGGATAAATTTCTTATAACTAATTCCGTTTAGAGGGAGACTTAGCAAAGAGTTGCTACTATATAAAGGACCCAAAGGCTAGCCCTTTACATACATCAATTAATCAAGAGATTAATTAGAGCTCTCCCTCTCTCTCTCTTCTCCTCTCCCTCTCCTTCTCTTGCCTAGGGCCGGCGCCCTTCATTGAGTTAGGGCCGGCTCCCCCTTTGGTTGCTAGGGCCGGCGCACCCTATCAACTCCAAGAGAAGTTGGCATGAGCAACCAAGAAGAAGGAGAACCCGAACACGAAGAAAAAGAAGCGGATAGCGACTCCTCTCTTCTCGGAATTCGATTCCGTTACTTCGTTGGTTAGTTTTCCTAATTTTTCTCTTGTCCTTCTAGTTGTGCCTTCCGAGAATTTAGTAGTTCTCGTCGGCACAAAACTCATGACTTTGCGAAGTCATCCCGAAGAGAACTCGGCGTGGACGCGAATAGAGGCGAAGCTTCCAAGGGACGCTACGGTTGGATCTCGTCCCTTTCTTCGAGTTACGCAAGGTACAAAAGTAAATTAGTTTACTTTTTCGCAAACTTTTATTTTATGATTATGTCGATACACTATAAGGTTGCATGCTAGATACGAAGTTAAAATAATTTAGGAAATTATTTTATGCAAACTCTTCCGCTGCACGTAAAAATTTTAAATTTTACGAACTCGTATCCTTGTCGACATGCACCCGGTCCCAACATGCTTCACCTAAGTCTTTCATTGAGAAGCAATTCCCAAGCCACATCTTCACAGACTGTAGTGAAGGGATATCATTCCCAATGAGGAGTATGTCATCTACATACAAGATCAGGAAGATAACTGTGCTCCCACTAACCCTCTTGTAGACACAGGGTTCATCTTCATTCTTGATGAAACCAAACGCTTTGATTGCATCATCGAATCGAAGAATCCAGCTTCGAGAAGCTTGCTTTAGCCTATAAATGGACCTTTGCAACTTACATACCTTTCCAGCATGCTCTGGATCTATAAAACCCTCAGGTTGTGTCATGTACACATTCTCGAGTAGATTCCCATTAAGGAATGCGGTTTTGACATCCATCTGCCAGATCTCGTAATCATGGTAAGCTGCAATAGCAAGCAGGATCCGAATAGACTTAAGCATCGCAACTGGGGAAAAGGTTTCATCATAGTCGATACCATGAATCTGCTTAAAACCTTTAGCTACCAATCGCCCTTTGTAGGTATGCATGAGTCCATCCATGTCAGTCTTTCTTCTAAAGACCCACTTACACCCAATGGGGTTAATCCCCTCAGGTGGATCAACCAAAGTCCATACCTGGTTAGTGTACATGGATTCCATTTCGGACCTCATGGCTTCTAGCCATTTCTCAGAATATGGGCTCATCACAGCTTCTTGATAGGATGTAGGCTCATTCAACTCAATGAGCGTCACGTCATCATGGTCAGACAAGAGAAAAGAGTATCTCTCAGGCTGACGACGTATCCTATCAGATCTGCGAGGAGGTTGGTCTACTTGAACAGCCTGTTGTTCCACAACTTCTTGTGTAACAACCTCATGATCCACAACATCTTGTGGTGCCTATTCAATGTCCATTAAGGCCTCAGTACTATCTGCATCTTAAACTTCTTCAAGATAGATTTTACTCCCACTAGTCCTTCTAGAAATAAACTCCTTTTCTAGAAAAACACCATTTCTAGCGGCAAACACTTTGCCTTGTGTGGGATTGTAAAAGTAATATCCCTTTGTTTCCTTGGGATATCCTACAAAGTAGCACTTATCAGATTTGGGTCCTAGTTTATCTAAGACTTGACGTCGAACGTAAGCCTCACAACCCCAAATCCTCATAAAAGACATCGTGGGACTTTTCCCAGTCCATATCGTATATAGTGTCTTTATAACAACCTTTGATGGAGCTCGGTTAAGTGTGAAAAGAGCTATCTCTAGAGCGAAACCCCAGAAGAAAGTAGGAAGATCCGTCTGACTCATCATCGATCGTACCATATCTAATAGAGTACGATTTCTCCGCTCGGACACACCATTCCACTGTGGTGTTCCAGGTGGAGTGAGTTGGGATATGATCCCACACTCTGCTAGATGGTCACGAAACTCTTGGCTAAGGTATTCACCACCTCGATCTGATCGAAGCATCTTAATACTTTTGCCAAGTTGGTTTTGTACTTCACTCTTGAATTCTCTGAACTTTTCAAAGGATTCTGACTTGTGTTTCATGAGATACACATAGTCATACCTACTGATATTATCAGTGAAAGTGATGAAGTACTAATAGCCTCCTCTAGCTGCGACATTGAAAGGGCCACATACATCAGTATGTATGAGTCCTAACAACTCTGTCGCTCTTTCGCCGTGTCCACTAAATGGAGTCTTGGTCATCTTGCCTAAAAGATAAGATTCACATGTCTCATATGATTCAAAATCAAATGAGTCCAGTAATCCATCTTTATGGAGCTGGGATATGCGACTCTTATTTATATGTCCTAAGCGACAATGCCAGAGATATGCTAGGTTCAAATCATTTGGTTTGAACCGTTTGGTATTTATGTTATAGATTGGGTTATCTAGATCTAGAAGATAGAATCCATTTATCAATGGTGCATTACAATAGAACATATCATTTAGCATTATAGAATAACATTTGTTCCTTATGGTAAATGAAAACCCTTTCTTGTCCAAACAAGATACTGAAATAATGTTCTTAGTTAATGCAGGTACATAAAAGCACTCTTCTAGTTCTAGGATAAGCCCAGTGGGCAAAGACAAGAAATATGTTCCTACAACAATAGCAGCAACTCTTGCTCCGTTGCCTACTCGTAGGTCCACTTCGCCCTTGGTCAATGATCTAGCTCTTTGAAGGCCCTGCACATTAGTACAAATGTGAGAAGCACATCCGGTATCTAATACCCAAGAAGAAGAGATATAAAGATTGACTTCTATAACAAAAATACCTGAGGCAGAAGTTTCACTTCTTTTCTTCTTTGCTTCCTCCGGTAGAGTTTACAATTCCTCTTCCAATGTCTGGTCTCACCACAATGGAAGCAGGTCCCTTCCTTAGGCACTTTGCCTTTGGCTTTGGATGTAGTAGAATTGGCCTTGCCTTTGGCTTGAGTCTTACCCTTGCCTTTAGACTTCCATTTGTCTTTGCCTTTGTTAACCATCAGTACATTACTGGTCTTGGCTTTCTTGAGATTGGGCTCAGCAGTTCTCAACATGCTAAGCATCTCAGTTAAAGGCTTATCAATTTCATTCATGTTGTAGTTCATGACAAATTGATTATAACCCTCCGGCAACGATTGCAGGATAAGGTCTGTTGTCAATTCTTGGCCCAGTGAGAATCCTAGTCTTTCAAGGTTCTCCACATACCCAATCATCTTGAGTACGTGAGTTCCTACAGGAGTTCCCTCTTGCATCTTGCATGCAAATAGGGCTTTGGACACCTCAAAGTGCTCGTGCCTAGCTTGCCCTTGATATAGTTATTTTAGATGCTCAACCATATCATGTGCATTCATTTTCTCGTGTTGCTTCTGAAGCTCAGAGTTCATGGTGGCAAGCATTAGGCATGATAGATCCAATGCATCATCCTGATGCTTCTTGTAAGCATCTTTTTCAGCACGGGTGGCGGTAGCGATGGGTGCTTCTGGAAGGGGTTGCTCTAGAACGTACAGTTTACGTTCTTGTTTGAGGACTATCCTCAAGTTCCTGTACCAGTCCAGGAAATTAGCTCCGTTGAGTTTGTCCTTCTCAAGGACAGATCGCAGAGAGAGAGTGTTCGACGTATTAGACGATAGGGTGATCTACAACAACACAACATGCAGAAATAAGTATCATATCTAGATCATTCAATTAGGCCTTTAATTAAATGATGCTCCCACTAAATCGTAGAGCTTTTGTAGGGGCTAGTCATGGATGTAGGCAAACTTACTTTGCTCACACTACTAGCTCCAAACCAAACAGCGACTACATTTATGTGGGACAAGATCTAAATTATACTTCATCTTGAGTTAGCTTTGGCTAATTGCCCAAGACTCGGTACAATTAGGTAGGTAACATTTTACCAATTACATCGTATGCAACTCATGAAAAAGGGTTAAGATTCACATTACACATCATCTTGAGTTAGCTTTGGCTAATCGCCCAAGACTTAGCATAATTTTCCTCTTACCCAATTTTCCCAACTTTTGGGATATGCCTCTAAGTTTCTCAATCCAATTGAGGTGACATAGTTAAGTCTCACCCAAAGTTCGATAGCGGGACATCACAATTGTCCACTCACACTCTACCAAGATAAAATGTGTTGCTTTGCTTTGGCAAACCCAATAACAAATGATCGAGGTAGTTTATGAGTACCGAACCTTGGTAGGCATATTGAGTTGACTTAATTAAGATTAACATCTAAGCATGCATCACATACACACACATAGCATATATCAATATATAGGCAAGAAAATGTGACATGGTTATGACCAGTATACTACGATCTTCTCAAGCCAATGAGAAGATCGATGGTCAACCTAAGGATAACTTCTTCTCCAAGAGCATCCTCCGGTCATCATGTGTGGTTGGCATCCTCCTTGTAACTTCATTCTTCAATGGACACTCCATTCCTCTTTTGTACATTACAATGTAGGAAAACTCGAGTTATATTCGAGTCTAAATCTAATTTTACAATTATGAAGAATAGATACAAGGCACGACACGCAGGCCATATTATGAATTACAACAAGCACACACACACATACATCCAATCACATTAGGGTTAAGGCCATAACCATTCATCATGTCATCATTTATACACAATAGATTTATGACATTGATTTTATTATGAGTGCAAAAATAAAATTTGCCACTTGATCAGAACTCACGGTGGTCCCGCTAGCTGGTTAGCGGGCAGGGTCAAGGGGCAGCGCCCTTGCAGGGTAGCGCCCCGTTACAAAATTTACTTTGTTGTTCCCCGAGTGAGTCGATGCCCAGATTCATCAACATGAATCCAAGACCCATATAGCTATGGTATGATCACTCGGACTCCGCTTTCCCGAGACATTCTCGGGGTTTTCTCACTCGGGACGACCCGAGCTTCTGTCTTCCCGAGTGACCTCGGGAAGCTTTCTGCTCGGTATGACCTCAGAGGTCAGTCTTCCCGAGTGGGAGGTCGGGAGTCCGACTACTATATCATACAGTTTATGCAACTCATAATATATCTTGTCCTACTTCTATATCACATATAAAAGTGCATAAAACTTCATACGATCTTTCGCAAGTGGCTATGATACCACTGTTGGGGTTCTCCCGGCACCAAAACACAAAAATGCAGCAGAAACGAGAAACCACGAGCGATCCATGCGAAAGAAAACTCGTACAAAGTATCGTTTATCCCGCTCGCCCAAGCATCGCCGGATCTCTTGCACGTTCAAGTGTCCGTGCCTCTATTCGTATCCACACGAACATGATATCTCTACTTCGAAGAAGAACTACCTTAGTTGTGCTAGCAACTTGAGCTAGTTCACAAAACACCAAGAACCCAAGATGTGGGTTTCGGCCAAGATGGAGAAGAGAAGGAAGAGGGGAAAGAAAATGACAAGTTGTCATCCAAATGACAATGGAACAACTCTTTTATACTCATATCATGAGGAGTTTTTACCTTTTAAACTTCCCTTCATTAAACATTTTAATGTAACTCTCTAACTTTTCATGTAACACTCTAATGGTGAGAAACTCTCACTGCTAGAAAAAATGCATTCAACAACAGTGAATCACTGTTGTCGCATGTCAAATACCACTGTTGTTAAAGGCCATGTTGTTAAAGGGGGGGTCTACGACAACAGTGAATCACTGTTGTCGTTTGGTCTACGACAACAGTTTTCCACTGTTGTCGTATATCACATTCGACAACATTTTGACAACAGTTTTTCACTATTGTCTTTTATTATATTCGACAATAGTTTTATAACCGTTGTCGTATATTAATAACAACAGTTTATCACTGTTGTCGTTTAGGGTTTTCACTGTTGTCATTTAGATGAGTTTTAATAACGGTGTTTCACTGTTATCATATACCATATTCACCGTTGTCTTCTATTATATTCGATAACAGTTTTACCTATATAGCACTGTTGTCGTTTATCTAAAACAACAGTTTAGCTTTAAAAAAACCTGTTGTGCGTTTGTACTGTTCCACAACAGTTTCATACCAATTTGACAACAAAGATATTTCCATTATATTTTTAATTAAAAGGCAATAATTTAACCTCGAAACAAAAACTATATATATCAAACATCATCAACATATTTACAATAAAGATCCACCACAACCTTTCTACAGACGAAACCACAAAAGTATCTTCTATCCAAAAACCTTTCTACAAACGAAACCACTAAAGTATCTTCTGACCCAAATTACAAGAGTTCAAATTATATATAATTCTGACCCAACTAAACTTACAATGAAGTTCAAATCACAAAATTATAGCTTGGAAGGTCATATTAATGGTCTTCGAACATGATCACGAACAAGTCCCTGCAGTTGGAAAAAAGAGAACAAACACTCTACTTGTAAACTTCATTACAAGTGAATGCAAAGTCTTTCATCTTTAATGTAGATGGTGTCATGTCAACGCCAGTGATAGTGCCACTAAACCTATTAACATATTAAGACGCTACCATTTAAGATACAGATTAAATTGGACAATTTTCATGTTCATTAATAACTTAATATACAGTTAACACGCACCTTCTCTCTAGAGTTTCATTGCCCTCAAATCTCATCTTGAATCTCATCCCAACAGTGAATTTGAAAGTCTAGGATTCAAGATATTTGTTGACACTTATAATGAACTCTGATTGGCTTGTCCTGAAAATAAAACGATAATTACATTCTTTTTCATTTACGACCTACACAAATATGAGTAGGCATTACACGCGGGAAAAAAATAGGTATGAAGACAACCAACTCCAAACCAATGTAGAAAATCAAAGTTGACAAATTTATAAGCTTAAGCACCCTTTTATTAGTAAAACTACAGCTACGATTAGAAAATACAGGCTAATCATCATCATGCATGTGCTGAGAGAGAAAATAATATCACAACGAGAGGAAATTCAAAAGTACTTATATCTAACCTTGGTTTATAGGAAACGGAAAAAAGAGTCCCAGTAGCAATAGCATGAGATGCAGTAGCTAGCACTCCAAGATGCATGCTATGACTGGATATGACTGATGATGCCATGTTGTTTAGTCTGCTCTTAAGTCTTCTAACTCCGACTCGAAGCTCATTATTCTCACCTCTACTACGCACACAAAGCGCTTAAATAGTAATTCCCAAGATGAGAACTTATCCAAGAAAAACAACCACAACTACAAAATCCATCATGGAAGATAAATGGAAGGGGGGGAAAAGCATGGCTGATAGTACGTCTTGTACCGTAGAAAAATAAATGCATCACCAGCTACCAATCTCTTAGAGCTAAGAAAGATACTCCAACCAGTTGTAAGCAAATGACGTCTTGGCTGCCCTGGAAGAAGAGTAGGAACTCTAATTAACATATAGCACTTATTAATTCTGGTAGATTGAAAAACTTGCAAAATATCACAGTTATCTAGCTCAACTATACGAGTAATATTAAACATTGTCGTGTATAAACAGCAGACGACTAAAATATCCAAAGCAGATTATGAAATTCTCAAATTATGAAGTAAAACATTAATTTTACAATTCATGTCATAAATACGCCTTTTTATGAGGCCAGGAAACAAAAATTAAATTTTCATTGCAAAGAAGCATGAAAACAAATCATTTGATCCTGATAAAAAAGAAATTTATTAGGGGTCAAACAACAAAGGGTGAGATTTTGAGTTATATGAACATATCAGCAATTTGGTGTGTTATATACCTCGATAGATGTGACGAAAATGCCACTCATTTCCATGAAGATCTTTGGCAACCAACTCTTGGCAAGGTGGATTCTGGGACATATCCTAAACAGAGATATTGAAGAAAATTCAAAGTTGAAACTTTCTAAACATTTTCTGGATAAATATGGTAATTGTTGGTTGGTCAGATACACAGTCCATATATCTTAATATTGAGTAGGTCACACAATCAGTTCATATTTCTTAAAACCAACTGACCAGTGGAGGAAGGCATTCATCTACATGCTTCCTAAGAACTGAGAATCCCCCATGAGTGCTTGTGTCGGATGTAGTTAGGATCTTATAGAAAGACTGGACACTGCTGTTTTGCAGATCTAATAGTAGAGGATCTGGACTAGTGAGCTCATCTTGCTGATTAGCATAAAGATATAAGAAAAATAGATCAGTAGAACAATCAATAGTCTTGCCAGTACATCATAGTAGCAACAAAGAGAATCACAGAATCAAGCAAATCAGTCAGATTTAATTATGTGATTACGCCAAGGTGAAAACCAAGACTTCATTTTACTACCTAATTAGCATCCAAAACTCAAAATCCACTTTACCATAGCATTATCAGCATATATAAAGAATGAAATGATTATGAACATGTTCAAACTAAAAAAAGGAGAGAACGTAAAACTTCTAAATGATATACATTGAGGAGGCATCATGAGGTACACATATACAGAAATACTTACATTTACTTCAGGATGCAGCACTACTAGAATTTTTGCATTCAACAACACATAATCGACAACGGTTTTTTGATAAAGTGTTGTCTTATGTCAATTTAACAACAGTTTTAGTATTAACCGTTGTTGTTGTTGGTCTGTATACGTAAAAAGACAACAGTAATAACAAAATGTTGTCATATGTATACTCAACGACAACAGTTATAAAATAACTATTGTCTATAGGTGGGATTTACAACAACTGATGTGATAAACTGTTGTCTATTATGACAATAGACAACAGTTATATTAAACTGTTGTTGTTGTATTGTTGTGTTGTTCAAGCAATAAACAAAATCAACGGTGGATATCCTTAATCATCTTTTTTTCTCGTCGCACAAACCCCTAATCTTTTCTCTTCCTCGCCCGCCAACTACCCAAACCCCAGACCATTTCCGCTTCTCTCACACAAACCCCTCGCAGCCACGAGTCGACGCCTCTCCCCCTTCTTCATCGCCCGTGTCCAAGGAAGCCCCGAGAGCGGCGCTTCCTTTCACCCTCGCGAGGTGAGCCCCGACTCCTCTCGCTCTCTTCTTCTTCATCGCGCAAGCAAGGAATACTACAAGAAAATATGATTTTCCTGACACTTTTTTAATGACATTTGTTAAAAAGTATCGTTGATTTATACATATGATGACATTGATTAAAAGATTAAAAATTAATAAAATAAAAATCTTATTAGATATATTATTATGACATTTTTAATTGATGTCACAATATATTCTCTATTTTTTCCTGATTCCCTCTAAAAAAAATACAGCCAAATGAGTTGATTTTGATTCATTCAAGTGAAAGTTAAATTTTCAATATATATATATATATATATATATATATATATATATATAAATAAAAGGAAAAGTTTTAATTATATATATATTCATCTCTCTTCCCGTGCCAAATCCCTAACCCATCGCTGAACTTTCCCCTCCCTCCTCTCTTCGCCCGCACGCGAGGGAACCACGAGCGCAGCCCTCCCCTCCCCGACCAGCCCTCTGCCCACCAGCCAAGGACCCGACACCTATCCTTCTCCTTCCCCGCATGCACCGTCGACCTCCCCTCGCATAGGCGAGCAAGAGCCGAAGCTAAAGCCAAGCGTCTCTCCTCTTCCTCCTCATCCTCCTCATGCAAGCTTGTCGCCGACCTCTTAGATCGCCGATTGCCGTCGGTTGATGGGGAGAACACACCGCCATCCCATTACCTCTCCTATCCTGTGATCATTGCCCACCTCCTTGTTGCGCCAGATTGAGCTAGCTATGTAGCAGCCACCGGCTAGGTTAGAGCGGCCTCTTTTCTTTCCAATCTAACGTTGCCGACTCCACTGATGTGCTTCCACCTCACATCGGGGGGTCTCTGATCTTCCGTTGCACCATCGATGGTGATCTCTTCGTCGGGCTGAATCATCATCGTTGATCGTTATGCCACCCGAATCCCTGCCGACTCTGTTTCCCGCGCCCGATCACACTGGAAAGAGATAATGGGGTTGAGGTTGGTTCATCGGAGAGAAAGGTAACCATCTGGGTTCTCTGTTGTCTGGATTAACACGGGGCGAAGAAAAAAGGGCTTGCGTGCGCATATCAGGTAAGATTAGTGATGGGATGAGCTGTTGTTAATTTGATCTGTAGGAATGAGTTAGGGTTTTCAGTTTGATAATTTGATTAGATTATTGATTGGTCAGTAGCAATTTTGTTGGATCATTTGATGAGGTTTATCAGTAAAGATCCTGATGGATTTGGTAAAAAAAAATCTGAACATTGATTTTTGATCCTTTTGCTGAGCTGAAAAACATGAACCTTGTGTTGCTTATCAAATGATTAACTTGTTTTATTTTTCATTTGACTGGTTATGCAAAGAACATGGACATTCTGAATATTTTATTTTTCTAAGATCTATGCTTGAGGAATTGAGAAGTCAGGTCTGAATGTGATTGTTTCCTCTTTGTAGTGCCAATATCAGTTGTAGCAGCATTTAAGAAAATCAAATCCTTGGTTCAAAACAACTCACAGCTTGCTATGGCACTCCGAACATCATCAAAACTGGCAAGTTTTTCTAATAATATTTAATTTCAGTTGATTTTATTGAAGACATTATATCAAATCTCTCTTTAGTGGCTTTAGGCTTTATATTTTGAGTCAAAATACAGGTTGTAAGTGATGATGGGAAGAGAGTTAGGCGCCAACAGCCTTTTATAGAATCAGAGCAGTCTTTCTAAAGTAGTGTGTTGTGCTTTAGCAATGGCTTCAACTATGAATTGCTATGGTTTCTCATTGCCTAATATCTTGTCTGTTGCTAGTCGACAGAAAAACTGCAATGTCTATATATATAAGCTAGCCAATGATTATGAATTATTATAATCATTGCTATATACATCATTCATAAAGGAACAATATATTGCAATGTACGAATGCTTTTACTAATCTTATTAGCAAGAAATAACGGCTTCATCCTTTGTCAAGCAAACTTGTGGCAGGCAGCAGCAGCAGCTTCTATACATCTCTCATGCATATAGAAGGTGATCATAATTGGAACATGTTTGATCAATGGAATACATTAAAGCTAGAAAATCCAGGTTAGTAGCTTATTTGCTCTCAAAATTCACTCATTTTGAATGTGAGTTTTATTGTCATTTCCCCTCGTGAATTGTGAGCCGTAGGTGGTCCTATATTTTATTTTGATTAAAAAAATTAAAAATATAGATTTAAAGTTTGAAAATCTTGGAATAGGATCTAAAAGAGTTTCATGGTCGCATATTGTAAATCTTACAATTTCTTCTTATGGCAAATAACTTATTATTTCTTTGCAAGATTTTTTTTTGTTTTCAATATTATGTCAAATTCATATCATGCTGAATGAAACATTCTTCAATTACCACCGTTGTCCACTATTTCCAAATATCTGATTTTTATTTTAATTTACTTTTGGAGGATAAATCTGCATAAAATAAAACATTCATATTATTTTGTTATTTTTTACATTCATGGAAGCCTTATTTGTCTTTAGATGTTCATTCCTTATATTTGACGCATCCTTCAACCTCTAGTGACATTCACCCAAATTTTGAACCTCTCAATATGTATTGATGTTTTTTTTTGTTATGTTAAGCCAACCCATGAGCCTATTGGAAAGTCCCTTAGATTTTGCTTATGCTCATCCATATCTTGACTCCCTAATGCTCTTCAGTTTCTTCATCCTCATTCAAATCTTGAGTCCTTGAGCATGTGCTATCTTTGTTCAAGCTCATCACTCTCTCAAGCTACAAGCACGTCCATACCTATCTGCTTATGCTCAAAATCTAATTCAAAAGGAAAATTAAATCCAAACTTGGAACTATTTATCCATAAGTCAAAATTGACCAACTAATACTAATCTAAAGATCACCTCAAAGTTATCAAATGAAATTGATAAGTTAGGTCCATGTTTTCTTCGGACTTATGTTTTAATTGTTATTGTTTATGATAGCAAAGATATACTTGATGATTCATTTAGATCTTATAGGTTGATTAAATCTTTATGTATTCATTGTGAAAAGCATGTTCCTCATATAATAGAGATTATATCAACATTTGTCCATGACTATGAACTTTTTGCATGCTTGACAATTTTGCTTGGTTCCTTAATCATAGGTTTTCTAAATTTCGTTAAGAGTTAATTAACAGCAAAGACTTATGCTGCTGAAAATTCTAGAATCCAAGTCAATAATAAATCCCTATTCATAAGGGTGGATTTTACATAGATCATCATATTTATTTGCGTCACTTAAATCATCTCACTATCCAAAGGATTGACTCTTGACTTCAATTTCAAAAGTTGATGCTTCTGGACGTACATGTAACTTTGACAAGAGAAATTTTTTTCAGACATGTATTGATGTATTGATGTTGATCTCAGAAGTACCAAATGACAAGTATTGATTGTAGTGGGGTCTATTTTTTCTGAGACTGTAATATTGATAATTCTTTCCCTTGTAATATTGCTTCTTCCACATCATATAGCATAAATTATCGATTGTAGTATGTTCAAGTTTTCAATTCATTTTTCTGTTGGCGTCACTACTATATAGTTCTTGCTCATGTTGCTCTGGGTTAGCTGCTAAGATTCTTGCTCACTGATGATGGCTTCTATTCCCTTTTTCTCTCATTATATCGGTATTTTGTCTACAAAAGTTGAAGAGACTAATCTAATTTAATTCTTTCTGTAAAATTGATTGGTATTGAGTGCAATGAGCCTTTAGCTTTTCTAAATTTCTGAACTAAAAGAATCCCCTCCTTTTTCATAGGGAGAGTTACTAAGGTCTTTGGGTGGTGCGAAAGCTTCAACTTCACTTTTGGGAGTTCCACTAGGACACAATTCCTCATTCCGGTAGGTCTCTGCTTTTGCTCCTGGTTGAATTAGGGAGGCCGTCAAATAATGGTAGTATCAACTCAATCACGGAAACTAGATTTAGATTAATCTTCACAGGTTTGACTTTTTTATAATCTTTGCAGATGTGTTGGATGCTGAAATGTTTAGACTTTTTTTTAACATTGCCAAATGTTGTTTTCTCAGTTGTATCCACTGAACTGATAACAGAGCCCTTTATGTTAGGTATTTGTTTTATTGTCTATCATGCACAAGTGAAGAGTACTTAAAACCTCACTTTCTACTAAAACACTTTCAGCATTGACAAACTACTGGCCCATGTTGATTTGTTAGATTACAAGATAATATCTGAGTATCCGTGCTTTTACTTTGTTGTAGGCCTAAAATTCTATTGTTGTAAATTTCAATTGCTAATGATAAATAGGATTCAATTATTGTAGGCCTAAAATTCTATTGTTTATCAACTACTGTACCTAATGTATAATTGAAGGGCAATAAAATTGTTTAATTCATTCCAAGGAAGAAAAGGAAGAAAACAAGTACAGTGGGATGTATAATTGAAGGGCAATAAAATTGTTTAATTCGATTCAATTGTTGTAGGCCTAAAATACATTTTGATGCATGTAGGAATCTATAGAAGATTTTATAATAAGATGAATTGATTCTAGTTCAAATCAATTGGAGAGAAAAAGGCATAAGATGCAGAGACACCAAAGAATAATCTAATTAATATAATAAAAAATGATATGAATATTATTGATTATATGGTCTCACATAGAACTTAAATGGATGTGAACTTAATGGAGGATGGAATGATAAGATTGATGCAGCCGATCCAAATAGTTGACATAAACACAGCTTGAGGAGAGAATATACCTGTGTTTTCTCTTTGCGGAGTAAATTAGCTTTCTGCAACACAAACAATTACAGCTTTACAATTTTCATAATCATGCAGAATTACTGATGCACGAATCCATAAATATGATTATTTGCTATTTTATTCTTTAGGTGTTGAACTTCTAAATTTGTTATTATCCCATCTCAGCCTTAGACATTCATTTACTGGATTTTGTAATTATAATAATAAAATGGAAGTGGCTGTCTTTTATCTGTTTTTGTGCAAACCTTTCACAGACTAGCAATGCCATGTCGAGGGCCCTAAATGTTCTACAAACAACTCACTCTTTTGGAGATATGATACTTTTCTCAAGAGCATCTGAACTTGGAAAGGTAAAAAATAAATTGTCAGTTGTAAGAGCATCTGATACTTGGAAGAGCATCTGATACTTTTCTAGATTGTCAGTTGTACTAATCATTCATCCAATAGAAATTCCTTCAATACATTTTTTTTTCAATATATTTTGGAGCTTTAGCAGTTCTGCCTAACATCCCTGATTGGATGCAATTCTTCAATATATTTTTTTATTTGCCTAAACAGACACAGTTTGTGATTCATAATATGATTCTGAATCACAAACAATCAATCAAGAACATGTCTCAGATATTTAATATGGTCGTCTGAGTATTTTCCTTGAAAAGTGGTTGCAAGGCTGTAAATGTCTAGATAAGCCAAGCTAGCAGTTTCCTTATAATTGCAAGTGCTGATACATGCATATCTTTTTTGTTTGTTTGTTTGTTAGTTTGTTATTTTTGTTGTTTGTTGATACATATTTTCATGGATCATTTTTTATTGGACATATGCATTTAATAGAATAACTAATTAGAGTGTTTGTTCTCTTTTTTCCAGCTGCAAGGACTTGTTCGTGATCATGTTCGAAGACCATTAATCTGACCTTCCAAGCTATAATTTTTGTGATTTGAACTTCATTGTAAGTTTAGTTGGGTCAGAATTATATATAATTTGAACTCTTGTAATTTGGGTCAGAAGATACTTTAGTGGTTTCGTCTGTAGAAAGGTTTTTGGACAGAAGATACTTTTGTGGTTTCGTCTGTAGAAAGCTTGTGGTGGATCTTTATTGTAAATATGTTGATGATATTTGATATATATAGTTTTTGTTTCGAGGTTAAATTATTGCCTTTTAATTGAAAATATAATGGAAATATCTTTGTTGTCAAATTGGTATGAAACTGTTGTGGAACAGTGCAAACGCATAACAGATTTTTTTAAAGCTAAACTGTTGTTGTAGATAAACGGTGAATATGGCATACGACAACACAGTGATAAAACTGTTGTCGAATATAATAAAAACAATGGTGAATATGGCATACGACAACGGTGATAAATTGTTGTTATTGATATACGACAACGGTTATAAAAACTGTTGTCGAATATAATAAAAGACAACGGTGAATATGACATACGACAACGGTGATAAACTGTTGTTATTGATATACGACAACGGTTATAAAACTGTTGTCGAATATAATAAAAGACAACAGTGAAAAACTGTTGTGAAAATATTGTCGAATGTGATATACGACAACAGCGGAAAACTGTTGTCAAACTGTTGTCGAATATGATATACGACAACAGTGATTCACTGTTGTCGTAGACCCCCCCCCCTTTAACAACATGGCATTTAACAACAGTGGTATTTGGCATACGACAACAGTGATTCACTGTTGTTAAATGCAGTTTTTCTAGTAGTGCAGTGTGATCTGTGCATAGACTTCATCAGTGTCTGGTTCAACCTACATATATTTGAATGTAAAAAAGGAGCATTCAGTTCACCGATGCTTTAAGGATGAAGAAAGATGAAAGACATCAATTGTTACAAATAAATTGTTAGTTTTTGTCTGAATATAATGAAGTTACAATTTCATTACATTAAATATAATTTAATTACATTAATATTTATTTGTAAATACTCTACTTGTAAACACTCTACTTGTTACAATTTCATTACATTAAATATAATTTCTTACAGAGTAATAAATAAAGTTACAAAATATATCTACAAACAAATTGTTAGTTTTTATCTGAATAGCAAAGTCTTACACAACAAACCAAAGAGCATAAGATGCTATAAATCTACTTGTAAACTACTAATAGGGTTGGCAGAAAATTATGCTCTACTGGACAATGTTCTTAGTTTCAAACTCATCAACAGTTAGTGAATGAATGAAGTTATCAAGGAATTAGTTGGGTCCTACATAAAAGAAATGATCAAAGCTCAACTAAACCTAGCTAATGCAATTTGGGAATCTAATAGAGCTCACGTACAAGTTTGGGAATCCAAAGGGAAACATCCAAGAATGAAGATCACAACCAAGCCTTACCTAAAAACCCACACACCAAGCTTTCCTCTGCCCCTTTCTGTTTCGATCAAAAGAAACCCAGCCACATGCAAGAGCCCTAATTTCCAGAAATCCCTAGGAAGAGGACTAGGTTAGCTCCAACTCACGGTACCAAAAACAATCAATAGTGATCTCAACTCACTAGGAGGGCTGCTGGCAGTGGCACTCAGCCGGGAAGGAGCAATTCGCCTGTCGTAGCTAGCGATGAAGATGCGGTGTTGACGTAGGGTACTGCTTGCCTGGGCATCAGTAGCTAGGGCACGCGATCGAGGAAGAAGAAAAGGTAAGTGAGGAGGCGTCGCCTCCTTGCTTGTGCGATGAAGAAGAAGAGAGCGAGAGGAGTCGGGGCTCACCTCGCGAGGGTGAAAGGAAGCGGCGCTCTCGGGGTTTCCTTGGACTCGGGCGATGAAGAAGGGGGAGAGGCGTCGACTCGTGGCTGTGAGGGGTTTGTGTGAGAGAAGCGGAAATGGTTGGGGGTTTGGGTGGTTGGCGGGCGAGGAAGAGAAAAGATTAGGGATTTGTGCGACGAGAAAAAAGATGATTAAGGATCGAAAAATAAGAGAATGAGGACTCAATAGTTCGTTATTTTTTTGCAGTTGGATATCCACCGTTGATTTTGTTTATTGCTTGAACAGCACAACAATACAACAACAACAGTTTAATATAACTGTTGTCTATTGTCATAATAGACAACAGTTTATCACATCAGTTGTTGTAAATCCCGCCTATAGACAACAGTTATTTTATAACTGTTGTCGTTGAGTATACATACGATAACATTTTGTTATTACTGTTGTCTTTTTACGTATACAGACCAACAACAACAATGGTTAATACTAAAACTGTTGTTAAATTTACATAAGACAACACTTTATTCAAAACCCGTTGTCGATTATGTGTTGTTGAATGCAAAAATTCTAGTAGTGTCTCCATCTTCCTCTCTTATTAATTTATTAAATATTTTAATGAATTAATATTTCATCCAAATGTGGTTGAGTCTAATCTAAATGAGTTTAACTCAAATTAGATCTCAATCCATAATCCAATTGGATTCACTTGAGTCTAACTCAATTAATCCAATTCCAATTAAATCATAGCCAAATCAAGATCAATTAATCTCCGAAGCATCGTGTCCTTAGTGTGTGACCCAATAGGCTCTCGTAACATTGGCAATGTGTCTAAATCAATTTAGACACAAAAGCAATGAGCGGCATTTAGCAATGCATCAATGCTACCTAAGTAACAAGAAAGTCAAGATCCGACTTAACCACCGTGACTATGGCAATGTATGACCTTGTCCTTCTATCCTCGATATCTAAATTGACCAATGAGGCATAGACCGTGTCATCCTTGACCAATCTTTGTGTTTCTTGATCCCCGAGTAGACTCACTTAAACAATTGAGCTCAATATCTCATATTGACTCATTCGAGCATGGCTATGCGTTTTAGCAGTCCTACTCGATCAAGGGGCCCACAGATATCACTCCCGTCATATGGGAGGGATAGATCCCATCTACATCACTCACATTCCTCCGCATAATTCATTACATACCCAATGATCACCTTTATAGTCCACCCTGTTACGGGTGACGTTTGACGATACCAAAGTACATAACTCCTTATGTAGGGAACCATAGTGACTTCAGGTCTAAGGACTATTCATACCAATAGTCACATGAGAAAGTTTATGACACTCATATGACAATTTATGAAACTTTCTCATGGCGGGTCATTCAGTACACATTCTCCAATGTATACTCATGTGTCAACTTGATATCACATATCCATGACTTGTGAGCTCAAGTCATCAGTTGACCTATATGCTAGTCTCCATGTATTAATATTGTCCTTGAATATTAATACTTGACTAGGAATGGTTTAGAGTAGTGTTCTCTACATCATCTCACTATCGATTCAACCAATCGATATAATGTAGATAAGAACCTACTACCCAAGGACATTATTATACTTAGTTATTTGGCACAAATACAAAGTAAGTATAATAACCAAACATGCATTTATTAATAATAGAATATGATACAAAATGTCCCTAGTCAATCATCATATTATTGGCTCTAGGGCTCCTACTAACACTATGTACCAAAACCCGGTTTTGAATATAATAAGCGGTGTTAACCACTTCGGCCCAAAAGTAGCTAGGAAGGGAATATGCATTAAGCATACTCCTAGCAGCTTCTTGTAGGACTCGGTTTCTCCTCTCAACTACCCCATTTTGTTGATGAGTCCTTGGGCATGAAAATTCATGCTTGTATTCATTTTCTACACAAAATTGTGTGAAACTTGAATTTTGGAACTCCCCGCCGTGGTCACTCCTAATTCGGTTAATTTTGAGGTGTTTTTCATTCTCTACCTTTTTACTAAATCCTATAAAGATTTCTAGGGTATTGTCCTTATGTTTCATAAAGTAAACCCATGTGAACCTAGAAAAATCATCTACTGTAACTAAGCAATATTTACTCCCTACAAGTGATAGAGTACTATGACAATCAAATAAATCAATATGTAAGAGCTCTAATAGTAAAGTAGTAGTGATTAGGGTTTTACCTTTGTGTGATGATTTTGATTGCTTACCCTCTTGGCATGCATCACACAATTTGGTCTTTTCATACTTGATCATGGGTAGCCCCTTCACCAACTCTTCCTTGGCCACTCTTGCAATGGTTCTCATGTTTACATGTCCAAGCCTCCGGTGCCACAACCACCCTTCTTCTTCTTTAGACATGAAACACTTAGCCAAATTGTTAGTAGCATAGGAAAGATCAAGATAATACAAATTAGCCTCCCTAAACCCTTCTAATATGACATTATTTGACTCATTATGTTTAATCAGACACCTCCTATCATGGAATTCAACTCTAAAGCCTACATCACATAACTGGCTTACACTAAGTAAGTTAAACTTCATGTCTTTAATTAAGAGTACTTTATGTATGAAAATTTTAGGAGATACCTCAATAGTGCCCCTACCAATAATTCTTAGTTTTCCACTATTTCCAAAGGAGATCGTCCCTTCTCTTAAGTAGCTAATAGTAGTGAACTTGCTCACATCTCCGATCATATGTCTTGAGCATCCACTATCTACTATCCACATGGTTGAGGCCTCCTTCACCTTCACCTATACAACATGGAACATACTCTTTTGGTACCCAAATTTTTGATCCATAAGCATCATTTAAAAATCTTTTAGGTACCCATGCCCTCTTGGTGTTTCCCTTAGACCCTTGTCTCCTAGATGCACCAATCCTACCCGTGAGTGAGACAAAGGCCACTTCCTTTGTCTTTGATCTATATCCTAATCCGGCCTTGTTATAAATGGCCCTTTGGCTATTTTTTATCATATCTAGGTTGCTAGAGCCTACTTGGAATTTCCTAAGTTCCTTTGTGAGGTCATCTACCTTTTTCCTTAGTTCCCTATTTTCAGTTTCAAAACATGAAGCATATGATGTAAGAGAACTAGCATGTAATTCTTCCTTAAGTTTTGTAGATTCTACTCTAAGCATGACAATCTCATCTTTTTGTTCCTTAATCTTACTTCTAGCTTTAGCTAAATCTATGTTAGTGCAAGAAATGATCTTAACTAAAGTAGAGGTGGGTAAGTGGTATACCTCACTTACCGAAGCTTCTGACTCGGATGATGATGAAGAGGAGCTCTCTTCTTCACTGCTTGAACTTCTTTCATCATCTGATGAATCTGAGTGTTCCATTACCATGAGAGCAAAGTGTGAAACTTGCTCTTCTTCCTCCTCCGAGGATGATGGATCATCCTAGGTCACCTTTAGGTTGGTGGCACCCTTCTCCTTTCCCTTCGACCTCTTCTTGTCACCTTTCTTCTCCTCCTCCTTCTTGTCATCTCTTCTCTTCAGTTGAGGGCACTCGTTCTTCATATGTCCCTCTTGGTCACAGTTGTAGCAGATAATGACCTTGGTCTTACCCTTGCCTTTGGACCCTTTCCTAGCATAGGATTTGTTAGAAAAACTTTTAAAGGTTCTACGAAATTTTCTTACCATGAAAGCCTCTTGATGGCTATCCAAAGAGGTGCTGGACTCCTCTGAGTCGGATGAGGAGTAGGCCACCTTCTTCTTCTCCTTCCTCTTCTTCTTCTCCTTTTCTGCAATAAAAACAATACCTTTCTCTTTGGCCGAGACGTTAGCTTGCTCGTGCAGTTCAAATTCACAGAATAAATCGTCTAATTTAACTATGGGCAAATCCCTTGATACTTTGTAGGCATCCACCATAGATGCCTACAAGGTGGTTCTCGGGAAGGCTTGTAGGGCATACCTGACGATATCTCGGTTTTCGATCTTTTCTCCAATCACATGGAGTTAATTGTTGGGACCGGGTGCATGTTGACATGGATACAGGTTCGTAATTTTAAAATTTAATTACGTACAGCGGAAGGTTTAGCATAAATAATTTTTCAAATTATTTTTATCACATATCTAGCATGTAACCTTATATTGTGTAGACATGATCATAAATTAAAATTTTATAGAAACTAAACTAATTTACTTGATACCTCGCGTAACTCGAAGTAAGGGACGAGATCCAACCGTAGCGTCCCTTGGAAGCTTCGCCTCTATTCGCGTCCACGCCGAGTTTTCTTCGGGATGACTTCACAAAGCCACGAGTTTCGTGCCGACAAGAACTACTAGATTCTCCAAAGGCACGATAAGAATATCAAGAGAGAGAAAAGGAAAACTAACCACCAAACGAAGAACGGAATCCGGATTCCGGGAGGAAGGAAGGAGTTGCGTCCGCTTCTTCTTCTTCTTCGGCCTCTTCTTGGTGGAGGTGGCTCACGGCAACCCTAGGGGAGCCCTCTAGGGCCGGCGCCTACTAGAGGAGGGAGAGGGAGAGAAGGAGAGGAAGAGAGGCTAGGCAAGAATCCTTGATCTCTTGAAATTGATTTCCAAGCCTTGCCTTTGCACCTTTATATAGTAGTCTCTTTATCGCCAAGTCTCCTTTTAACGGAATAAATTTTTCATATGAAATTTATCTTATAAATTTTCCTATGAATTATTCCATTATGCCAAGTTTTTATTATAACTTAATTTATAATAAAAACAACCATGTCTCCCCTTTTTTTATGGAATAAAATTTTACAAGAAATTTAATATATAAATTTTTCTTATAATGGAAAAATTAATTCATAATTGATTTTATAAAATAAAATAAACCAATCCATGCTTCATTTTAATTTCCATAAAAAGAATAAATTTTTATAAATTTCTTTATATAAATTTCTTTATCCATAATTTTATAAAACAAATCACGCTCAATTTATTTTATAATTTAAACCAAACAATTTGGTTTCCCTTTTTATTGTGGCCGGCCAAACCAAAGAGGGTGGGGACCCTCTTTGGCCGGCCAAATCCAAGCCGTCACCTTACGAATTAAACTCATTTAATTCGTCCAATAAGACTTCAAAAGACTTAGCCATTTTAAGCTTCCGATGCGTCTTTGATAAATTCAGATTCAACTTATCTCTCTTGATCGGAAAATCCAATTTTTAACTCGTTTTGAATCCCTCGGATTACTCGTAGTGCGTGTGACTAAATAGGCTTTCGATTTATGTTGGCCGTCTATAATCAACCAATTATAGAACGATCATGAGTGGCACCTAGTTGTACATCATAACCCCCAATTAATGGAAAGATCAACGGTTGACCTCAGAAATAATTCTGAAACCCTTCAGCAGCTCTAATGAATCGTGCCTCATTCCCTTCACCATCTTATACCCACTTGGTTCAGGACACGGTCTATGTGTGTCAGTCCCCACTAGGCTGACTACGTCACACCTAGCCCAAGTAATGTCTTTCTCATCTAATGGATTCTAATTACTCTCATGTATTTCAGAGACTCATACTCTGAACATGTCATGCTCTGGCCAGAGGCTTTGAGTAACAATCCGACGATTCTCCTGATGGTCATCGGCATAAGTGACTAATAGCTCTAGGTCATACTCTTGCATAGTCAGCAGACGTTCTCGTGCCTCCTGTCGAGCCTCCAGAGCTTTCTTTGAAGACTCCAAGAGTTGGATTTGATCGGACAACTTTGTCGTTTGAGCCTGGAGCTGCTCATGCTCCTGGGATAGCTTCTGCAGGTCCTCGGCCAGGGCTTGACTCTTCTCGGACCCAAGACATTCTCAGACTTGATAGCCGTGTATAGTATCTTCATATGCTAACAGAGTATTGAGGTAGTGCTCGATCTTCACCCGGAGCACTTGACTATCCTCCAACTGCAGGAGGTCGGCCTCGCGGGCCCATCCCACCTCTGCCTCGGTTATCGCTACTCGCTGATGGAGGTCTTCCATGACCCCCCGAAGCACAACAGACGGCTCGTAGCGGCACAATTAGAGGTAACCTGCCAGAAAAGCAGAGATATTCAATGCAAAAGGCACTAAAATAGGAAGTGCGCCAAAATACTCACCGTTAATAGTGACTGATGTAATAGGCCCAGGTATTGGGCTGATCCAACTGCCCGCCATGGTAGAACGGGAGGAGGAAGAATTCCCTCAGCAGGGGGTCCTGACTGACAGGGAACGTCTCTTGGGTCGGGAACATCTTCTTCTGAACTTGAAGCCCTCGGCGTATCCTCAGAAGCGATTCCCTTTATCCGGATAGATTGGGAATGGCTTGTCACCTTCTTCTTCACCATGGGGGCCTTCCGGTGGGAGCTGGGCAGGTCCTTGGATGTCTCCTTGCTGCGAGGAGCAGCCGGAGGGCCGACCGAGGGAGGCAAGGCATCGATGATGGGAGTAGTGGCCTCAACAGCGAAGGAAGAAGAGCCCTCTCGAACTCTCGGAGACCGTGGAGCCGCGTCCTCGGGGGCAGCCGAGCGCAACAACTCAGAGGATATACCCTTCTTCAACCTCTTCAAGGGGTGATCCCTCCGGGATAGATTCTCCCGCCGCCTCTTCTCGGGCGTGTGAGTCTTTGAAGGTGCGATAGATGGAGGGGGTGCAGCTTCTCCCTCAAGGGCCTCGGTAGTAGAAACAGTTGAACCCCCTTTGAGGTTCGTTGGCAACTTTGATGCTCCGATATCTCAGGGGGCCTCGGGGGCGGCTCAGCCTGCGGAGGGCTCATCGACTCCCTTACAATCCTCAGTGGAGATTCCCGCAGGAACAGAAGAGGCTGAACCTGGGACCAGCGCCTGTTCGTTGGCTTGGTCCCACTTCAAGAGTTGATTCATCACTCGGGAGAACATGACATTGCCTACAAAATAGAGATAAAAAGACATCAGTCAGTATTAACCAAGAAATGTACCGGGCAAAAAAGTAACTTACGAAGATTAGAGCTAAGACGCGTGGCTCTCGGGCTAAGCTCAGCCCAATAAAGGAGCTCCTCGCATTGCACCAGTTGGAGCCCGTGGAACTCCATCCCAACCAGGATACCCCTAGCCCTCTGATATCCCTCATCCTGCTGGAAATCGCCGAGATCGGGGACCGGGTTAAACTGGTTATCCAGTGGATAGGACTAAAAGGACGCTTGGGAAGCTGGATATAGAAGAACTATTCCTTCCATCCCTTGTGGAAAGAAGGAAGACCCCGGCCCCAAGAACCTATGACCGGAACGAGCGATAAAGCTAAATGCCCCCCGGGACCCGACAGGAACAAAGAAGAAATGGAAGAATCAGGGGGTTAGGGGGATGTCGAAGAGTTTGAAGACTACAACAGCTCCGCCCATCTGGGCAAAGGCATTCGGGATCATCTGTTGTAGAGGAATACCAAAGTATTTACTTACATTCATGTAAAAGGGCAGGATAGGGAAGCAAAGCCCTAACTCCACCTGCCCCAGGAAGAAAGTATAAAAATCCTTACTGATTGTTACAGGTGGATGACCTGGGGCAGGAACTCTCACCTCTCAGTCTCTTGGGATACCATACTTCTGGCGAGTGGCCTGGAGGGATTCCAACCTAACCTAGGACGAGACGGTATCGTACCATTCCGTAGGGAATCCTAACTCTTTTAGGGAATGCTCATTATTATATTAGGATTTAAGGATCGTACTCCATAATAAAATCTGAGGTCCTATCTAATTATAAAGCCAGTACAAATTGGATAATCTCTGGTTTTGGTCCTGCTCAATGTACTCAAAGCACACTAGTGTAATTCTATGGTCAAGACTAACCACACCTAATTACACTACAACCATCCTGATGGTTTGTCCAATTCCATCTCGGCTGTGAGCCTCTACTTATACTAAGCAAGGAACTGATAACATGATCTTCCGTGTGACACCACACACCATGTTATCAACAATGCCAAGTAAAGGATTTTTATGTATGTACTAATATAAACAAGCATCTAGTGTTGTTGTGATTCTCTTTTCAAAAAATAGATGATCTCATATATAAAAAGATCAAGTCTTTTAGTATACACATCTAACAGTCAATACTTGAGGTCGGTCGTCACTGGGGCTTCGCCTCCCGAGGTGATCTTGGGGTCTTTTTGGCCCAGGTGAGCGCGAGCGCTGCAAATCCCGAGGTGTTCTCGGGGCCCGACCACTCGGGGTGATCCCGAGGAGTCTTTTGGCTGACCCTCCCGGGCACGTCCCCCCCCCCCCCCCGAAAGGAGATCCCGAGGCCCGAGTCGGTTCGATCCGATGTGTCACGGCACGCAGCTTCTTCATCCCCCGGGCTGACCCCGGGCTATTCAACCCTATCAATGACAATGAATAAGTCCTTTCAAGTTGTCGCAATAATCGAGAAACTCCTACCTTTATGGAGGAAATTCAAAAATATCTCAAGTGCAAGTGAAAGAAGATGAGACTTAAGGATTCGGTGTAAGACTATAGATCGAAGAAGATAATCACAACTAATCAAAATCAATAAAAATGCATATATTTATAAAGACAAATCTGATGGAACCAAATACTGTAAGAAGAGAAAATATCCCTGCAAAGGGCAGAGCTAAGGGAGGGCTAAGAAGTTTTAATGAATATGCCACAATTGTAGCAAACCGAATCACAAGGCCAAAGACCGTTAACGTTCAAAGAAAATCACTCAAGTTCACATGATAAGTCAGTGTCAATAAACATGTCAGAATTAGACTTGATTTGAAGCCAATTTAGTATACAATCCAAGGCAATGGTGAGTCAATATTGGTGTTATATGACACATTTGCTCTAACAAGACCCAGTTTTCAAGTTATACCCTTATTAATGGGAGAAAACTAATCTGGGGCAATTCTATAACTTTCGACATTATTGGTCTTGGCAAGGTAGTACTGAAGATGACATCAGGAAAAGAAGTGACATTGATTAATGTGCTTTATGTTTCCAACATTCGGAAGAATTTAGTGTTAGGGTTAACTCTTATCAAGGTTAGTTTCAGGCAAGTGTTTGAGTCAAATAAATATATATTGACAAAACATGGGCAATTCATATGCAGAGGGTACATGGAAAATTGTATATTTAAAATGAATTTAATGGTTGTACATCGCGACTTCAATGATAATAAAATTATATATTCTACTTATTTTGTCGAGTGTTGTAATTTGTGGCATGTTATACTAGGGCATGTAAATTATAATGCTTTGCGATAACTTGTGAATTTTAATTTATTGCTAACATTTAATGTTGATCCAATACATAAATGTGAAATATATGTTGAAGTTAAAATGACAAAGTTGTCTTTCTATTCAGTGAAAAAAAACACAACTCTTTTAAAATTAATTCACAATGACATATGTGATTTAAAATTCGTCCAAATTAGAGGAGACAAAAAGTACTTTATTACTTTAATTGATTACTACACTAGATAAGCCTTAGAAATATCAAAACATTATAAGAATCAAATTGAGAATCAAATTGGTAAACAAATTAAAAGAATTTGAAGTAATTGAGGAGGAGAATATGATGATCCTTTTAATAAATTTTACACAAAATATGACATTATTCATCAAATGACAGCTTCTTACTCTCCTGAATCAAATGAGATTATTGAGCATAAGAACCGAACTCTTAAAGAAATGATAAATGTCATATTGATAAGTTTAGGCTTAGTCCAAAATTTATGGGGAGAAGCTATTTTATCAGTAAATCATATTCTTAATAAAATCTCACAAAAAAAGATAAAACTTCTTATAAGTTATGGAAGAATCATAGACATTCTTATAAATATCTAAAAGTGTTGGGGAGGGGGGGGGGGGGGTTAGCTAAAGTGGAAGTGTCTAAGCCAAAGTAGAGTACGATAAGACCAAAGACAATCGATTACATTTTAGTTGGTTATGCTGATAATAGCAGTGCATATCTATTTTTGGTGCATAAATTAGTAGTTCTTGATGTATTTATCAGAACAACAATTGAATCAAGGAATACTATATTTTTTGAAGATATTTTTTTCTTGTGAAGAGAGGAAAGAAGAAAGTTTAAATAAAACTTATGAAACTAAGAATATGGATAATGTTGGAAATAATGAAGAACCAAGACACAGTAAGAGGGCTAAAATAGTAAACTCATTTGGTCATGATTTTATGACTTATATGTTAGAAAATGAATCAAAGACAATAAACAAAGTCTTATCAAGTCTCGAAGCTCCTTTTTAGAAGGAAGCCATCAATAAGAACTAAATTCTATCATATAAAATTGTACTTCAGAATTGGTGAATATTCCACCTAGAATCAAGCCTTTAAGATATAAATGGATTATAAAGAATAAATATAAGGCTGAAAGAAATATTGACAAGTACAAGACAAGACTAGTGACGCCAAAGGGATTCAAACAAAAAGAAGATTTTGACTTCTTTGATACCTATTCACTAGTAACAATAACCACATTCATTCAAATACTCATTGCTATTGTTGCAATAACCTTGAGATAGATTAAATGGATATGAAAATATCCTTTCTAATTGGTGAATTAGAGGAATAAATATATATGGAGCAACCTAAAGGATTTGTAACTCCAAGACAAGAAAATAATGTGTGTAGACTTGTGAAGTCACTATATGAGCTAAAAAAGTACCAAAATAGTGACACGAGAAATTTAACCAAATTATAATGTCAAATGGATTTAAAATAAACGAGTACGACATATGCATAAAGGCACACATGACTCATTTGCCATCATCTATTTATTGTAGACGATATGCTCTTCATGAGGAGCAATTATGATATAATCATGAATACTAAGAAGATATTGACCATGAACTTTGATATGAAAGATATGAGTATAACAGATGTTATACTCGGGATTAAGATTACTAAGACATTAGAAGGAATGCTTCTTTTGTAATCTCATTAGATTGAGACAGTGCTAAAGAAATTTAATGTCAATGAACTTAAGCTTGTATTTGGCTAAAAACTATAGTAAACCCATATCACAATTAGAATATTCGAGAATAATCGACAGTTTGATGTATGCCACTAACTGCACACACTCAAATATTGCTTATACGGTCAACAAATTAAGTAGATTTATAAGTAATCTAAATGATGCCCATCAAAATGTATTAATAATAATTGTTAAATATTTAAGATATACCTTAGAGTATGGATTACATTATATAAGATATCCAGTGGTATTAGAAGTTATTGTGATGCAAATTTAATATCAATATAAAAGATTCTAAATCAACTAGTGGATATGTATATACCATTAGTGGTGGAGCAATATCATGGAAATCCTTGAAACAAATGTATATAGCTTAACCAACTATGGAATCTAAGTTCATAGATAAAGCCACAGAAGAAGTTGAATGACTTTGTAACTTCTTAGTGGATATCCTGTTGGAGTTATAGGGAGATGAAAAGGCACCCCTTCCTCTTCATCTTCCAACTCATTCATATTCCTCCATTAATGGAGGAATATGAAGAGACCTTCTACCCCCTATATATATTGCTTCCAAGGCAAAGGGGAGGTGGGAGAAGAAGAACGGACAAGAAAGAGGACATGCTATGCGTGTGTGTCCAAGCCAATGGAGATCGTACGAGACAAGCTATGTGCGAGGTCTGTGCGAGGTCAAAGAGAAAGGGTTCGTCTCGTATGTATAAGGTCATTGTGCAAGGTTTGCCCAAGTGCACATGACAAAGAAGGGGTTATTGAGAAGAACATTCAAGATTGGCTCGTCTAATTACAGAAGAGGGATTTGGTTTGTGAGCTTATGAAGAGCTTTTCGATTCGTTCGCGATCGTTCTTCGGATGACAAAGTCTTCCGGTTTCTTCTCCAAGTGCAGATCACTGTAAGTGTTTAGATTTACAGAATTTGTTTCTGTCGTTCATGCTTTAGAAATATCAACATTGGCATCAGAGCACGTTAGATTGTAAAAGCATGACTTTACTTCTGTATATCGATCACTTCTTAGCCCTTGTTTGATGTCGCGATCGGAGTTTGTCTCCGTCGTGTTCTTCTCTTGCCGGGCGAGAATCCAACGTAGTCGTCGGAAACTCGCGACTATGTGTCGTGGTTGTTTCAGTTTTTGTGAGAAAAACCATCATGAAGGATCGAACAGGAGACCTTCGTGAAGAAGGCAAAGGTTATACCACTGAGGTGTAACGATAATTTCTTTTAGATTTGGTTCAATTAATTTGAATTAATCTATCTAATTAGACTTGGTTACCATTATTTGGTTTAATCAGATTAGTTTGGTTCAATCATATCGGATTTTGGTTCAAACCATTTGTTGGTTTAACCAGACCAGTTTGGTCCAACTAGGTTGGGTCTAGTTCAAACCATTGGTTGGTTTAACCAGACCAATTTGGTATAAAATATAACCAGTCTAATTGGTTTGATAAATAAGTTTGACTTAAACGTGAATGGGCTTAAAATTAAACAATAATAATAAGATATCCAATTAGATCAGTTCTAATAAGGACAAAAGAATAAGCTAATACTTGAGATCTAATTGTTGGTGCAGGAAGCACCATATCGAACCTTGTTTTGATATTGACAAAGGATTCAAAGTTGAGTTTGTTTGTGATCTAACAATATTCACTGAGTGTGCAGGAAAAGTCCTAGCAAAGGACTGCTAGGCACCTGGCGAAGGACTGCCAGGATACAAAGCCCTAGCGAAGGACTGCTAGGCAACTGGCGAAGGACTGCCAGTATCCAAGCCCTAGCGAAGGACTGCTAGGCACCTGGCGAAGGACTGCCAGTATCCAAGCCCTAGCGAAGGACCGTCAGGCAAAAGTCCAACCAAAGGAGCGGTTGGCATCAGGTACATTCTCCCGAGAGGAGTAGGTGAGGACGCGTTCCCCGTCGAGGGAACAGTAGGCGTCGGTTCGACCTAGGGCTCCATTTTGGAGACTAAAGTCAGAACCAAGACAGCTAAGGCTGTATAATCTAACCACTTAATGTATTGTTGTGTTTTGGACTAACCCTGGATGCAGGACCGAAGGAACGTGTGTCTGCAGCTCAGAAAGCCTCAAAGGAGAGAGGCAATGATTGAGTAGGGCGCCCGGAGTGTCCCGGGCGCCCCCAAGGTGAACACAGAACACGCAAATCAGAAATAAGCTTCGACAGTGCATCTTGCGGGCGCCCCCGCGCTCCCGGGCGCCCCCGCTGCTCCCGGGCGCCCCTGCATCCCGAGCGCCCCCATGCGCATGCCTCGACCCAGGCCAGCTACCGAAGCTCCCTTCGAAGCCAAGCAGATAACTCTTTGACCCGGTCAATCCGGGCGCCCCGAGCGGTCCGGGCGCCCCGGTCAAAGCGGGTCCAGAGGATCAGACGCGACCGAGACTTTGGCGGATCAAAGGCCAGGGGGCGGGGGGGGGGCGCCCCCGACATCCCGGGCGCCCCCAGGCCCTATATAAAGGGCCCTCGACCAAGGCTTCCAAGTATCAGTTCTCTCAACGCCCCAAAGATCTTCTACGCTCGTGCCTTGCTCCGGAAACACTCCAACTCGAGCCGACGACGTCCCGCTGCCCCGAAAGAGTCAATCCACTCCGGACGTCGGTAACGAAGATCGAATTTTTTATTGTTATTGTTAGTACACTTATTTGTAATAAATTATTGTAAACTGTTTTGCGCGTATATAGAATTGCCCAAAGTAAATGGTCAACGACCGTGGGCCTTGGAGTAGGAGTCGACACAGGCTCCGAACCAAGTAAATAGACTGTGTCTTTGTGCTGTGATTATTTTTATTTTTCCGCTGCGTACGTGCTCTTTACGAAAATCCGAATGATTTCCGATATTCACCCCCCCTCTATCGGTTTTCTCGATCCAACACTAATTTCCAAATCGACCAGTCCAGTGTGTTAGTCAACTGGAGTTCCTCAAATAAAGAAGATTTATTTTTCTTATTTGCTTATGATTCTGTGTGTTCTATGCATATATATGTGAATTGAAATGAACCAGTTTTGTTATTAGATTGCCAGTTTTGTACTGACAATAATATTTTTCAATTCCACATGCCAAAGATGATATACACGATGACCTGTCTCGATGTGTGACAGAATGAGCTGAGGGAGGCGATTGAGGAGATAGAGCAAAGTCTAACATAAAATGGATTATGTTAACAACTGCACTAGTGTTTGTCCTAGTGGCAATGACATTAGCTTATTTAATTTGTTAAAATTTTGTTATTGTTATTGTCGTTATGTACGAACAATATTGGCCTATTTAGTTTATGAAAGTCATGTGGTATAGACTGTTATTTTGTACAAATAGTACTATTTTATGAAAAAAGGTCATGTTATATGTTAACAATTATTATAAACGATTAGTTCATTTAATGATTTATTCATTTTACAAATGATTAGTTCATTTGATGATTTGTTCATTCTTACAAATGATTAGTTCATTTAATGATTTGTTCATTTTTACAAATGATTAGTTCATTCTTATAAATGATTTGTTCATTTTACAACTGATTAGTTCATTTTTATAAATGATTAGTTCATTCATACAAGTGATTAGTTCATTTAATGATTAGTTCATTCTATGATTAGTTCATTATACAAATGATTAGTTCATTTGATGGGATAAATGTAATATAATTGATCAATGTTGATTAGATTGGATTATACGAATGATGAGTGGAAACGTAGTCACCACTTGATTTTGTAAACCAATTCTAATTTACAACGAGTCAATCATAAGTTACATGCATATAAATTGCACTTAGTCAATAAATAATGTGTTTATTTATGATAGATCATGGCAACTAAGAACATCATAGCTAAACTGAATAGAGAGAAATTATATGGGGATAACTATAAAATATGGCATCTTAAGATATAATATGTTCTTGAGAAACAAGAAGTTCTTGAGACTATGAATCAGTTCATGGAAGAACTGTTAATGGTTCAATAGCACAGCATAACTTGATCTTGATGCCTACAGGGCATGGAAGAAAAAGGACTCCACTACTAAAGGCATATTGATTAGTTCAATGGTAGACGACCTGATATTTGAGTATGAGTCATCACCATCTGCTCATGCCGTCTAGGTAGCCCTTAGAGAGAAATGCAGTGAAGTTAGCTTAAGCAAGCTTCGTCAACTGACAATTAAGTTTGACAGTTGTAAAAAGCACCCGAATATTACCATGGCCCAACATATGAGGGTATTGGGGAATATAATTCGGGAGCTGAAGGCTGCTGGTCATGAGTTGACCGATGAACAACAGGTTCAGACAGTTATTCGTTCCCTTCTTGATTCTTGAGAAATGATGAAAGAGAACCATACTCATAGTGAGAGTATCAAGACTCTCACTGATGTCTCACACCAATTGAATTGGAGGCGGAGAGAATAGAATCCATGAGGATTTTTAAACAAGCTTCTGTAGCTGAAGAATCTGGATCCAAGAATAAGAAAAGATAGTTCAAGAAAGGAAAGGGAAAAAGAAGCTACAGCTGCTGCTGAGCAAAACCCAAACAAGAATAAGTTTCATGAGCATTATGTTGCTAGTTCAATGTTGTTAGTTGATTCTTATCCTTTGTGGATTATAGATTCAGGAGCAACGAACCATGTAGCTCGTGATAGAGCTACATACGTGGAGTACCATCGGGTACTAGCTGGCAATAAATGGATATATGTGAGAAACAATACAAGAATTGAAGTCAAAGGAATTGACACTTGCAAACTCAACCTTCGTGGTAGACGAAATCTGATTTCTGTTAATTGTCTTCTTGAATTGGGTTACTGTTTGAACTTTTATAGTCGTTGTGTGGAACTTAAAATTAACTCTGTGTTAATTGGATATGGTTATGTATCAAACGGTTTCATGGTTTTTGATGTAGAACTAGATGTTAATTTTGGAAATAATGGTTGTTTTTCAAACATTGCTCTTACTAGTGATGCTGATGTTAATGATGAAGTTTGACATGCTAGATTGGAACATATAGGACAAGAAAGAATGAATAGATTACCAAGAGAGGGTCTGCTCGACACTCGTGTTAAAGTTGACTTGTTTATATGTGAGCATTGTCTTGCTGGAAAAGCAACTAGGAAACCATTTGGTAAGGCTATTAGGGTTGAATCACCATTGCAATTGATTCGTTCGGATATTTGTGGTCCGATGAACATGAAGGCTAGACATGGAAGTTCTTTTTTATTACATTTATTGATGATTTCACGTGTTTTGGTCATGTGTATTTGATTTCTCATAAATCTGAAGCATTAGATTACTTTAATCGTTATTTGAACAAAGTTGAGAATCAATTGGAACATAAGATTAAAATCTTTCGCACTGACCATGGAGGTGAATATTTGTCTGATCAGTTCAAGATAATATGTAATGAGAAAGAGATTATTAGACAGTTAACTATCCCTAGGACTCCACAGTAAAATGGAGTTGCTGAAAGAAGAAATCGAACTCTTCTTGAAATTGTTAGGTTGATGATGGCTTAAGCTAATTTGCCTATTTCCTATTGGGGAGATGCATTATTGGCGGTGACCTACATACTTAACCGGGTGACTTTTAAATCTGTTCCATCTACTCCATATGAACTTTGGACAGGCAGAAAACAGATTTAAGTAATCTGAGACCATGGGGGTCAGCTGCTTATATTCATGACAAGACTCACAAATATAGAAAATTAGGACCCAGGGGTAGAAAGTGTATCTTTGTAAGAAATTCTGATACCTCCAAGGGTTATGTTTTTATTAGTGAGCAACAAGATGGAACCATCTCTGAAATTGAGTCAAGAGATGCCACTTTTCTCGAAACTGAGTTCCCAACAAGAGGTGAAGTTGATAAATCAACTCCTCTATTTGCAATAGAGGAGGAGGTTACTGTTCCTCTATCAACGAATCAGGAATCATAGGGGATACCTGAATCTAGTCAACCGAGTGGGAGTAAATGACTTATAAATGAGTCAGTTTCTCAACAGTCTAACCTACGAAGAAGTAATCGTCAGATTATTCCTCGGAGAAGGTTTGACATTGAGAATGAGGCATTAATAATTCTCCCTGTTGATGATGAAGAACCTCGAACGGTTGAGAAAGCATTGAAATACTCAGTTAAGGAGAAATGAAAAGTTGCAATGGATGTGGAAATGGAGTCCATGAAAAAGAATCAAGTTTGGGATTTAGTCGATCTTCCTCCAGGCCGAAGGGCTATTGGGAATAAGTGGATTCTCAAAATTAAGAGGAAAGTGGATGGGTCGATTAATCAATACGTTTGGTTGCAAAAGGATATACCCAAATGGAGGGTATTGATTTTGAAGGGACATTCTCCCAGTTGTGAAGTTTGTGTTAATACGAGTCATCCTAGCTATAGTAGCACATTTTGACTTAGAATTATATCAAATGGATGTAAAGACGACTTTCCTTAATGGTAATCTTAACGAAGAAGTCTATATGACACAGCCAGAAGGTTATGTAGCTGAGGGCTAAGAGAATAAAGTATGTAGACTTGAGAAGTCTATGTATAGGCTAAAGCAGGCGTCAAGGCAATGGAATATAAGATTTAATGAAGTCGTTTTGTCTTATGGTTCCGAAATGATCAATGAGGATCATTGTGTTTACCTAAGGAAGGATAAGGGAAAGTTTGTCATTTTATCATTAGATGTTGATGATATGCTAATAGCTGGAAGTGACCAAAAATTTGTGATAGAAATCAAGTCTTGACTTTTATCACAATTTGACATAATAAATATGGGAGAAGCTGAGTGCATCTTAGGAGTATAGATCATTCGTGATCGATCAAAAAGACTTTTGGGTTTGTCCCGAGAAGCTTATATCACTAAGATGCTATAACACTTCGATATGTATGATTGCAATGTTGAACAAACACCTACATCGAAAGATGTTGTTCTAAGCAAAAGTATGTCTCCCAAGACTCCTGAAGAGATAGTCGAGATGAAGAAAAAAATCATATGTTAGTGTCATTGGTAGTTTGATGCACATTATGTTGTGTACTCGTCCTGATATAAGCTATGTTGTCAGCTTAGTTAGTCGTTTCCAGTTAAACCCAGGATCGAGACACTAGAAAGTAGTGAAAAGGATCAAAGCTGAGCTAGAAGGGCTCTATAATTGCATATTGGGCAAGGGACCTTGATAACAGAAAATCCACATCTAGCTATACCTTCTTGCTGAATGGTTTCGTCATCTCATGGAACATCAAGAAATAAGCTTGTGTAGCGCTGTTAAAATAGGCTTATGTAGCCCTGTCAAAACAGACTTATGTAGTGCTGTTGATAATGAAAGCTGAGTATGTGGTTCATGCAGTTGTTGCACAAGAAGTTATCTGGTTAAGAAGGTTCTTGATGCATTTGAGGATTGCTGACGACAGTGGGAGTCCTGTTACAGTATACTGTGATAGTTAAGCTACTATAGCTTTTTCTAAGGATCTCGAATATCACAGTCAAGGCAAGCATAAGGGATATTGTTGACAAGAAAAAGATAATTCTTGAGTATATCCCTATACGTGTTATGTTTGCAGATCTTTTTACTAAGTCATTGACTAAAGAGTCATTTCAAGGACATGTGCAAGGACATGTGAAGTCTTTGGGACTTCGAAAAATATAACACAATTGGTTATATATGAAATGCTAGATCTATTCAGTGTAAATGTATTTGTTACATTTAGATAAAATTCTCGATGAGCATGTTGGCAGGCTGAGATTGGTCCACTTACATGGACAATCATCTCTATTTATTTAATATAAATAGAGGTAAGACCATTACTTATGAGACAACTTATGCAGTTGTAGATAGAGACATACTCGTAAGTTGATGTCGCCTTGATTTTTGTATCAAGATGAGATCATTTATGTAATGATTGAAGTAAATGCATCCACCATTTACTAAACTTGGTAAGGGCTAGATTAGAATTCATAAGTTGAATTCGGATTAGACATTACGTATGTCTAGATCGAAATCTGTACGATGTTAAATATTTGAGAAAAACATGTACTCTTTTTGGTAAAGAGAAAAACATCGTAGCATGTGATTAATACCACATGTGCTATAGCGACATAAGGGTAGTAGGAGAATGGATCTCTGCTTCTCTACTATGTGAGACCCTTGAGATTATAAGTTAATCTCAATCTTACCCTAAGTGACTATTTAGCTGTCTACTTGAAGTTTTAATCAGTGACTGCTACTTTAGTGTGTATCCTATTGGCTATGGATGATTCGGTCTATGGAGCATAACTAGGAAAGCAACTGATTAGAATGAATATATTCTAGCTAAAAAGGAAGATTAAAATTGATTTACATCTGTAATACTTATTCACTGATCGATCAGTTGTATTTTTTGTTGAGTATTTAAAAATGTAATTATGAATAAATGTATTGATTAGAGATGTTGAACATGCTCTTGACATAGTTATCATATGAGAGATTAGAGATGTTCATATGATGTAAATATTTAATCTGGGGTAAAGGCAAGTTATTGATGTATCTGATTCGTTCTATAGAGCAGCTAAGTTAAGTGTAACAACTTTCTTAGCATTAATTGCTCAGTGTGCTTGCTGTCGCACGAACCATTTTCCCTGGAGTATGAATTGAATGTTCTTATATGGGTCTTTGTGACTTTCTTATATGGTCTTTGTGACTAGATGACTATATGGATTGACTTGGACGAGTGGGAGATGTTGGAGTAATAGGGAGATGAAGAGACACCCCTTCCTCTTCATCTTCCAACTCATTCATATTCCTCCATTAATGGAGGAATATGAAGAGACCTTCTACCCCCTATATATATTGCTTCCAAGGCAAAGGGGAGGTGGGAGAAGAAGAAGAGACAAGAGAGAGGGCATGTTATGTGTGTGCGTCCAAGCCAATGGAGATCGTACGAGACAAGTTATGTGCGAGGTCTGTGCGAGGTCAAAGAGAAAGGATTCGTCTCGTGTGTATAAGGTCATTGTGCAAGGTTCGTCCAAGTGCACATGACGAAGAAGGGGTTATTGAGAAGAACATTTAATATTGGTTCGTCTAATTACATAAGAGGGATTTGGTTTGTGAACTTATGAAGAGCTTTTCGATTCGTTCGTGATCGTTCTTCGGATGGCAAAGTCTTCCAGTTTCTTCTCCAAGTGCAGATCACTGTAAATGTTTAGATTTATAGAATTTGTTTCTGTCGTTCATACTTTAGAAATATCAACATATCCCATGTTGGGCAAAGTCAATGCTTGTCGTGATGATAAATTGTGATAACAAATCAGCAAATGCAAGGGCACAAAATAACATATACGTAAGTCACGACATATTTATTGAAGACACAATACCATTGTGTATGTGATCTTAAATGGAGTTATCTTTATTGATTATGTCAAATCGAAAGATAACTTGACGGATCCATTTACGAAAGATTTAAATAGTAATGAAGTATATTGTACATCAAGAGGAATGAGATTAAAAATCTACAAACAAGAATATTCATACTGGTAACCCAACCTTGTTGATTAGAGATCCCAATATCTTGGTTCAATGGGACAACGAAATTATGAAAGTTTGTGTGAGCACTTGGACTAGTTCCCCACTCATTCCTAAGATGAAAAAGTGTTGTCAATGATATGTAGTGAGGTTAAGTTATAAATTTTTAATGATTCTTATATTTGAAAAAGTAGAGTATATAATAAGATACTCTTTTTTTTGGAGGTCACATATATAAATGTAAAGATGGACCGCTTCAATGAAATACTTATGAATCTAATATATTATTCATAGTCAAAATAGACAAAATACTGTAAACTATAAAGAAGTGAGAAATATTATTATGTAAGTACCACTATCTCGGTTTACACGAATGACTGAGTAGTTCAAGACATTGCGTTTACTAAGCAACCTAGTAAATCCGATAGAATTCTACTACGGAAGGTTCAAATCTACAAGCTATCTCTCTTGATGTGATAATCTTTCGATTGAACTCTCCTTAGGGAATAGCATACGTGCATGTATTAATTTTTATTTACGTGGGAGATTGTTGAATTTTTTTTAACCAATAAATGTGTGAATGAAAAATCACATTGATTGATGACATGGTTTAATTTGGATCGTCACATTAAGATAGACAAATCAAATTCATCTAATTAAGAAGGCATAAGTGTTTCTTTGGATGACTCATTCTCAATCATTGATTTCAAATGGAAGATATCCAAATGAAGATGCATTGTGTCCCTTGGGAAGGGATACGATCTAGATCATCCAATTTTGGATAGATGAGATCTATTGAACCAAGAGATTCTTCTACCTCTTTATTTGGTATAAATAAGATTTCTCATATTCTGATTTTATTCATTCCATTTTAAACTAAAGCAATCAAATTCCATACATACATTTGGAAAGTTCAAAAAACTTTTTCAATTTGGAGGTCGTACGATTTGTAGTGCTGTTATCGCAAAATAATTTCAAACTAAAGCAAGTATTGGATTCTATACTTGAATTTGGAGAGTTCGAAAAACTTCTTTGATTTGGAGGTCTTGCGATTTGTAGTGCT
Source organism: Boesenbergia rotunda (assembly GCA_024364735.1). Lineage (NCBI taxonomy): Eukaryota > Viridiplantae > Streptophyta > Magnoliopsida > Zingiberales > Zingiberaceae > Boesenbergia > Boesenbergia rotunda. Next base: position 160,178 of record JAGFNQ010002367.1, on the reverse strand, counting down.
GTTATCGCAAAATAAAATTGTTATATCTTAGGAGACGATTGTCGTGTTCCGAAAACATCATGCGTGGGGTAAATTCGTTTTAAAAAGATAGAGTCAAACTATAGTCTTGACTTCGCCAAAGCAACGTTACACTGTCATTTTACCCGCGCTTAGATTGCACCGCCATTGGATCCAACATGACATAACTTCTATAAAAAGGATAAGCCTAAAAATGCCATTGTAGAATTTTTGTCCTAAATTATTCCAAGTTCTATCAGTTCTAGACAAAATTACTATAACAATATAGGATGGAAATCTCAGAGATGAGATGTATGTGTAGACGCAATAGGATGTAGGGGATTCAACCGTGAGCGTGAATTTGAAGTTTGACAACCTTTTAGGTTCGGAACAATATTTAACAAAAATGCAACACAGAAGTGGTCCTAAGCAAACTAATACAGTTGAAAACACATGAATTATATATGGGTGAAAACGACACAAATTCACGGCGATGAGAGAACATAATATTTAGTTAATTCTAGTGAATAAAATATAAATCAGTAATTAAAAGCAAATGGATGACTCAATAACTTTAGACATCAATTATTTAAAAAAAAAAGATTCTGGTACCTTTTTTTCCCTTAAATATCATCCATCTTCTTTCCGTGGTCCATTGTTGATATTCAATGATCGTCTGCCCGATCCGGTAATTTTCAGCGAGCACAAGCATGTTTTCCCAACCAATGAACCGTGTGACAGTCAAAGAACCGAGACGGCGGGACGTAGACTTTTGGTTGTCGCCTATGGCAAACTGATCGAAGGGCGACACGAATCCTGCGCAGGCAAAACACATGACGAGTCTCTTTTTATCATAGTCGAGAGCAAAGCAGACGCCCGTCAAAACAGCTCGTCCTTCCAGGTCGCCCTTGTCGAAATTGCCCCTTTCCTTTCCTCCCGTGGTCTCTCAGGATTGTTTATCCCCCTTCATCCTCCTTGCCTCGCCAATGGAATCCGGCGATCAGGTCTTGCTCGCCGGAGCGGAGATCCATGGTTTCCTTACAGCAGCAGGTCGGTCTCCATCACTCGAATTCTTTTTAGGGTTTCTTCGTTTGAAGTTCCTGGGTTCTGAACTGTTAAAATTTTGATTACTGTAACTTTGTAAAATGATTTTGTCGCCACTGGTTTAACTTTGCCGTTCGGTTTGGTTTCGAGAGATAATTGTGGAGATGCATTTTTTTTCTCCAATTAAGTTAACTTGCTATCATTCATTCATGCGTATGCTAAAGAGTAGTGTCTGTTTCTTCTCTAATAAGTTTGCTTGTTTGTTCGAGGGCAATCATCTTCTTCAGAGATTACTTTTCTATTCCATCCTCGTTTGAGTTAAGCTTGAGGCTGTGCTTCTGCTTTCGGGTCTGGAGACAATACATGTGAAAATGGCGGCTGAGACAAGAGCTTAACTTGCCTTCTATTACCGGTGGCTGAGACAAGAGTTTAACTTGCCTTCTATTACGGAGTCAATGAGTGGTCATTGGGAATCTTCTCCCCCAAACAATGATAATTTCCAACAATTAATCAAGGAAAAAATAATTTTCTTTTATAGAAGAACCTTTATACCACCCATGACAACCCAATCATGGCCGGTCCCAAGCCCAGATAAAGGAGGAGGGTTGCGTTAGGTTGCCAACCAGCGTTAAACTATGATAAATATTCAATGAATGGATAGAAGAACCTTTATACCACTATCTTTTTAATATATTTCTAAATTAGGGAAAGTCTAAACATTCAAATAGATGATTAAATTGATTAGAAATGCCTTAGATTTATACAATATTAATTTATGATACTTCCTGATATAACAACCAATGCCTTTCTTTAAAACTTTTCAAAAAAATATCTTAACTTAATGTGCAAAAAAAAAAAAAAAAAAGAGGCGATTCGCTTGCCCTAAAACCGATGGAGGTAAATCACGATAACTGAGGGCCTAGATGGAGGGGAGGGTGAGTTTTCTGGGGTATAGGGATTTATGCTCCGCTAGCCTTGAGGTTCGATCCAGTGTGCTCAATGTGCAAACCACCATTCACTGACCACCTCAGCTAGCCTGTGGGGGCAAAAAAAAAATAAAAAATCAATGATATCTTAACTTAGCCATTATGTTAGGATGTGCTAGCTAGAACTATATCTCTTATTATTTTACCAACACCAATCTCAATGAATATCTATTTTTTTTTTGGAAAATTTCATCTTTCAAGGAAAGAGATATTATTCAAGTAATAAATGGATTTTTGTTTGACATCAAGGTAAATTGATGATCTAGCTTATCTACTTTAATGATTACCAAACGAGAAAGTTTGTACGCAAGATTAAGATTATAATTTCATTCATGGGATGGAAAATGCCACTCAATAATCATTTCTTCCACTTCTTGGAATTTTGCTCTTGTAATAACTAGTTCTATACATATCTTTGAGGAACTATTATCTTGTTTATGCGATATCTCATAAACCTTCTTCTTCTCCTTGAATCTGACCTGAATATCATCTGAGTCAAAAGTTTGGTGTAGTATTGTTGTGGAAAGAAGATTCTAAATTTAAAGTGGGTCTGGGAGAGAGTAAGTGGGCACAAGTTAAGGAAAGAAAGCGATCAACAAATGAGGAATTTCTTTCCAAGAATGGTTTTAGATGAGCTATCTATGAAAGTTTCTTCCCTCATTATTGATTTAGCAATATATGCCTTGTCAATAGGTAAATCATGAATATAACCTTTTAGTATATCTATTTCTTGAGGGCATACTTGTGTGATCACCCAAACATAAAGAAGCTTGACAAAGATGCCTGTTGGTCCAAAGGAATAACAATTAGTCCTCCAATGTTGGTTTGAATCAAAGCCCTTGTCGGAGGGGATCAACAACAGATGGGATCAAAGGACTATCTTGGTTTTGATTGACAAGAATAAGGAGGGATGACCAAGTGCTAGGAAGGTGGAGTCTTTCAATGATGTATGTTCTTGGTTGACCCAAAATATAGGTGGTTTTGATTGTTATTGTACAAGCTATTTTAATCTTGGAGTAGAGCAAGCTAATGCACCATCTAATTTCTTTCAAATATACTTTGAATTTAGGCAACTTAAACCTTTAATGAAATTTCACATGTATGTTGGGTTGAGCATACACTAATAGTTATTTCAAGCTGTTTTACTATTGGTTGACTTCTCAATGATTTATGGATTCTTAGTTCCATTTCCTTAATGCCAAATTCATGCTCGAGCTAATTGCCTTCGTGTCCATAGGCTAGTAGCTGGAATTTGGTTGCTTTTTAAAGTCTTTGCTTACATGCTGCAGTTTTATTGTAATAATGATGTTATTTATTTATTTATTTTTGCTTTTGTGCGTGAACTTCTCTAATAAGAAAAAACCATGCACTAATAAAAAATTGGAAGTACATCATAATAACAAATGTACTGCTTTTTAAGTGTTCCATCCTTAGGTATTGGGAGTTGACAACTAAGCATTAAATGGTCAAGGCCTTGTACAAGGTGAAAGTCCTCAAGGAGTTGAGTTTTAGAGTTTTTTTTTTTGATAAATTATATTAAGAACCAAGTAAGAATGCATAATCTAAGAGTTTAAAGATCTAAATACATCCATTTGGATCATTATGAACATCCTACAGATAGATTTGGCACCCCTCCAAACTTACAACGGTTCGTAGATTTACAAATGAGATGTACCATACATGACATAGCCAAAGTCCGCATCTTTGCAATACACCTTGAGCCTCTAATCTCCTTCTTGAATACTTGCAACATCCGTCTTGTAGTGCTCATCTAATGTTGGATAGCCATCCAAGTGCGCACTCTGGTCCACAAGGCCCGAGCAACTGAAGAAGAAATGGTCTTGGGTCTCATTCTCCCCTGGCATAGGGGGCAAGTCTTGCATGACATATAAGGAAGGCTATCTTTAGTCGGTATGCATTCGTGAGGTAGTAGCCCCAACACAAAGCTATGCTTGGGCATAATGCTGACCTCCAGACTACCATAGTCCAAGCTGGCTATCGACCCCTTGGCAGAAAGAAATCATATGCATCTGCGGTGCCTCATTTAAACAAGATATACCGAGAAGTGTCCCTTGTTAGAGTATAGGATCACCATATTTCTTGGGCTCACTCATGTTCATGATGACATTTGCATCTTATAGGGTCCTAGTATTTTTGCAGTTATACTTATTACAAAGCCTTTAAGGGGAAGGTTGTGAAGGCTTATGCTTCCACTAACTAGTAGTCGATGGTGCTACACATCTGGTAGATATTCTCTTAGTGTTTTTTTTTGGCAAAGTGTCCAATTGGTTCATTCATTTGGTGATCATTCAACACAATTGCTTGGAGTGATGATCAACAACTTCATTTGTCGAGTAATTTATACCTCGGGTTTTCTTTCCACTTGCCAATTAGGATTGCCTAAAATTATTTGTTGATCCTAAAAGTCGGTGAAAGCTCATGATCCAAGTGTATAGAGCTAGTAGTTAAGCCTCCCCTCTGTTAGGATCTTACCGTTAAGCTGGGGGAGGGGGGTGAATAGCTTTCGTTCGATTTTCTACCTACAACGTTAGCATGCGCAAGCGGAAATACTAAATAAAAACTAAAACAATGCTAACACAAATCGATCTACGTGGTTCGGAGATGACACTCCTACTCCACGGCTGTCCGTAAGATGGACGATCCCTAATCCTTCGGTGGATGATTCCCCGGAGCACCTCCGGCTAGCTCTTGTCGCTTCTTGTGGTTGGAGAAATCTCACCACAACTCTTGGACAATCCCTGAGCACTGTAGGCTACTAACAAGCTCTAACCAAGCAAGTTTCGCCAAGAAGAAACAACCTTAAATGAGCTCTCTTAAATAGAGCTCGAGGTTGAGAAGACCACTACCAGTCGACTGGTCCATTACCAGTCGACTGGTCCCACTTAGACTCGACCGTTACAGCCTAACGTTTGAATTTCCAAGTGCCATCACTCGACTGGTCCATGGGTAGTCGACTGATTTTTCTGCGGACTTTATCAGTCGACTGCCCTGGCACCAGTCGATTGGTCCACCCTTACACCTAAGGTTTCCCTTTCCCGAGTACACTTCTCTCAGCACTCGAACCCTAGGATTTCCGGAGTACATTTCACTCAGCACTCGTATCCTCACAACTCAGCTGACTCTTCTTCCAACAGCCTCGATCTGTTTCCTTCGCGCCCTCTTCGTCTTCGGCTCCCTTCCCTCAGATGCACACACAAGTTCTCGGCTTTCCTCCATGTCATCCTTCACGCATGCCTCCAAGTTCGCGTCCCTCAGCTTCTCGTTCCTGCTCTAGCAACCTTGATCTGTTGCCTTCAAGCCCTCTTCGACTTTGGCCCTCGTCCCTCGGATGCGCACACAAACCCTCGGCTTGCCTCCATGCCATCTTTCACGTACGCCTCGAAGTCCGCTTCCCTCGGCTCATCGTCCCTGCTTTGTTCATGGTCCCTCGGATGCGCACACAAGCCCATGGCTTACTTCCATGCCACCCTTCACCGTACTCGAAGCCGTCCAACCAAGTCTATGTGTATCCTGCAAATCTACACACTCACATACACATATTAAATCAACATGAAATCCTAACTTAATCATATTGACACACACATGAAATCCTCTAGATCATACTTGGGCTGATTGCCCCAACAATCTCCCCCTTTTTGATGTGTGACAATATGTTTAAGTTAGGTAAAACAACAACAATAACAATTGAAAATTAAAGTCAGCACATTAAGAGTCATAAACATGCCCTCCCCCTTAATCTATGCCCTCCTCATAATTTTTCAATTTTCCACAATACCAAGTTAAGTCAAACCTAACTTAACACCACAAGTTCTCCCCCTTTGACACCATCAAAAAGATTGCCCTAAGCAATCCTAACCCTAGTGTCAAAAAGAACCCAATCTATTTCTGAAAAACCCTCAGAAATCAACAACCAGAAGGATCAGTCGACTGATTCAGCATCAGTCGACTGGTGCCTTCATTTTGCAAACCCACAGAAATATCAGTCGATTGCCCCAGGAGCAGTCGACTGCCCCAGGGGTAGTCGACTGATACACTGTAATTCTGAATTTCTCAGCTCAAATTCAGAAACCCCTAGAAAATCCCATAAAATTTGAAAAAATTTGAAATTTTGCAAGCATATTTGTTAGGATATATTCTACCCTAGAAAAGTATAGTTTCGTGAAAAATATCAAATATGTTTGACTTTTGACACAACCTCCAATTCTTTGAAAATGTATCATTTTGTATCAACTCTCAAGCCTACATTTGACTCTATGTGTTTGCCAAGCCTATCCTATACCATTTCAAACATAGAATTGTTTTCAAATCTCTCCTTTTCTTTATATATATTTTCAAGTCCTAGTTTTGATCTCTCCTCGATATATCTTCTTATCCTCAATCTCAATGCATCTCTAGCATTGATTTATATGGAATCTACACATTGAAAACTAATTTCTATGCAATATAGTCTCATTTTCATCTTTTCATCCATAAAACTCCCTTTTTATGTGCCAAACCCCTAGGATTAAGACTCAAGTGAGTCTTCCAAATCCTTTGTCACATTCCACAATCCATCTAGTCACCTAGGAGAAATCCTCCCGAGATCCATTATCCATGGATCCCATTTTGACTTCTAGAGCTCCCCCTTGAGCTCTTAGCCTTAGTCACCTCTCTTGGTGACTCATCTACCATGGCAAGGCCACACATGTGTCCCTCTGGAACTTCTTGACCTACAACCCTTGCTCTCTTAACTTTCCACATCTTGTCCTTGGTTAAATTCTTCTTCTCTCCTTTAGATGACTTTCTCTTGTCATTTTTGACCTTCCCTTTGCTATAATCATATGACATCCTTGCATATGACTTTTCCTTAGCATTTGATCTCCTAGGTTGATATCCCAGACCAAATCTATCATTGTTAATTCTTTGACTATCCGGCACCATGCCTAACCCCTTGGATCCCATAATGAGTCTATCTAGGTTCTTTTCTAATTTATTAAGCTTTGCCCTTAAAGCTTGATTTTCCCTTTCTAGGTTCTTAATCTTAGTATCACAATGTTCATTTTGGCCATTCCTAGATCTACCCATTTGTCTAGGCATGTATCTCCCTTTCTTAGGGTTAATGCCTTGGTCCTTAGGTCTAAAATTTCTAGATTGATCATGATACATGGGGTTCTTAGAATTTTGGCACGCAATAGTAACTCTATTTTTATCATGATACTTGAAACCAAAAGTACGCATAGACATGCAATTTTCATTATTTCTAGTACACAGGGAAATTTGAAACATTCTTAAAGATAGGGATTACCTCCCTTACCCTTGTAGCTCCCCCTTGATGTGAGCTTTTCTTCTTTTTCCCATCTTCTTAAATGCTCCAATTTCTTGAGCTCTCATTTTTTTGGACATTTGGTGTGATAATGCCCTAGCTCTCCACATGTGAAGCATTTAATGTGCTTTTTCTCTTCCTTTTCCCTACAACCCATATTAGATTTTAAATGAATTGACTTGAGTTTAGGGTTTACCTCATTTTTACCTAATGAGCACTTGTCCTTGTAGTGTCTCCTCTTGTTGCATCCAAAGCAAATGATGTGGTCTTTTGTCCTTGCTTTGGTGGAGGTTAAGGCTTCTTCTTGCTCCGGTATTGAAAGGGGTCTCTCCTCCCCCTCAATTCTTGAAGTGGAGACCTCTTCTTCTTCCCTTGATGAAGTGGATGATCTTTCACTTTCTTGAGCCACTTCATTTGATGAGATGGACAAGTCTTTTTCTTTTTCCTTCTCTTCTTCTTCGAATGTTGAACTCTTTTCTTTATCCGATTGGTCCTTTTCTTTTTCTTGGACCATTGAGCTTATTTCCTTGGGCTCTTTCACTAATTGATCTTGTGTAGGGTTTTTATGAAATTCTACCATCTTGTTCCATGGCTCATGTGCACTTTGATATTTACCTACACCACTAATTACATTATTAGGCAAAATATTAACTAAAATTGAAATTATCGTTTCGTTTGCCTTTGCTTGCGCTTGTTGCTCCTTATTCCAATATCTTGGTCGGAGCTTTTTCCCGTGCTTATCCTTTGGAATTTCAAATGGTTCTTCAAGCGCAATCATGTAGTTCCAATCCATGCCGAACCACGTCTTCGTCCGCATCCTCCAATAGTCGAAATCCTCGCGATCATAGGGAGGTGGAACGTTGATGTCATCACCCAACTTTTCTTCAATTGTCATCTCCTCTAGCTTTTTGCTCTCTCGGCGGTTAGTCCGTAGACGAGCGAACCTTCGCTCTGATACCACTTGTTAGGATTTTACCGTTAAGCTAGAGGGGGGTGAATAGCTTTCGTTCGATTTTCTACCTACAACGTTAGCATTCGCAAGCGGAAATACTAAATAAAAACTAAAACAATGCTAACACAAACTGATTTACGTGGTTCGGAGATGACACTCCTACTCCACGGCAGTCCGTAAGGTGGACGATTCCTAATCCTTCGGTGGATGATTCCCCGGAGCACCTCCGGCTAGCTCTTGTCGCTCCTTGTGGGTGGAGAAACCTCACCACAACTCTTGGACAATCCCTGAGCATTGTAGGCTACTTACAAGCTCTAACCAAGCAAGTTTCGCCAAGAAGAAACAGCCTTAAACGAGCTCCCTTAAATAGAGCTCGAGGCTGAGAAGACCACTACCAGTCGACTGGTCCATTACCAGTCGACTGGTCCCATTTAGACTCGACCGTTCAGCTTAACGTTCGAATTTCCAAGTGCTATCAGTCGACTGGTCCATGGGCAGTCGACTGATTATTCTATGGACTTTATCAGTCGACTGCCCTGGCACCAGTCGACTGGTCCACCCTTACACCTAAGGTTTCCCTTTTCCGAGTACACTTCTCTCAGCACTCGAACTCTAGGATTTCCGGAGTACATTTCACTCAGCACTCGTATCCTCACGACTCAGCTGACTCTTCTTCTAGCAACCTCGATTTGTTGCCTTCGCGCCCTTTTCGTCTTCGGCTCCTGTGCCTCAGATGCGCACACAAGCCCTCGGCTTGCCCCCATGCCATCCTTTACGCATGCCTCGAAGTCCACGCCCCTCGGCTCCTCGTTCCTGCTCCAGCAGCCTCGAACTGTTGCCTTCAAGCCCTCTTCGACTTTGACCCTTGTCCCTCAGATGCGCACACAAGCCCTTGGCTTGCCTTCATGCCATCCTTCATGTACGCATCGAAGTTCGTTTCCCTCGGCTCATCGTCCTTGCTTTGTCCATGGTCCCTCGGATGCGCACACAAGCCCACGGCTTGCCTGTTGGAGCAATTGGCTCTAAGATGGTCTGGTATGACCATAGGTTTTGATGTTTGGGCAAAGGGTTTAAGTTAGGTTTACCCTGTGTATTTGATATGTGTATGTTGAGTGTGCAGGACTGTACAGGTACACATATGGACTTGACTGGACGGCCTCGGTACGGTGAAGGATGGCATGGAAGCTAGCTGGAGGCTGGCGTGCGCATCTGAGGGACCATGGAGTGCAGATACGATGAGCTGATGGGCACGGACTTCGAGGCGTACGTGAAGGGTGGCATGGATGCAAGCTGGAGGCTTGCGTGCGCATCCGAGGGACGAGGGCCGAAGATGAAGAGGGCGCGAAGGCAATAGTCGAGACTGCGGAGGAGGAGTCAGTCGAGTTGTAAGGGTACGAGTGCTGTGTAAATGTACTTGGGAAGTCCTAGGGGTCGAGTACGGAGAGAAATGTACTCGGGAAGGGTAACCTAGGCTTGTGGGTGAAGAGCAGTCGACTGCCAGGATGGGCAGTCGACTGCTGACCAAACAGAGAATCGGGTCGACCCAGGGAGGGTCGACCAGTCGACTGCCAGTCGATTGGAGGTGGTTCCAGTCGACTGGTCCTGTACCAGTCGACTGGAAGTCGACCGTTGCGAAGGCGGCTGAGGCTATTTTGTAGCCGTTGGAGCCTACCAGTCGACTGGTAAGTGAGCAGTCGACTGGAGCGCGGGTTTCAGCCCCGAGTCCTATTTAAAGGAGCTCGCTTTGGGGCTAGGGTTCTTGACGAAACTTGCTTGGATAGGGCAAGTTAGTAGTCTTGTGTGCTCAGGTTGTGTCCAGAGATTGTGGAGAGGTTTCTCCACCCACAAGGAGCGACACGTGATAGCCGGAGGGAATCCGGGGAGCGATCCGCCGAAGGATCAAGGGATCGTCCACCTCACGGACTGTCGTGGAGTAGGAGCTTCATCTCCGAACCACGTAAATCTGGTTTGTTAGTATTGTGTAGTTGTTAGTTTAGTTTTTATTTGTATTTCCGCTGTGCAACTAACAACGTAGGTGAAAGAAAACGCCAAATTGCTATTCACCCCCCTCTAGCTAGGGCAAAGATCCTAACAATTGGTATCAGAGCTAGGACCGCTCTTATTGGACTAATCGCCAAGGGAGCACGCGCTAGAGGGCAAGAAAGAATGGAAGACAAACTTGGGGATGATACCTACACTCCACCGGCCTACGACCATGAAGACTTCGGGCGTTGGAAGTCAAGAATGGAGATGTGGTTCATGATGGAGTGGGAGTGCATGATGGTGCTAGAGGAGCCATTCGAAGTTCTAAAGGACAAGCATAGAAAGAAGCTTCGTCCTAGGTATTGGACTCAAGAGCAACAAGACTACTCTAGGGCAAACAAGAAGGTAATAGATGTATTAATTAATGTGTTGCCTAACAATATTGTGAGTTATGTAGGTAAGTACCAAAATGCACATGAATTATGGAAAAGATAGAAGAATTCCATAAAAATCCTACACAAGCCCAAGAGCTAAAGGAGAAAAGTCAAATGGCTCAGAGGAGGAAGAAGTGTCAACTTCTTCAGTGAGGAGGAGGAGCTAAGTGAAAAATCATCAACCCTCCTCAAGAGAAGAAGAAGAGGCATCAAGTTCAAGAATTGAGGGGGAGGAGAGACCCTCATCAATTCCGGGTCAAGAGGAAGCTTCCACATCTTCCAAGGTTGAAGAAGTAGTCAATCTAGTCTTCCACCTCCACCAAAGCAAGCAACAAAGGCCACATCATATGCTTTGGGTGCAATGAAAAGGGACACTACAAAGATAAGTGTCCAAAAGGTAAAAGGGAGGTAAAATCTAAACCCATTCCAATTTCGGTTAAATCTAACATGGGTTGTAGGAATAAAGAGGCTCAAGCTAAGAAGAAGAAAATTAGATGCTTCACGTGTGGAGAGCTAGGACACTACCACACAAGATGTCCAATGAGTGGAAAGCTCAAGAAAATGGAGCATCTAAGGAGATGGGAGAAAGAAGAGAGAAAGAAGCAAAAAGCACATCAAGGGAGAACTTCAAGGGTAAGGGAGGTAATCCCTAACCCTAGGGTAAAGTGCAATTCAATTTCAAGTTCTTCTTTACATTTTAGAAATAATGCAAATCATCCATCCATGAATGCTAAAATTAATGAACAATGTTTAATGGTGCATAATTTTGGATTTAGATATAATGATAGGAATAGGAATAACAAGGTAGATCATCATTCTAGAAAAAGCATGCATCATGATAGACCTACGACTTATGCACCTAAGGATCAAGGCATTAACCCCAAGAAGGGGAGACACATGCCTAGAAGGAAGGGTAGGTCTATAAATGTCCAAGGTGGACATGAGGACACTAAGGTCAAGAACTTAGTAAGGGAAAATCAAGCCTTGAGGGCAAGGCTTGATACATTAGAAAAGACCCTAGAAAGATTCAAGGTTGGATCTAAGGGTCTAGACCTAGTGTTGAGTAGCCTAAAACCTAACAATGATAGATCGGGTTTGGGCTACCAAGCTAAGACCTCCAAGGCCAACAAAGAGAAATGTGCTGGCAAAGCACATAAATATGGCAAGGAGGGTAAGTCCAAGGATGACAAGGGGATGTCATCCAAAGGGAAAGAAAAGGGCTTAACCAAAGACAAGGTGTCTAAGGTTAGAAGAGTCCGAGTTGTAGGCCAAGAGTCATCGGTGGCACATCGGTGTGGCCTAGCATGGAGTGAGTCACCTAGGGAGGTGACTAGGGCTAAAAGCTCAAGGGGGAGCTCTAGGAGCCTTTGGGGTCATGGTAAATGGATCTCAAAAGTTTCTCCCTTAGGAAGTAAAGTGAAATGTGCCAAAAAGGGTTAGAAGACTTGGATAAGTCTTGATCCTAGAGTTTGGCACATCAAAAGGAGAATTTAGGGAGAAAAAGATGAAAAAGGAGAATTAATTGATGAAATTGAGGTTTAATGGTGGAATACCATATATTTCAATGATAGGAATGTATTTGAATCAAGGATAAAAGGATAAGTTGAAGAGAAGTGAGAATTAGGACTTTTGGGAAGGGATTAATTGATACATTTTAGAAGAAATAGAGTTTCGTGCCAATCTTGGGATTTGGAGTACATTTATTTGGAAACATATTTTTCCCAAGTAGACATTGGCTTCACAAATCTCCCTACAAAAATTCAGAATTTTTGGAGATTTATAGAATTTCTACGACATTTCTGAAATTCACCAAAGAGGGCTGAAATTCAGCCACCAGTCGACTGGCTCAGATACCAGTCGACTGGTGGCAGTCGACTGGAGGTCGACCAGGAGGTCGACCGGGATTTCTGTAAACCTGGAAGTCA